>JAVJAP010000013.1:600000-1105029 GCA_034770075.1 Aralia elata
TTTTGAATCTATATTTTATGAAACTTTACTCATTTTATGAAAAAAAAAATAAAAGTTTCTAATATTTTCTTCTGAAAATAATAAGTATTTTTAAAAATATTTTAAATTATAATTATTTTTAATATTTTATAATAATTATTTTTAAAATAATTTTAAAACCTTTTAGTTTTTTTTTTAAAAAAAATTAATTGGTGAAATTTGGTTCAAGTCAAACTGGGTCGGGTTAGGTCAAAATTTGGTTAAAATGGGTCGGGATGGGGTCGAATTGGGTAAAAGAAACGAAAACGACAAAAAAATGTCACTTTAAGGATCTAATTGGCGAAAAATAAATTTTAAGAACGACTTTAAAAGTGGGTGACAACTTGAAAGGACAAAAATGTCATTCAGCCTATTTAAATTTGTCATCAGAATTTTATCATCATATTGTCACTGTTAAGTAACAACTTACTGTTTAGAGGAACAAACATAGAACCAAACCATTAATATTTGTAAATTTTATATATTCAACACTTTTTGAGGAACAAATGTAGTATCATTATTTAGTTTTTGCTATACTCCCTAATTCATTCCTAAAGTCTCCAATTAATGATAACTTGTCATGCGTTGATAAAAGACTGAAGACTTTTTCAATTCCACGAAAATATAAAGACATATATATGTGTATAGCCATATTAAGTCTTTAGGTCTTTGAAAACGACAAGCCATAATTCTGACTTGACCAAAAACATAAAGCTAAACTAGCACCCCCATTCTGAAAACCTATTCACACTATATATACAACAAGAGTAAGCACAAATTATACACATTTAGCTCTAGCTATATATGTAGAGTTTTAGTAGATAGTCGAATTATGGATTTTGAAAAGATGGATAATTTTATTAAGTTGGATGATGATGACGATGATCAAGTACTTCCCGGATTCTGGTTTCATCCGACGGACGAAGAGCTTGTAGGATTTTATCTTCGCAGGAAGGTTGACAATAGACCTATCAGGCTTGAGCTCATCAAACATATTGATATCTACAAATATGATCCTTGGGATCTTCCAAGTATGTGACATATATATGTAGCCCTATATTAATTAACTAAACTTAATTTATTCTCTTTAGAATTGTTACCAGTATTTGTTTTTCATTGTTTAGTCTTTGTGTGATTCGATTGTTTAAGGAGAGTATAAGTAACCATAAATTGCAACAAACTGTAATTCTATGGATAAGCACACCTAGAGGGGGGGTGAATAGGTGTAATTTGTATTTAGTGAACAACAGTGATAAATTTTCAAAATGACTTTCTGCAGGAAATTCAGACAGTGATACCCTGTCTGAATTGGTGTCTGAATTAGTATATGTTCTTCGTGATGGTATGAACAGACAGTTATACCCTGTCTGAATTGGTGTCTGAATTAGTGCAAAACAAGACCCAACAACTGAGTATTATGCAGATTTCTTCTAAACAGAATTCAAGCTTCAAGGATCAAACAACACAAATAAGCAAATCGTAAACACAACGATTTTTACGTGGTTCGGCCCTTAAACTCTAATCTAGTGGCCTACTCCACGTCCAATACCAATTGGTATCGGAGACTCTTTTTATTAAACTTTAATTCACTATAATACAAGATAACTTCCCTGTTCTTTATAACTTTCCTCTGTGATGGACACTCCTGTCCCTATGCACCACTGCAATCCTTCTCACCACTGAGACCCTTGCTCCACAGCAACCTTGAAAGCTATCTAAGAACAAAACCTATCTACAACTAGATAGAACAAGCCACACACGGCTTACACTTTGAACAATGATTTTGATTACAATATATCACTCTTCCAGTAGAAAATATGAGAACAATACAACTGATTGCTGGAAGATAACTTAGAAAGCTAATGAACTTATATATATGACTGATTAGAGCTCTTCTAAGTTCACTTGAATAGCCAAGAGGTAGAATGAATTTATAGTGCTGCTTCCAACGGCTATGAAGAAACTAATCCCATGAAATCCTCAATAAATATGGCAAGGATCAGCAGACTCATGAGAGAGAAACCGAATCCATCAGCATAAAATTAATTCCTTGATGATCTCAAACGGATAAGAATGCTAATATATATCCATCCATGCACTTTATTATATAATATTCAAAATTCATGTAACAATTATAGGCGTGCACATATTATATAACTAGTTAATGGATTCATTTGCCCAAGAGAGTGCGGAATGTATATGTAAGGGAAAGGGCAGCAATATATTAAAATTATCATCTTCATGATTCGGATGATGGGCAACAAAAAAAATGGTTTAAGGCAACAAAGAAGGTGTCAGCCACTAGTTTATTAAGAGAGAGAGTGTTTTAGGCATGTATACATTAATATACATTAATATTCCCTTATCGTAGCAGTATACTTTAATATACATAATGGAACCATGCCCATGCGATGATGTCCAAAGTAAAAGAGATGGGCAGCTTTATGAATATTGTAATGGAGGGCATGAGCAATATTTATTCTAAGCATGGTCATCAAAAGTGGGAGAGGATGACTATAATTAATAAACAAAAAGTAACTCATGAAATGATATTGGCAAGCTACGGATTGAGCAAATAACATGGACAACATACTTGAATTATAGAGAAACATGTTAGGCACTTTTGGAATATTTTAATTAAAAAATGGGCAGCTATATAGAGGGTAATTAACTAGTGTGCAACACTAATCATTTTATGGAATCAATAAAATAAATGCTACAAAGTCAAGAAATCAATTTGTCATCATTAAAACCAAAATACCATAAGCCAACACAAACCATTCAATTCTGAAGTTTAAAGTCTTATATATAGCTTGTAGTTTATTCTTGAACTAAGTTACGTTGTAGTAGTATATATTTTTTTCAACTTTTAGATTCAATGAAAACCGTACATTTGGAGGATCCTGATGCGAGGGTTTCATCACGCGCGCGCACACACACACACACACACACATATATATATATAATCTACTTTTTATAGAAAGAGTTTTATTTGTAAAATTTATAAACTTTAATGATATATTTTTATTTATTCATGTTTACACTAAGTATATTAATAAATTTTAAAACGGAGGGAGTATATATTTAGGTTAATAGTAATGACATGATAATAAAATTTGATGATAAATTTATGGACCTATTATCATTTTATACTATCATCAATAAAAGTAATAATTTTTTTTTGAAAAAAAAAAGATTGACAAATGAACTCTTATTGCGAATGAAAGGAATACTTCCCTTTTATGTAATTACAATTATGAGTTTTATTCTATTTTGTAGCTTATGGATGAGTTTGGTATGATATATTATTTTCAAGCTTTTGACACCTTTCTCGGTTTAATAGATTTTTTTTAAAAAAAAATTTACTTAAAGCAATACATACAACACACAAAGAGATAATTCTTTCAAACCTATTATTTATATCTTCTTCACTTGTATATATTTTTCTCTTTTTTTTTGGAATCAAATGATATTGAAATTAGAGTCCAACTTTGACCTTAGTTAAGTTTTAATGAACAAACGAACAGGATGATCGCAAGAAAACTCATTATATTTGTCTTTTAGGAAAAATGCAAAAACTTAAATCAGGTATAGTACACTCATGTAGATTAGTTTTATCTAGATAAACTAAACAACTTTTGTAGTTCTATCTAATTACCTAATATTATTTTTGTTGACCTTGCGGAAGGCAGTAATATGGGAGAGAAAGAGTGGTACTTCTTTTGCAGAAGGGGAAGAAAGTACAGAAATAGCATAAGACCTAACAGAGTCACTGGCTCTGGATTCTGGAAAGCCACCGGCATTGACAAACCAATATACTCCGAAGGTCACCGCGATTGCATTGGGTTGAAGAAATCTTTGGTTTACTATCGCGGAAGTGCTGGCAAAGGCACCAAAACTGATTGGATGATGCATGAATTTCGCCTTCCTCCGCCTGATTATCATCACAACAACACCACCAAAAACAATATCCACTTTAAGGATGAGTTTCAAGAAGCTGTAAGAAACTAAACTTTTTCGCATCAATTTCTATAAGTTCTTATGGATTTTTTTGCATAACAAAATTAACTCCATTTCATCATAAAAATACTAAAATATAAAGAAGAAAGTATACATCCTAACTGATCGGCCTATAAGTGATGCTATAAAACTAGACTAAGTATTGAAAGATTGCACGGTACAATCTATGCATTAATGTTTTTTCAAGCTAAACTAGATAGCTTTTGTTTAGTCACCTAAAGTCCCCCTATGCATGAGGCACCACAATGTTGACAAAAAACTAGAATATAAAAGAAGAAAGCAAATACCCTATTTATTGACACTTAGAAGCCAATAACTCTATGGTGTCTTGTGCATTGCATGTTGCACCTTGGGATCTGCAATGCATAAGGAACCATAATGTTGTCAAAAAGATTAACCTTTTGTGGATGGAGTTCAATTTTGTTGTCTCATTATCTTAATTTCTCATCTATAGTATATATCCCTCATTTGTATTATTGTCACTTTATCTTGTCTATTAATCTACATTTGACTTTATAAATATATAAACATTCCGTAGAAAGTAATACATGTGGTAGAACAACATATCAGACAGAAAATAAAATAACAGATTTGAAATCCCTGCAAACCCAATAACATAATATCATGTCATCAACCCACAAATTTCCCACCCACCACCAAAATGTAACATAGCTTTGAATCTAACATCCATGCTTAATTTAATTTTGCAGGAAGTTTGGACACTATGTCGAATTCTGAAGCAAAACACATCACAAAGAAAATGCATGGCAAAGTGGAGAGAAATTTCAACTAGCAAAAGAAATAATCCAACACTTGATGCCAACTCCAAAACATGCAGTGTAAAATCTGTTGACCTACAAGATTACAATATTAGTTTCACAAGTACTAGCCCAGTTCAAATTTGGCAGAATAATGAGCATAAGCCAGCTGCAATATACTTTTCAAATCATGTGAATGAACTCAACCAGTTGGCCATGACTTCAATATCTCAAGCTCCGTCAAGTGTTATATCATTGTACTCTAATTTTTTGAGTCCAGAAGTGAGCGAATTCGGGCAGTATGAGGACTGGGATGAACTCAGATCTATAATGGAGTTTGTTAATGATCCATTTTTTTTCTGAAAAAGTTACTACTAGATAGTACTGATTGTAAAAATTATAAATCCTGAAGTTTAAGATTATGATTTTATTTTTTTGCTTGATGCATATGCTTACATATTCCTTTTTCCCTATATGTACATATTCTTTTTCCCCTAAATATAGCATGATGGTACTGTACTGGAGGAGATGATGCGTTTCGGCCAACCCCTTTATTAAGACTGGAACGATTAGCTAGATATTTTAGATAGTTTATGTAGAATTGTGTGGGCAAGGAAATTGTACCTTGCTAGGGTTAGAGTTTCGTGTTGGCTGAGGAGGAGAGAAATCCACGAAACGCACGGAATTGATTGATTGATTGAAGTGGGGAGAAGAACAGGTGAGCGATTACTCCAATGACACGTGGCAGAACTCCTAGAATCCGGAAATCGGGTTAGGGTAGCAGGGATTCCAAGAGCCTTCTTGAGTCTTCGAGTTGAGAGAGAGTTCCAAGTGTAATGAGCTTCCAAGAGTCTAAGTGTAACGTTTTCAGAGCCATCCCTTCTTTTTAGAATAGAGGGGCTATTTATAGAGCTTTCCTGAGAAATAGTCACATGCCAGACACATGTTTTAAGGGAAATTCCCGAAATACCCTTTAGTCATGTTTTAAAGGGAAAATTCCAGAAATGCACTTTAATCATCAAAGTAATGCCCAAATTGCCCTGTTCTTCTAGCCACCAATCTAATCCCTCAATCAATTCCCAAAATGGGTCGCATCCACAAGTCTTCTGCCTTGGAACACGTGGAGACTTCTCTGGGTCTAGCACATTTATTTTCGTCTAATTTGTACATTTAATTAGGTTTTTGTAAACCATAATTTGTACATTTATTTCAATTAGGTCATGTGAACCCTAATATACACTTGGGCCCACATTTGCCCCCTACGCGAGAGTCACGATTCTCGAGAGACGCTCGTGCAAAATACTCCAAGCTTTTGAGTGATTTTGTTTGACTCCACTTGTCCAAGTCTTGAACACAAGAATTTTAGAAGAGGGAACCCCTAGGGGCCAAACCATTAGGGCTAAACCCTAGGAAGGCAAAACCTAGAAGGGCTCTTCCTTGAACCTCTTGGTATATCATCTGAAAGCTTCCACATCTTGCTTACTATTTATTTCTTTATTTTATGAGAATTAAAACAAGGAAGATCATCAGATATCACTAAATAAAATTCAATAATCAAATCTCATTTTATTATTTGGAAACAAAATCTTCCTTTGTTAGAATTTTATAAAGCAAGATTTTTTCCCTTAAGAAAATCAAATATTCAATATATATATATATATATATATATACTAATTTCGAAATTTTCCTATTGTTAGGAATAAAATATCAGATATCAAATATATATATATATATATATATATATATATTTTTCGAAATTCCATTAAAACATCAAATCTAAACAAATTTTGAAAATATATATCTGTATTCATAAGTATGCTCAAATAAACTTATCTTTATATTTCGAAATCTTCTTTAAGAGGAAAATAAAGGTTGCTTCCTTTGCTATTGCAAGCGTGCAGTCTGAATATATACATCTCCCAAGTCACTTAGGCTTTTTCTTTTTATCGTGCAATTTTTTGTCTTGGCATTTTCTCTCCTCCTTCAAGTCTGAAGATCACCAAGAAGTCGCTAAGCAAACGTTCTTCATCTTGGGAAAGAGGTAATAACGCAATTTCACCACTATAGGGCCGAATCCAAAGGGTTGAACCCCATAGGGTCATCTTTCTTTCTTCTTTTTCTTTCAATTCTTCAGTTTATTTGAGTACTTTCTTCCGAACTTCTTCTTGACTTGCTTCTCCTACGTTTCTTTTTAGGTCATTGTAGCTTTTCTTTTGTCTTCCGAGCCCCGTTACTTAGATTATATCTCGGTAGGGTTCCCTCGGATAATAAAGAAAAATACAATATTTATTGCGACAAAAAAGCATCCGTTCCGAAAAATTGATTTGTGGAGTATCAGAATTTCCAAGGTACACAAAAGAAATCCCCCTAGGGGGTCGAACCCTATAGGTGGCCGAACCCTAGGGGGCCGAACCCTATAGGGAAAATTAAGCCAAGCATTTTATTTTATTTTATTTTATTTTTTATTTTTTGCAGAAGGCCGAACCCTAGGGGGGCCGAACCCTAGAGGGGTCGAACCCTAGGAGGTGAACCCTAAGAAAAAATGTCACCAAAATTTGAACATTGGGAATCATGATCGCCGTTTTGACCATAACTTTTGTTTCGTTTTGGCTCCGAATGATGCATTTTGGTTGTCCGAAGTTTTTTAGAAAAATTTCAAATCTTATTTTTCTTTCATAATTATGATTTTGATCCTTCTCTGACTTCATTTCTTCTTCTTTTCAGGTATTCTCAAGTACAAATCTCAGATTCTCCCCTTGTCATGGCAAATTTACTCAAGTTCATATGCTTTACTTGAAATCTATTTTTAATAAAGAACTTTGAAAGAAAATACAAACTAGAACTTTTGGAATTAGATTGTTTACCTTTGGCTCCTTTAGATTATCTAGATGATTAGAGAAGTTTGATTATCCTTCTTCTTCCTTCTTTGATTTTTAGACTTGGCTCTCAATTCACAGAGAATTTCTTCTTTCTATTTCTCTCTTCCTCACTATTTCTCTCAGCCTTATGAAACTAAAATGACAAATATTCACGTATATTCTAATTTGATTTGGCAGCTATGGAAAACAAAAGGTTTTAGCTGTTATGAAATGTAAGGAGTCTAGGCCACGTTTGGCAAAAACCAACTTAAACTCCATTCTAATTTATTTTAATAATCTTCTTATTATATGATACCTTGTCACACTTCACTTTAATTAAGCTTATTTTATTAATAAATCACATTAAACCTTACTCATAAAATTATAATTTCTATTTAGTCAACCATAGTTATCATTTTATTTAATAAATCATTAATCCTCTAACTTAATTATTTAACTAAATTAGAATATTACCATTCCATTAGTGTAATAAAAATACACACCAATTATAAAATCATTTAATCACACGCACCGATTAGAAAATCATTTAATTAATATTATAACATTTAAGCAAATTACTCCACAATAATTTTCATCAAATATTTATTATTTTATTCAATAAATAAAACAACTAAAATATTTATTTAATTCGATAAATATTTTTAATTATTTACAAAAATTACATCCATTACATTCCGAGCTTCTCCCATAAACTTTTTCAAAAATGAGTCATGAACGTAGTGTCACGATCAGAAATGATTAATCTCGGAACACCATGTAAACGCACAATTTCCTAAAAATAGAGATGGGCGATCCGGTTAGTATCCATGTTTTCCTGCAATCTACAAAATGGGCCATCTTAGAAAATCGGCCAACCATAACTAAAATAGAATCCATGGCTCGCTGGGTTCGGGGTAGACCTAACACAAAGTCCATGTTGACATTAAACCAGGGGGCTTGAGGAACGGGTAAAGGCGTGTATAATACTGCATTAGTGAGAATGCCTTTGGACCGCTGACACACATTACAACGCTCCACATAATGAGCCATATCACTGGATATCTTGGGCCATTAGTAATCAACCAAGATCAGGGCCAGCGTCCTATCTCGCCCGAAGTGACCTTCATTGTGAAGTTCACGAATGATCCATTGCTTGAGTGAAAAATCTAGAATACATAACTACAGACAACGAAACAAGTATCCATTATGCAAAATAAAATCATGACGCCGACCTTCACTTACCCCTTAAATTATCTTCTTGAATGAAGGGTCCTCGACATATATCTCCATGAAAGCCACAAAGCTTGCGCCTCGGTTACTTATTGTGGTAAGGAGCAATGTGCGTTGGCTTAGAGCATCGACAACACAGTTCAGACTTCCTGCTTGGTGCCTCAACACAAAAGTATAGCTTGCAGGTATGCCACCCATTTGGCATGTCTTTGGCACAACTTGTATTGGCCGTTGATGTATTTTAAGGCCTCATGATCAGTAACAAGAATGAACTTTCGTTGTATGAAGTAGTGACACCAATGCTTAAGGGACTGAACGATGACATAAAACTCCAGATCATAGGTGGAGTAATTTTTCTTCGATCCTGATTACGTTTTGCTGAAGAATGTTATCGGGCGTCCTTCTTGACTCCGAACACCTCTAATGCCACCGATGCATCACAATTCACCTCAAACATCTTCTCAAAATCAGGAAGTGCCAAAACTGGTGCCACTGACATCTTCTTCTTGATCAATTAAAAACTGACTTCGGCCTCTTCAGACCACTAGAATTCACGTCCCTTAAGCACTCAGTGATAGGTGCAATTAGGGTGTTAAAGTTTTGGATGAACCGATGGTAGAAGGATGCCAACCCATGGAAACTTCTGACATTATGTAAAGTCTTCGATGTGGACCACGCTAAGACTGCATCTATCTTCGAGTGGTCATCATGAACACCTTCGGTAGACACAACAAAACCAAGAAAGGTTACAAAAGAAGTAAGTAAGAACTTTTCTTTTAGTTGATGAACAAATGCTCCTTCATCAGTGTTTCAAAAACAACATGGAGATGCTCAAAGTGTGACGCCTATGTCAGTCTATAAATGAGTATATCATCGAAATAGACTACTACAAATTTTTCCATAAAAGGTCATAAGGCTTGATGCATAAATCAAATAAATATACTGGACGCATTAGACTACCCAAAAAGTGTGACCATCCACTTATACAATCCATGGTGCGTCTTAAACGTCGTCTTCCATTCATCTCCAGCCTTATTCTGATCTGGTGGTATTTTAAAGCCTAATTAAATGAAAACTTGAGGAAAGAGTTAAGAGAGGAACTAGAATTGTAAAAGGAGAGACATCGATCATAATATTAAGCTATCACTTTTGGTCTAATAAAACTACTTCTTAGTGATAACATAAAAGAAAAAAAAAGAGGTGAAGGACTTGGTACATACTAAATCCCTTAAAATACTATAGTGAGATGATAAAATGACATGAAAAATTTAATGGATGAGTTGTGTGATAGATTTAATGTGGGTCATTATAATGCCAAAGTAATAATTATGTTATCAACTAATTAGTGTCATTAAAAGTTCGTAGTGTAATTAAAACAAGCATAAAAATATCGTCAAAAATACCTATTTGTTCTGACAATATAAATACTGATTTGGTATTATAAACTGCCTTAATATGTACTAAGTCTCATCTTCCTTAACCCTTAGTATAAAATAATACTATGTTCTTAAATTTACCGTAGTAAAGAAATTCATTGCAATTCAATTGTCATTTATAATTTTTTATTCTTATATTATTTTAGATATTATTTTTGATAAATTGTCCTTTTTGTATGATTTTCATGAAAATAATTAACATTAGTCATTAAGTGATAACATTAAGTGATTTTCTTATTTCATGCTCATAAACTTAAAACCATTATTGATACAAAAAATTTATTAGACTTACTTAAAAACATAATAAATAAATAAAACCTTTTAGACCTAATAGTGGAAATATTTCGAAGAAAGCCCAAGAAAGTCACTCCACCCAATCAATTCTTAACTCTTTCCTACTTGTCTGACCTGGCTCCTACTTCATGGCAGCTTCTTCTATTTCCAGCTTCTTCTCCTCATTGTGTTGTCTTATGAATCCTACACTACACGTATCCAGTCGCTTTAATCACTAGTCCACTTAACGCTTTAATCACTAGTCCACTTAACCTGTCACCACATGAGTGTAATAATAAACAAATTAGTAGTATAAAATAATCTACCTACTTATGCTTATTGTCTTGAAATTTCTAATAATAAATCAAGTAAATTAGTATGTTTTTGGTTTTACTCTGTAATTTATTTGAACCAAGTCATAAAGCAGTTCAAGTTTGGTGTTGCTATGATTTAATTTGGATCCCGAATTTGACTCGGGTTAGGAATTTGAGGTTTTATGTTGGCCACAAAGAAATTTAAATATTACAAAAGATGAAAAATAAAAAAATAAAAAAATTTGGGGGAAATTGTGTACAAGTTTTCTGTCTTTTAATTTTTTGTCTCCTAAGAGTATTTTTATTTGCATTAACATTTTAGCTCTAATAGAGAAAAAACTGTACATGGGTTCAATTCAAAAAGTAAAATCTTAATTTATAAATTGGATACCTGTATTTTTTTTCTCTTTTATTAACGCATAATTAATAAATACGACATTGTAGATATAGATAAATCAATGACATTATTAGTCTAGTGGTACCCCTCCTGACCCCTTCTCTCTGAGTTTCCAAGTCATAAATTTTTTAAAAAAATTAATGAATCCAACTATTTCTAGCCATCGACTTTTATATACACACACAATGTCAAACCTCAGAAAAATAAAGTGAAATACAAATTACGTCATCTTGCTAGACACCCCTCGTCCTTTTCTCCAATATTATATCATGCTAAATGATTTTTACATGAGATGAAGAATATACACCTAATCATCATCAAGTATACTTTGAAATATTCATATGCACTGACATGTTTTTGTTTTTTTTTCATCAGCAAAAAATAAATTCATTAATCCACCAATTTGTATTCAGAATATGAGAGATATGTGACAAAAATATGTAACTAGTGCACAATGTCAAATTGAAGAACTGACAAGTATAGGTCAAACCCACATAGACTAGATTAATTCTTTGATATATCCTTAATTAATATTTTAGGAAAATTTGAAAAAAATATAGTAGAGATGATTAATTAACTAAATAATGCAAACCAAAAATTAATAATGAAAACTAGTCATGAGATAAAACTACCTAGGAATCCGAATCCACTAATTATTGACATAATAAACAATTTCTTATTTTCTAAATTAATTCCCAAATTATTTTTCCTTTCCTTTAAAAATAACGATTCATATAATTAATATGGGCAAGCATAAGTTATGAAAAATTCACAGATTAACTATAACTTATCAAAACCTCGCAATCAATATAAGAATTATATGCAATTTGTGCGAAGAAAAATATGAAAACGAAAATAATTAGGCACAAATTTCGGAAGGGAAAGAAACTATTAATATGTAATACCTAATTTCATCATCATCCTAAGTATTTAAAAATTTAGCTAGCCATGAAATTCAAAATAAAAATAAATAACATTAGTACTACTATTTGTCTATTTGTATGAATTAAACCCAACTAACAGAACTTAAACAATCAAAAAGGAAAAAAAAAACTAAAGAAGTCAATTATTGCATGCAGTAAAGGAACAAAACAATTTAAAAGAAATCAAACTCTTGTATTAGTATAAAGACAACTTGAATAGTGCTTGATATTTGTAGTACATGAAGATTGATCCTTGCTTCAAATCTACTGCCTAAGTGAAAGAAACGGAACGGAACCTAAACAAAAGCTAAAAAAACCTTCACCTTGTTCCAGTCGGATGAAGGAAAAGAAAAATAATAAAATGTGGTCCCCCCTCTCTTTAAAACAAAAGGCTTATTTATAGAGAAAATAAATTTGTGCCCTAATATAAATTTATTGAACTTGGTCTCTTTTGTTTCCTTCTTATCCTCTTCTTTCTTTCTTGACTTCGACCTCTACATGATAATCTCCCATGAGTCCTTTTCTATCTTTAAAACTGAAAAATTATCCATTACTTGATCACCAAGATAAATAAGATAAATCCTACAAAATAAAATAAAATGTATTAGTTAAATAAAATAAACATATAAAATAATAAATATGAGAATATTAAAATGTATAACTAATGTGTATATTAGGAGACCATGGAAAAACTTCTTCTAATTGAAACTATTATCTTATTCTATTCTTTAAATACAAACACTACTCCTCAAGTATAAAAAATTAGACAAATTAGTTCATTAAGTTTGAAGTCAGACAATTTAGACCATTAAGTTTAACTAAGACAATTAGTCCATTAAGTTTTAACTAGACAACTTAGTCTAATGTACGAAGTAAATTTACCAGGTTTGTTCAATTCCTTGGCGAAAATTGGTATGTAATTAATTTACTCTATTCTTTTTTGTGACAAAATATTGAAATAAGAACGAAAAATAATTTTATTGATAAATTGATCGAATTATAAAAATACTTGAGTTGAGGTGATACCTTCTTTCTTCCCAAATTAAAAATTGAAACTCGAGAACATATATATTTTTAAAAAATAGACAAAAATTAACAGACTTATGTGTAATTTTTCAACACGAGCAACGAAAAGGAGGGAGACCGTCATGATAACTCGATCCACACCTAAATCTGAATAGCTCTGTCTTCACTGATTAATACAAATCAAAACTCCTCTATGAACAGATCATGAAAAAAAACTCCGTAGAATGAGAAAATCTCATAATAGGAGAAAAAATGCTCGATACACTTATAAGAAATCAAACTAAGAGAACTAAAATCCCATAAAAGGGGAAAAAATAAGAACAACTAAACGAAAAAATGTAAGAAAAAACTTGGGTGAGAGTTTCTTTACTGTAAATCAAAGACCCTCCTCCCCATATATGAAAGTATGAAGGCTAGGATTTTTTTGTAGAGAAAAAATTAAAGAGAGAAAAATTGCTTACTCTTCTTAATTTTTCATATAGTTTATAATATATTTATATTTGTCTTGATTAAAATTAAATGACTTCATATACATATTTTGAATTTAAACTATCTCTAGTTGATTTCAAAATGTCAAAAACTGATTTTATATTTAAATTGGCTGAATGATATTTCTGTCCCTCCAAGTTGCCACCCATTTTTAAAGTCATCCCTAAAGTTCATTTTTTGCCAATTTGGTCCTTAAAGTTATGTTTATATTTTTTTTACCCGATTTGACCCCAACCCGACCAATTTTGACCCAACGCGGCCCAGTTTGAACCGACCTCAATTTCACAATTAATTTTCTTTTAAAAAAAAGTTTTAAAGAAATAACTTTTAATATTTTAAAATAAAATATTATTTTTAAAATAATAATTATTATAAATATTTTATAATAAAATATTTTTTTAAAAATTATTTTAAAATAATAATTATTTTTTATATTTTAAAATAACATATTATTTTTAAAACGTTTTAAAAATAATTATTATTTTCCGGAAAAAAATTTAGAAACTTTTATTTTTTCAAAAATGAGTAAAATTTCATAAAATATAGATTCAAAAAAATTAAAGTTTAAAATTTTTAATTTTTAATTATTTTTATGAAAATTTACACATCTTTTAAGAAAAATAAAAATTTTCTAATTTTGTTTTATCAAAATAAAGTTTTTTTATTTACTTTTCTTGAATTTATATTTTATGAAACTTTACTCATTTTTAAAAAAATAAAAATTTCTATTTTTTTCTGAAAATAAAGTTTTATTTTTTTGAATCTATATTTTATAAAACTTTTCTCATTTTTTTAATAAATGAAAATTTTTCTAATTTTTTTTACCTGAAAATGATAATTATTTTTAAAACTTTTTAATTTCTTTTTTTTTTATAAAAATGAATCAGTTTTTTTTGTTTGTCTTTTACTGTTTTTTGTATTTTAATTTCTATTTTTAGTTTTTTAAAAATTCTAATAATAAAAATACAGATAATAATGGTGAAGACATAAACCTTTTTTTTGAAAATAAATTTTTACCTAAAAAATGAAAAAAAAAATCTATTTTTTTTAAATAAATTTTTATTTTCTTATTTAATTTTTTTGAATCTATATTTAATGAAACTTTACTCATTTTATGAAAAAAAAATAAAAGTTTCTAATATTTTCTTCTGAAAATAATAAGTATTTTTAAAAATATTTTAAATAATAATTATTTTTAATATTTTATAATAATTATTTTTAAAATAATTTTAAAACCTTTTAGTTTTTTTTTGAAAAAAAATTAATTGGTGAAATTTGGTTCAAGTCAAACTGGGTCGGGTTAGGTCAAAATTTGGTTTAAATGGGTTGGGATGGGGTCGAATTGGGTAAAAGAACGAAAACGCCAAAAAATGTCACTTTAAGGATCTAATTGGCGAAAAATGAATTTTAAGAACGACTTTAAAACTGGGTGACAACTTGAAAGGACAAAAATGTTATTCAGCCTATTTAAATTTGTCATCAGAATTTTATCATCATATTGTCACTGTTAAGTAACAACTTATTGTTTAGAGGAACAAACATAGAACCAAACCATTAATATTTGTAAATTTTATATATTCAACACTTTTTGAGGAACAAATGTAGTATCATTATTTAGTTTTTGCTATACTCCCTAATTCATTCCTAAAGTCTCCAATTAATGATAACTTGTCATGCGTTGATAAAAGACTGAAGACTTCTTCATGTCCACGAAAATATAAAGACATATATATGTGTATAGCCATATTAAGTCTTTAGGTCTTTGAAAACGACAAGCCATAATTCTGACTTGACCAAAAACATAAAGCTAAACTAGCACCCCCATTCTGAAAACCTATTCACACTATATATACAACCAGAGTAAGCACAAATTATACACATTTAGCTCTAGCTATATATGTAGAGTTTTAGTAGATAGTCGAATTATGGATTTTGAAAAGATGGATAATTTTATTAAGTTGGATGATGATGACGATGATCAAGTACTTCCCGGATTCCGGTTTCATCCGACGGACGAAGAGCTTGTAGGATTTTATCTTCGCAGATCAAACATATTGATATCTACAAATATGATCCTTGGGATCTTCCAAGTATGTGACATATATATGTAGCCCTATATTAATTAACTAAACTTAATTTATTCTCTTTAGAATTGTTACCAGTATTTGTTTTTCATTGTTTAGTCTTTGTGTGATTCGATTGTTTAAGGACAGTATAAGTAACCATAAATTGCAACAAACCATTCAATTCTGAAGTTTAAAGTCTTATATATAGCTTGTAGTTTATTCTTGAACTAAGTTTAGTAGTATATATTTTTTTCAACTTTTAGATTCAATGAAAACCGTACATTTGAAGTATCCTAATGCTAGGGTTTCAACACGCGCGCGCGCATACATATATATATATATATAAAATCTACGTTTTATAGAAAGAGTTTTATTTGCAAAATTTATAAACTTTAATGATATATTTTTATTTATTCATGTTTACACTAAGTATATTAATAAATTTTAAAACGGAGGGAGTATATATTTAGGTTAATAGTAATGACATGATAATAAAATTTGATGATAAATTTACGGACCTATTATCATTTTATACTATCATCAATAAAAGTAATAATTTTTTTTTGGAAAAAAAAAGATTGACAAATGAACTCTTATTGCGAATGAAAGGAATACTTCCCTTTTATGTAATTACAATTATGAGTTTTATTCTATTTTGTAGCTTATGGATGAGTTTGGTATGATATATTATTTTCAAGCTTTTGACACCTTTCTCGGTTTAATAGATTTTTTTTAAAAAAAATTTACTTAAAGCAATACATACAACACACAAAGAGATAATTCTTTCAAACCTATTATTTATATCTTCTTCACTTGTATATATTTTTCTTTTTTTTTTTTGGAATCAAATGATATTGAAATTAGAGTCCAACTTTGACCTTAGTTAAGTTTTAATAAACGAACAGGATGATCTCAAGAAAACTCATTATATTTGTCTTTTAGGAAAAATGCAAAAAATTAAATCAGGTATAGTACACTCATGTAGATTAGTTTTATCTAGATAAACTAGACAACTTTTGTAGTTCTATCTAATTACCTAATATTATTTTTGTTGACCTTGCGGAAGGCAGTAATATGGGAGAGAAAGAGTGGTACTTCTTTTGCAGAAGAGGAAGTGTGGGCCCAAGTGCATATTAGGGTTCACATGACCTAATTAGATTAAATGTACAAATTAGGGTTTACAGAAACCTAATTAAATGTACAAATTAGGGTTCATATGACCTAATTAAATGTACTAGACCCGGGGAAGTCTCCACGTGTTCCAAGGCAGAAGACTCGTGGATGCGACCCATTTTGGAAATTGATTGAGGGATTGGATTGGTGGCTAGAAGAACAGGGCAATTTGGGCATTACTTTGATGATTAAAGGGCATTTCTGGAATTTCTCCTTTAAAACATAATTAAAGGGTATTTCGGGAATTCCCCTTAAAACATGTGCCTGGCATGTGACTATTTCTCAGGAAAACTCTATAAATAGCCCCTCTATTCTAAGAAAAGGGGATCGCTCTCAAGACATTACATTTAGACTCTTGGAAGCTCTAAACACTTGAAACTCTCTCTCAACTCGAAGACTCAAGAAGGCTCTTAGAATCCCTGCTACCCTAACCCGGTTTCCGGATTCTGAGAGTTCTGCCACGTGTCATTGGAGTAATTGCCTACCTGTTCTTTTCCCCTCTTCAATCAATCAATCAGTTCCGTACTCTTCGTGGATTTCTCTCCTCTCCAGCCAACACGAAACCCTAACCCTAGCAAGGTGTATTTTCCTTACCTACATTTATTTGGCGACTCTGCTGGGGAGGTGTAGAATTCGTGAAGGGTATGCCCACAACTCGAACTGGGAGAATTACAGGAAGAGTTTCACCGAAAACAAGCATCACTTCACCGGATCCGATTTTAAGGCAAGTGAATCTAGTGCTCCAAAGCGCGAATCTGGATTTTGATCAACCCATCTTCGAAGACGTTTCGGAAGGAAGTTCAACATCACCTCCAATGGCTGATCAACAACAAACCAGTGCTAGACAGCCAAACGCAGGAAGGCAAGGCGAGGAAGTAACACTACAAGAAATCACACATTTTATGACGATTTTTTTGCCACGCACAAAATTTCGTCACAATTTGTTAATTAATAATTACGAAATTCATAATCGTCACTAAAACTTTTACTTTTGTGACGACCTTTAATTTTGTCACTATTAATCATTTATATCGTCACTAATTTACACATTTGATGACGATTAACAAAATTTCGTCACAAGTTATTTTGGAGGTAGAATTTCGTACCAAAATTTTGGAGGGAAACTTTTTAGTGACATTTTGTAATAATTGATGACAGTATTTATTGTCACAAAATATTTCTTTCGATGACAACATAATAGTTTGTCATTAATTATTTGTAAAATTTAGTGACAATGTGCTTTCGTCACTAATGTTTACATTTAGTGACGCCAAATACAAATTCGTCATAATTTTATTTGGAGGCAAAATTTTGGAGGGAAATTTTTTAATGACGAAAAAATAATAATTTATGACAATTTGTATTGTCATAAATACCAATTTTATATGACGAGATAATAGTGCGTCACAAATTAGATGCGTGGATAAGTGACAAAAATCGTTCGTCATAAATGCTTATATTTAGTGACAAAGTACATAATGTCGTCACAATTTTATTTGGAGGAAATTTTTTTCTGAAGAATTTTGGATGAAAATTTTTAAAGACGAAAAAATATTAATTTATGACAAATTGTATTATCATAAATATCAATTTTATATGACGAGATAATAATGCGTCACTAATTAGATGAGTAGATAAGTGACAAAAATGGCTCGTCATAAATTATTATATTTAGTGACAAAGTATGCAATACCGTCACATTTTTATATGGAGGCAAAATTTTCTTGTATCCAAACGCCGTCACCGATCTTCATTTCATCATTGGCAACCGTCATTTAGTCAAGAACCTCCATTATCAATTTTTAATAATCTCAAATTGATGGCATAAATTATTTGACATTTTAGGTATGTTTTTAGATTTTGATTTGAATTGATAATTAGTAGTTGTTCTAATTGATATATGAGAAAGTTTTTGTCTCGAACCTTATTTTTTTTTCATTATGTGGGATTATTTTTATTAACATAAAAGATGTGTTTCGACAGTTATTGTAAAATCTGTTCAAACTTATAACACTACTAGAAAACCAAGCATGCGTGATGGATCCTGGTGACGATTTTCAAAAGCAATCACAATAGACAATATTTCGTGATGGATTATTTGAGTCATCACAAAAAATAGTATATATATGATGGCTCTAGTGATGGTTAATTTTGTCATCATGGATATATATATGTGACGACCATTTCAATCACCAAATATTGTCCAAAAATAATTTTTAGTTTTTGAGATGGCATGCAACCATCACCTATATATTTCTCCACAACGTGATTGTATTTAGGCCATCACAAAGAAAAAAGTTCAAGAAATATTTGGTGACGAGCAAGACCATCACGAAAAGAAAACCACATGTGATGGACCTTTGTGACGACATTTAAAGCAATCTCAAAAAATGGCATTACATGATGGACTTTTTCAACAATCACAAAATAATAATATACAATACGGCTCCTAGTAATGACTAATTTTACTATCACTATAAACTATTTGTGACGATCAAGGCAATCACTAAAAATCAAGCATATATGGCCAACAAATATATTAGGTGAACTCGTATATGGTCAACTCGTTTTATACTCTTTCTAAATTTTCGCGATGTATTTCTATCAATATCCTTTTGTGGATTAAAGAAGTGTTTTTTTCTTTAAATTCAAAAATTGAGTTCGTTCTATGTTTTATATTAGAAATTAAATTATATATATACTTCATCATTAATAAAAATCATGTTCTAATATCAATTATTACTCCTAGTGTGTGTGTATGTGTGTGTGTGTGTGTCTATATATATATATATATATATATATATATATATATATATATATATATATATCCTCTGTACTAAATGATAGCAATAATACATAACATTTATATGATCTAATAATTCAAAAAAATTATATCCATATACTATATATATATAATTAAAAAAAACATAATTTTTTTACAAAGTATAAGTATATGAATTAACTAATTTATGCGAGTTCAACAAATGGATTGGACCTTAAGCTAATCGAATTCAACAAAATCATCGAATCCTAACTAAATTCAACTTGAAGTAATTTTACTCATTATCTATATACATCTAGCTACATGGAGTTATAGGATTCAAATTTAATTAATAATATTTTGAAAATACTTTTTGACTAGTTGATATTATAGTAAATGCAGTCAACTAAATCTTTTTATTAAAAACTATATATCAAATATGGTACTATTTAGAGGACCCTCTTAATTAGAAGAAATTGTTACTATGTCAATGCCTATATTTGATTCAAAATACGAAGTTATTAGTTAAATAGGAAGTTATCTTATCCTCTCAGGCACAACACAAAAATGAATTTTGACACTAACACATTTGAATAAAATAACGAATTAAATAAATAAAGTAATTAAAAACTTAAAAATAAATCCCTATGAGGCTTGTCATTAAACAATTAGCGAATTAAACAGTTAAAATTAAAATAATAAAAGAAAAAACACTTAATCTGCAGCTTAATCTAAAAAAGGATATAAAATTTTAATATTATTTTAATATATTTTACTTTTTGGAATAACAATTTTGTACTTAATAACTGGTGGATCAATTAATTCATATTTCACAAATTTTTTAAAAAAATAATTAAATGTTATTCTTTTTGTAGAACAGAGAGTATATTATAAGAAAATTAAACCAAAAAAAAAATCTAAGCTAATTAAATTAAATTAAAAAAAATTAAACAAACAACAATCTAAGCTAATTAATTAGTTGCGTATACCACTCACACAAAATCGCTCGATGAACGATTAAACCTCCCCATCTTCTCCATAGGCGGCAAACTAAAACCCTCTCCCCATCTTCTACCAAAGTTGTGATCCCAGTTAAGGTTGTGATTTTGAAGGTAAGTCCTCTCTTCCGTGGGTGTTTATTCTCTCCCTCTTTCCTTTCTCTGTTCCAATTTGCCCCCAATTCTTATTTTAGAATTGTGATTATGCTTTCTCTGTTCGAATTTGGCCCCAATTCCTGTTTTATAGAGATGTTTTACGATCTAATAATGACAATTTGATTGTTCATATGTATGTGTAGCTTTGATATATATATATACACACACACACACACACACACACAATAGGAATGCCACTTTTATTTTAATTTTTCTACTAGCATTCGAGTTGTGCTGGTAATTTATTGATTGTATATTGACTTGATGGACTCGGATTATAGATTGAGGATCCTAAATTGGCATTTTATGGGAGTGGAGAACCGCTATATGCAGTAGTTAAGCTTGCACATACCACTATGCGCAGTGAGCTTGGTAAGATTACTCTGGACAAGACTTTTGAGGAGAGAGACACCCTCAATGTCAAGATAATGGTGAGTTTTCATATCATCTGTAGATGTTTGTATATATTTCTGTATTTTTCCTCCTACAATAGCATCAGTTTACTGGATTTATTTATTGATGTTTATCAGAAGTTCGAGCCTATTAGTTTATGAAGAAGTAAGATTAGTAATTGGTTAAATTGCTCAGGAAACTTAATGTTACCTTGTGAGAAAAAGTATGTTTTTTGTTATTAATTTCTGAAAGCAATCTGCATGAAACTTCATTCTACTTGGTTGTGGTTTGTTATCTTTAGGAAAAGAATAGTGTTTCTTTAAACATTTAAGGCTATGTATGTTACCAAGGATAATTCATACATGATTGGATTATATACACTCTGAATTATAGTCAACGGTAAATTATATCTGAAGACACTAGACTTCTAGTGATATTTCTCAGTTGATGTATTTTGACAAAATAATCTTGTTTTTATCCTTTACACTAAAGCATTGTTTCCAGCTATTCTGCACCTCTGAACAAGATATGGGTTTTCTGTTAAGACAAGGTCCACTTCTGTGTGCCTTTAGAAGCTTTTATTGTTTACGAGTGTCGTTTCTTTGTAACTGCCTTCATAGATTATCATCTTCTAATTTGCTCACAATACATACAATTTTTCTGTGTGCTGACTTGTTTATCTTTCATATATGTAGAATTAATAAGAACTTACTATATAAACAGAGATATGCTAATTTAATGTTGCCTCTAATAGTTGGCCATCTGAAATCATAGTAGCCTTATTAGGCCAAAAAAATAGACAGAATCTTTACTAACATTCTTCTAATTAGATATCAAATCTTCAGTGGAGAAATTGGTAACACCAATTTATTTAATTATATGTTATATATGATCAACATGTCACAACTCGATATCATTCTGGTTACACTATCTTATAATATCTAAAAGTTTCATGCAAAAAAAATTATATTTTTTGTTGCAGATGGCTATAAATGATGTTGCAAAAGATTGGGGTCTGAAATGTCTTCATTATGAAATAAGTAAGGATCTTATTTTGCTGAATTTTTTTCATAAACTATAATATAACCTTTCATCTTCTTATAAACCTCTTATATTTTCTTCTTAAGGGGATATATCTCATCCTCGTGGAGTAAGGGTAGCTATGGAGATGTAGGCAGAAGCAGAACGAAAGAAGAGTGCTCAAATTCTTGAGTCATAAGGTAATGTCAAATTATTATTTTTTTCCTTCTCAACTCCTGTTTAATTAGTTCATATACAGATTCTGGTCTAATAATGTTCTGAATAACTGTTGATTTTTGGGTGAGATGTAGCTTTTAGTTTGCCACATGTTAACTTTTAGCTTTTTTGACAAGTAAAATAGAACACATGTAATTTGTATATATAATACTTCCTTTAGATTCATAACACAACAAAATGTGTTAATTATGGACAGTTGCATCACTTACAAACATACAGAAGGAAGATATTGATTTCGAAAAATTCAACTCTAAAAGATTCAACAGAACTATGATTCTCATTTTAGAAAAAGCTTCAGTAGTGCCCTTAGGTTGCAGTTTGAATCTGGCTGGTAAAATTATTTTCAAAAACATAACCAAAGAAAAAGGTTAATTGGTATATATTTAGTACTTTAAGGTATCAAACATAATATAAAAGAAAGAAAGAGCTCCAGTACATATGTACCAGAAGTACAAAACTTATAGACATAGTTGTACCATATGACACCATACAAAAAATACAGCATGTTGATAAGATGAAATGAAGATTTGAAACTGGGTTATCCCAGTGAATGGAGCTACTATAAAGAAGCAATGATCTTTGAATTCGTTAGGAACAGATTTTTCCTAGAGCAAGTTATCAAAGCGCAACCTTAAAAAATTACTATTTAAGGTTGCATAGTTTTCCCGTTACTCTCATCTCTTAAATTCTATAGAGCCCATTTAGAAAGATTTTATAAAAAAACATGCTCCTCTTGTCTTGATTAGTTTATTTTAGTTGCAGAGTTTGCAGTTAGGATGGTGCACATTCAACATGCTCCTCTAGAACCTGTGATCATATGTACCTTTTTGATAATGACTAGGAAGATGCAAAGGACATATATGGAAAACCCATGAATGGCAAGTTCCCTTATGATGAGAAAGGCTGAATCATTTTGGAGGTAAAGATACTTTGATAATGTGTTTAGTTTCCCTTCCTCAAGCATCTCGGTTAGTTTAAAACTTTCTCTAATAGTTCTTATATTTTGGGATTCATAAATATATCTCTCCGCACATGGGACGACTTTCTTGAAGTCTATTTTCATATTACAGCTTCAACCAGAATCCGATTATGCGGATCCTCTAAATTCTATGGAAATTGATTTTGGTTGCTATAATGTTAGTATAACTATAGTTCTGAAAAATTCACAATTTATTATTTAAACATTTCTTTCTTTATATACATTTTTTTTTAATTTCATAACTATTTGATTGATTTATGTCTATATGTTTTTTTGATTTGCAGATAGAGTTTTTTCTGGAAGGTCAATAACCACAAGGTTGAAGGTTTTAATTAAGCATTTTCTTAGGATATGGATTTTAGAATTTCAGCTTTTTGGATTATATAATTTGGTTTTGTGGTACTTAGATTATTTAAGCAACTGTTTATTGCCTAGCTAGTTGGGTATTTTGTTGAATCAATGAATCTACTATTTTTTTATAAGATAATTACTTTTTATTTTAAATGTTTATTGCCTTTTGTCTCTTATATTATATACAGGTGTAAAGTTGATTTAAAAAGCTCACTAAATGTATTATATTTTTTTAATTGAAAATTGTTAATGTAACAATACATTTTGAATGTCAAACAACTTAATATGACCACCACATCATCACGATTTATAATCATTTATTGGCAAATAATATTTGGTCAATGAAAATTAAAATTTAATGACGAATAATATTAACTCTTTAGAATTAATAGTATTGTCATTATATATATTCATTTAGTTAGGACAACTGATATTGTTACTAATATTAACTATTTGGTGACAAGTTATGTCGTCACTATTATATATCATTTAGTGATACCTTTTAATTTTGTAACTATTAATAGCTCTTTATGTGACGAGTTCCATCATCACTATAATTATTCAATTAGCGACATAGAAAAATGTGTCATACAAATTAACTCTTTGGTGACAAACTATATCGTCACTGTATATATTCATTTAGTCACAACAACTAATTTTGTCACTATTAGTAACTCTTTTGGTGACGAGATGTATCGTCACCATAAGTATTCAATTAGTGACATTGAAAAATGTGTCCCAAAAATAACTTTTTGGTGACAAATTATTTTGTAATATTATTTAAAATATGAAATGACAACAACATAATTGTCATGTTAAATATATTATTAGGTGACAAATTTTGCGGTCGTCATTTATTTTCTTATTTTTGGTGACGCTAAACACAATAACATGACGAAAGAATAATCATAAATATGACAATATTGTCGTCATTAAAATTAGATGATTTAAATAGAGTAACATATTTTTGTCACTAAAACAATATCATTTAATGACGAAAAACGATTTTTGTCATTTAATGCACCAAGTTTTGATGACGAAACATAATATAGAGTGACGAAAGTTTCATTCAAATAGTGACGCTATTAACGTCACTAAAAGTAATTAATTATAGTGACAATGATGTAGATCGTCACCATAAGTTAAAACATTTAGTGACGACATCAAATATTGTCAAATAAACCTAATACCACGCTCATACGGTGACGGTCTTTGTGACGATTAACAATTGTCACTAAATGTTTTAGTGACGAAAAATGAATTTTATGTGACAAATTTTAGCGTCATTTTTTGTGTGATTTTTTGTAGTGTAACTGGAACGCAGACAACTGCGAATGCTGTGCAGATGGAGATGCTCAAAGCATTACAGGAGGCACGAGAAGGCCAAGGGATGATGATGACCATGATGCTGGAAATGCAAAGGAAGCAGGAAGAGATGGGGAATTTCCGCCAGCAGTTGATGCAAATCCCCACTTTCAGGGCTATGTTCCCAGGAAGTTCGCAGGGGGAACGAGCAGAAGTGGAGGACAATAGCAACAACAAAGAGAATCCGACTGTGCTTCCAACAATGGAGAGTCAGCCGATTCCAATCATCAACTTAGAGCCCCAAAACAGCGGTGATGTGCCAAAACTCAGATTGGAAGCAAGTCAGCCTCAGCCCAACATCATCCCGACCACTCTCCCAGCGTTTTCACAAGTGCAGATATCGACCATCCCGAGTCACATCCAACGAACAAGTCAACAAGCACCGTCGATACAAATTGTGCAGGATGCAAGTGTACACCAGCCAGTTTCCTTACCATACGCACCACCTATGCATCAATACATCACATCCCCTCAGAGAGTCCATACCACGAGTCAGTATGTGACGAAGGATGATATGATCGATGTAATCAATCAACTTCGCAAGCAGACATCCCGACCTTCAGAGTTGGACTTTACTCCACCCTACCCGGCACATGTATGGAGACAACCTTATCCGGCAGGGTATATTGAGCACCCCCCGCAGTTCCCAAAGTATAACGGAGAGAAAGGGAATGCCAGGGAGCACATTGCTAGGTTCGTGGAGTCGATGTCTCCATGGTTGGGTTATGATGAGGTGAATAACCATAATCTGTTGATGAGAGAATTCAACAAGACTTTGACGGATAGTTCCTTCAGTTGGTACTATAACTTGGAGAAGGGATCAGTCCATGATTGGGATGATCTGAAACTACAATTTTTTAAGAAATTTTTCTATGTGCAGAAACAGGTAACTATTGTAGAACTGATGCGATTCGAGCAGAAGCCGAATGAGGAGCTGTCAGATTATATGGACAGATTCAGGGCCCAAGCACAGAAGTGTGCCGAGCCAATTGAAGAGAAGAACTTGGTTAGCATATGCAACAATGGTGCTCTAGACTCCTTCAAGCCCCATCTCATTACAAAGGCCTGTGATTCATTTGCAACCCTCTCATCCTTCGCACAAGATTTGGGAGGAATCGTGACAGTGCCCATCAGCCATGCGATGGTTACATGGAAGGGTAAGAGAACAGCAATTGTGGCTTTGGCTGATTCTCAGTCAAAACCACAAGGGGAAAGAGGGAGAAGAATGTCAGTTCCAGAGGCTATCACATGCAGTGAGAAGGCATTCAGGGGCCTGTACGAACAATGGGTTGAGCACGGAGTGGTTGAACCTCTAAAGCCTAAATTTGTGGTGACAGAAGAGATGAAAAGAAGACCAGATTTCTGTGTGTACCACCAGTACGCAGGACATTCCACTATGGACTGTTACAGTATGCGGAGGATATACCATGAGAAGCTGACAGCCGGAGAAATCGAAATGTGAAAAGAAAAGCACCGTGTATGAAAAGCCACTTCCAAAAACATGCAACATTATTACCCATGGTGTAGCCCAAGAGGTCGAAAAAAAAAACAAATCACCCAAGATGGTGGTCCACTAGAAAATGGTGGTTGAAGTACTCAAGAGTATCCCTTGCCAAGAAATTGGATGACCAAGGGAGAAGACACAAGAATTGACGAATTAAAAATCCACCCACGATGGTGGTCAAGTCCTCGTAGATTGCACTTGCCAAGAAATTGGATGACCAAGTGGCGAGGCATGCAACTTAAGCCCTTATGAAACCCTATACGCTAAATAATTGGCACGACGTACCAAGGGATAAGGCACAAAGTTATACTTTCACCTCTAAAAGTAATCGAGGCACCTGACTATAAGTCCTCCAAGTTATACTTTCAACTTTAAAAGTAATCGAGGCACCTGACTATAAGTCCTCAAAGTTATACTTTCAACTCTAAAAGTAATCGAGGCACCTGACTATAAGCCCTCAAACCCGAGAAAGTTACAATTTATCTCTAAAAGTGGCGAACGTTATGCTTTATCCGACAAAAGCAAAATCTATTATTATTATCTTTATGAAATTTTTTGAAACATTATGCTTTTCGTTAAAAGCAATATGATTATTAATAAAAATGTCAAACTTTCACTTATACTTGAATATTCTTTGATTTAAAAAGTATGGATTCAAGTGTTGGTTTGCGAGAAATCAAAAAATTGCATGTTTACTCTCACTATTATGAATATTGTTGTCTTGGAGTATTAATTTGAATAACTTATGATTCAATACTAAACATTGGGTCTTAAGGAAAAAATTCGAGTTAAAGACAATCACTAATGCTAAAGAAACTCTACTATGATAAATAACATATAAATGAGTTCTTTGATACAGGAAATAACAAAAGGCTACAAAAAGCCATACCTAGAAGTCAGGAGATCCAGCCCAGCACAAAAAAATATTCATCGGGAGAGGAGCTGCACAAATCACGGGCTTAGAAAATGCCTGTAGCTCCACGACATCTTTGTTGTTGGGTGGATAGCCGAGGTCACTAAAAGGCGAGGTGACAGAGTCAAGATGAAGAAAGTCAAATAAGGCGAGCTCCTCAACGGGCAAAGAAAGTAAAGCATCGATGCCCCCACCCAAAGAACTAGCAACTGTACCCTCCCTTTCAGGTGAAGCCTCGGGAGAATCCTTCTGGGGAGGATGGAAATCACCAATAAGTTTCGAAGGATTCCCCCTCGGGGGAGGAGGATTAACTGCCATTAATAGCATCAGCATCAACATCGGTGTCACCGGTATCCTCCAAGCTGTCATGAGAAGATGTTATATATGGGCGTGAAGATGGAACTGTACTAACCACAGCAGGACCTAAGCCTACATCAGACATGAAATCGTCAACATTAAGGCTGCCACGATCATCATGAGGTGAGGAGGACTCGACAACAATCATGTTATGTCAGCTAGGCTCACAAGTTGTGGAGGTCGCCACCTCACTTGTCGTACCCATGAGAAATCCAATGGGAATATCATCATCATCATCATCATTCTCAGCAATCTAAACACAAGGATCCTCGGCTTTACTCTAGAGCAAGTCAATCTCATCTCCCCGACAGCAGAGGATCCTGGGGGAGGAACTCGAGGAGGTACCCGAGACGAAGTCTGAAAGGATTGTGTCATCATGAAATCATGAAGTATAATTGTCAGTCCGCCTGAAAGCCTCTATCAAGTATGCAGCGCACTTAGTATCCCTAGGAGACACTCTAGATGGGCTACAAGAAGCCGAAACAACAACAGGAAGACTGCAAGATGTAGAATAAGAACGTAATTTGAAAAAAGAAAAGGAAGCAGACATACTCTAACGTAACGAATGTGCATGAAGAAAAGCACCCGTGGGAAATTAACACAGTAAAGGCGTCATGATGCGTAGATCCCTACATGGTTGAATGCCCTACATAGCTGAATGCCCTACATAGCTGAATGCATCGATATATGCCCGCGCTCTTTAGTATAGCTTTATACTCAACATTTCCGAGGATTTCGTCAGTCCAATGTTGCCATCCTTGAAGACGGCTAGATGAGTCAGACAGGAAGCGAAAGGGACTGAAAGGGTATTCTTGTTTCTCTATACACATGCGGGGAATGTGACCGGAATGGGGGAAGTCGTCCCAACCTCCGCAAGCCGCGACATAAAGAAACAAGCTTTCTTTATCTGCTGAAGGAAAAGTTGTGCGATCGTAAGTCTTCAGAGCATCCGGTAGACGAGGCCTGCAAGTAAGGAAGACTCCACATAAGGGTACTAAGGATGCCAAGTAAAGCATATGAACTTGAGTAGGCTTACCATGGCAAGGGGAGAATCTGAGGTTTTCATGAGAGAATACCTGAGAATAAGAAGAAATGAAGTCAGGGAAGAATCAAAAGCACAATTATGAAAGAGAAACAAGATTTGAAATTTTTACAAAAAACTTCGGACAACCAAAATTCATCCTTCGGAGCCATTTTTTGGGTTATTTTGATATGTGTCATGGCCGTTGGCGATGATTTTTGAAGTACTCGTCGATACGGTCATTTTGATATATTATGGGCCCCGAGACTCTAAACGGAACAAAAGTTATGGTCAAAACAGCGATCACGATTCCCAATGTTTAAATTTTGGTACAAAATCTCTTAGGGTTCGGCCCCCTAGGGTTCGGCCCCCCTAGGGTTCGGCAACCCTAGGGTTTGGTCACCCTAAGGCAAAAAAAAAAATTCCCCTAGGGTTCGGCCACCCTAGGGTTCGGCCCCCTAGGGCCAAAAAAAAAAAAACTATATTTTGTGTACCTTGAAAATTCTGGTGCCCCACAGATTAATTTTTTCGGAGCGGATGCTTCTTTGTCAATAAATATTGTGTTTTTCTTTATTATCCGAGGGAACCCTACCGAGATATAATCCAAGTAACGGGGCTCGGAAGACAAAAGAAAAGCTACAATAACCTGAGAAGAAACGTAGGTGAAGCAAAGTCAAGAAGAAGTTCGGCAGAAAGTACTCAAGAAAACTGAAAAAATTGAAAGAAAGAGAAAAGAAATTGTTTTTTTACCTCGTTCCCAAACTGAAGACTGTTGGCTTGATGACTTCTTGGTGATCTTCAGATTTGACTGCGAAGAGAAAAATTTGCACGAAG
Organism: Aralia elata; assembly: GCA_034770075.1. Taxonomy (NCBI): domain Eukaryota; kingdom Viridiplantae; phylum Streptophyta; class Magnoliopsida; order Apiales; family Araliaceae; genus Aralia; species Aralia elata. The sequence continues at coordinate 629,871 of JAVJAP010000013.1, forward strand.
AAAAGAAAAGCCTAAGTGACTTGGGAGATACATATATTCAAGCCGCAAGCTTGCAATATCAAAGGAAGCAATCTTTATTTTCCTCTTACGGAAGATTTTGCAATATAAAGATAAGTCTCCTTGAGTTTATTTTTTAAATAAACACATATAGTTTCGAAATTTGTTTAAATTTGTTATTTTAACGGATTTTCGAAAAATATATATATTTGATATTTGATATTTTATTCCTATCAATAGACAATTTTCGAAATTGGTATATATATATTATATATATATATATATATATATATATTGAATATTTGGTTTTCCTAAGGAAAAAAAAGATCTTGCTTTACAAAATTTTAAAGGAAGATTTTGTTTCCAAATACTAAATTAAGATTTGATTATTGAATTTTATTTAGTGATATCTGATGATCTTCCTTGTTTTAATTCTCAGAAAATAAGGAAATAAATATTGAGCAAAATGAGGAAGATTCAGATGATCTACCAAGAAGTACTTGGACAAGGGAAGTCACACAAAATCATTTACAAGCCTGGAATATTTTGCACGAGCGTCCCTCAGGAATCGTGACCCTCGCGCAGGGGGCAAATGTGGGCCCAAGTGCATATTAGGGTTCACATGACCTAATTAGATTAAATGTACAAATTAGGATTTACAGAAACCTAATTAAATGTACAAATTAGGGTTCATATGACCTAATTAAATGTACTAGACTCGGGGAAGTCTCCACGTGTTCCAAGGCAGAAGACTCGAGGATGCGACCCATTTTGGGAATTGATTGAGGGATTGGATTGGTGGCTAGAAGAACAGGGCAATTTGGGCATTACTTTGATGATTAAAGGGCATTTCTGGAATTTCTCCTTTAAAACATAATTAAAGGGTATTTCGGGAATTTCCCTTAAAACATGTGCCTGACATGTGACTATTTCTCAGGAAAACTCTATAAATAGCCCCTCTATTCTAAGAAAAGGGGATCGCTCTCAAGACATTACATTTAGACTCTTGGAAGCTCTAAACACTTGAAACTCTCTCTCAACTCGAAGACTCAAGAAGGCTCTTGGAATCCCTGCTACCCTAACCAGGTTTCCGGATTCTGAGAGTTCTGCCACGTGTCATTGGAGTAATTGCCTACCTGTTCTTTTCCCCTCTTCAATCAATCAATCAGTTCTGTACTCTTCGTGGATTTCTCTCCTCTCCAGCCAACACGAAACCCTAACCCTAGCAAGGTGTATTTTCCTTACCTACAGGAAGAAAGTACAAAAATAGCATAAGACCTAACAGAGTTACTGGCTCTGGATTCTGGAAAGCCACCGGCATTGACAAACCAATATACTCTGAAGGTCACCGCGATTGCATTGGGTTGAAGAAATCTTTGGTTTACTATCGCGGAAGTGCTGGCAAAGGCACCAAAACTGATTGGATGATGCATGAATTTCGCCTTCCTCCGCCTGATTATCATCACAACAACCCACCAAAAACAATATCCACTTTAAGGATGAGTTTCAAGAAGCTGTAAGAAACTAAACTTTTTCGCATCAATTTCTATAAGTTCTTATGGATTTTTTTGCATAACAAAATTAACTCCATTTCATCATAAAAATACTAAAATATAAAGAAGAAAGTATACATCCTAACTGATCGGCCTATAAGTGATGCTATACAACTAGACCAAGTATTGAAAGATTGCACGGTACAATCTATGCATTAATGTTTTTTCAAGCTAAACTAGATAGCTTTTGTTTAGTCACCTAAAGTCCCCCTATGCATGAGGCACCACATTGTTGACAAAAAACTAGAATATAAAAGAAGAAAGCAGATACCCTATTTATTGACACTTAGAAGCCAATAACTCTATGGTGTCTTGTGCATTGCATGTTGCACCTTGGGATCTGCAATGCATAAGGAACCATAATGTTGTCAAAAAGATTAACCTTTTGTGGATGGAGTTCAATTTTGTTGTCTCATTATCTTAATTTCTCATATATAGTATATATCCCTCATTTGTATTATTGTCACTTTATCTTGTCTATTAATCTACAGTTAACTTTATAAATATATAAACATTCCGTAGAAAGTAATACATGTGGTAGAACAACATATCAGACAGAAAATAAAATAACAGATTTGAAATTCCTGCAAACCCAATAACATAATATCATGTCATCAACCCACAAATTTCCCACCCACCACCAAAATGTAACATAGCTTTGAATCTAACATCCATGCTTAATTTAATTTTGCAGGAAGTTTGGACACTATGTCGAATTCTGAAGCAAAACACATCACAAAGAAAATGCATGGCAAAGTGGATGAGAAATTTTCAACTAGCAAAAGAAATAATTCCAACACTTGATGCCAACTCCAAAACATGCAGTGTAGAATCTGTTGACCTACAAGATTACAATATTAGTTTCACAAGTACTAGCCCAGTTCAAATTTGGCAGAATAATGAGCATAAGCCATCTGCAATATACTTTTCAAATCATGTGAATGAACTCAAACAGTTGGCCATCACCTCAATATCTCAAGCTCCGTCAAGTGTTATATCATCGTACTCTAATTTTTTGAGTCCAGAAGTGAGCGAATTCGGGCAGTATGAGGACTGGGATGAACTCAGATCTATAATGGAGTTTGTTAATGATCCATTTTTATTCTGAAAAAGTTACTACTAGATAGTACTGATTGTAAAAATTATAAATCCTGAATTTTAAGATTAGGATTTTTTTTTTTGCTTGATGTATATGCTTACATATTCCTTGCTAGGGTTAGGAGATGATACGTTTCGGCCAACCCCTTTATTAAGACTGGAACGATTAGCTAGCTATTTTAGATAGTTTATGTAGAATTGTGTGGGCAACGAAATTGTACCTTGCTAGGGTTAGGGTTTCGTGTTGGCTGAGGAGGAGATAAATCCACGAAGTGCACGAAATTGATTGATTGATTGAAGAGGGGAGAAGAACAGGTAAGCGATTACTCCAATGACACGTGACAGAACTCCTAGAATTCGGAAACCGGGTTAGGGTAGCAGGGATTCCAAGAGCTTTCTTGAGTCTTCAAGTTGAGAGAGAGTTCCAAGTGTAATGAGCTTCCAAGAGTCTAAGTATAATGTCTTCAAAGCCATCCCTTCTTCTTAGAATAGAGGGGCTATTTATAGAGCTTTCCTGAGAAATGGTCACATGCCAGACACATGTTTTAAGGGAAATTCTCGAAATACCCTTTGGTCATGTTTTAAAGGGAAAATTCCAGAAATGCCCTTTAATCATCAAAGTAATGCCCAAATTGCCCTGTTCTTCTAGCCACCAATCTAATCCCTCAATCAATTCCCAAAATGGGTCGCATCCACAAGTCTTCTACCTTGGAACACGTGGAGACTTCCCTGGGTCTAGCACATTTATTTTCGTCTAATCTGTACATTTAATTAGGTCGCATGAACCCTAATTTGTACATTTAATTAGGTTTTTGTAAACCCTAATTTGTACATTTATTTCAATTAGGTCATGTGAACCCTAATATGCACTTGGACCCACATTTTTTCCCTACGCGAGAGTCACGATTCTCGAGAGACGCTCGTGCAAAATACTCCAAGCTTTTGAATGATTTTGTTTGACTTCACTTGTCCAAGTCTTAAACACAAGAATTTTAGAAGAGGAAACCCCTAGGGGCCAAACCATTAGGGTTAAACCCTAGGAAGGCAAAACCTAGAAGGGCTCTTCCTTGGACCTCTTGGTATATCATCTGAAAGCTTCCACATCTTGCTCACTATTTATTTCTTTATTTTCTGAGAATTAAAACAAGGAAGATCATCAGATATCACTAAATAAAATTCAATAATCAAATCTCATTTTATTATTTGGAAACAAAATCTTTCTTTGTTAGAATTTTATAAAGCAAGATTTTTTTTCCTTAAGAAAATCAAATATTCAATATATATATAAATATACTAATTTCAAAATTTTCCTATTGTTAGGAATAAAATATCAGATATCAAATATATATATATATTTCAAAATTTCATTAAAACATCAAATCTAAACAAATTTCAAAATTATATATCTGTATTCAGAAGTATGCTCAAATAAACTTATCTTTATATTTCGAAATCTTCTTTAAGAGGAAAATAAAGGTTGCTTCCTTTGCTATTGCAAGCGTGCAGTTTGAATATATACATCTCCCAAGTCACTTAGGCTTTTTCTTTTCATCGTGCAATTTTTTGTCTTGGCATTTTCTCTCCTCCTTTAAGTCTGAAGATCACCAAGAAGTCGTCAAGCAAACGTTCTTCATCTTGGGAAAGAGGTAATAAAGCAATTTTACCCCTATATGGCCGAATCCTAAGGGTTGAACCCCATAGGGTCATCTTTCTTTCTACTTTTTCTTTCAATTCTTCAGTTTATTTGAGTACTTTATTCCGAACTTCTTCTTGACTTGCTTCTCCTACGTTTCTTTTCAGGTCATTGTAGCTTTTCATTTGTCTTCCGAGCCCCGTTACTTAGATTATATCTCGGTAGGGTTCCCTCGGATAATAAAGAAAAATACAATATTTATTACGACAAAAAAGCATCCGTTCCGAAAAATTGATTTGTGGAGTATCAGAATTTCCAAGGTACACAAAAGAAATCCCCCTAGGGGGCCGAACCCTATAGGGGAAATTAAGCCAAGCATTTTTATTTTATTTTTATTATTATTATTATTATTTTTTTGCAGAAGGCCGAACCCTAGGGGGCCGAACCCTATAGAGAGGCCGAACCCTAGGGGGTGAACCCTAGGAAAAAATGTCACCAAAATTTAAACATTGGGAATCATGATCGCCGTTTTGACTATAACTTTTGTTCCGTTTTGACCATAACTTTTGTTTTGTTTTGGCTCCGAAGGATGCATTTTAGCTGTCCGAAGTTTTTTGGAAAAATTTTAAATCTTATTTTTCTTTCATAATTATGATTTTGATCCTTCTCTGACTTCGTTTCTTCTTCTTTTCAGGTGTTCTCAAGTACAAATCTCAGATTCTCCCCTTGTCATGGCAAATATACTCAAGTTCATATGCTTTATCCTTGACATCCTTAGTACCCTTATGTGGAGTCTTCCTTACTTGCAGTCCGGACTTGCGATCGCACAACTTTTCCTTCACCAGAGAAAAAAGGCTTGTTTATTTATGTCGCGGCTTGCAGAGGTTGGGACGACTTCCCCCATGCCGGTCGCATTCTCTGCATGTGCATAGAGAAACAAGAATACCCTTTCAGTCCCTTTTCACTTCCTGTCTGAGTCATCTGGTCGTTTTTCAGGATGGCAACATTGGACCGACGAGATCCTCGGGAATGCTGAGAATAAGGCTATACTAAAGAGTGCGAGCATATATCGCTGCATTCAGCTATGTAGGGCATTCAAATATGTAGGGCATTCAACCATGTAGGGCATTCAGCTATGTAGGGATCTACATATCCAGCAGGATCATGACGCCCTTACTGTGTTGATTTCTCGTTAGTGCTTTTCTTCATGCACATTCGTTACTGTTTGGGGGAAATTCACCCATACTTTAGAGGATGTCTGCTTCCTTTTCTTTTTTTCAAATTATGTTCTTATTCTAGATTATATATATCTTGCAGTCTTTATGTTGTTGTTTCGGCTTCTTGTAGCACATCCAGTCTGTCTCCTAGGGATACCGAGTGCGTTGCATACTTGATCGAGGCTTTCAAGCGGGCTGGCAATTATACTTCATGATTTCATGGTGACATAATTCTTTCAGACTTCGTCTCGGGTACCTTCTCAAGTTCCTCCCCCAGGATCCTCTGCTGTCGGGGAGATGAGAGTTAATTGCTCTAGAGTAAAGCCGAGGATCCTTGTTTTTAGATTGCCGAGAATGATGATGATGATGATGATGATGTTCCCATTGGATTTCTTATGGGTACGGCAAGTGAGGTGGCGACCTCCACTACTTGTGAGCCTCCTTGACATAACATGATTGTTGTCGAGCCCTCCTCACCTCATGATGATCGTGTCAACCTTAATGTTGACGATTCCATGTTTGATGTGGGCTTAGGTCCTGCTGTGGTTAATACAGTTCCATCTTCACGCCCACATATAACATCTTCTCATGATAGCTTGGAGGGTACCAGGGACACCCATGTTGATGCTGATGCTATTATGATAGTTAATCCTCCTCCCCCGAGGGGGAATACCTATTGTTGATTTCCATCCTCTCCAGAAGGATTCTCCCGAGGCTTCACCTGACAGGGAGGGTACAATTGCTAGTTCTTTTGGTGGGGGCATCGATGTTTTACTTTCTTTTCCCGTTGAGGGGCTCGCCTTATTTGACTCTCTTCATCTTGATTCTGCCACCTCGCCTTTTAGTGACCTCGGCTATCCACCCAATAACAAAGATGTCCTGGAGCTACAGGCATTCTCTAAGCCCGTGATTTGTGCAGCCCCTCTCCCGATGAATATCATGATTGCTTCCCAAGTGGCTCTTACTATAGCTTCCTTCAATCCTACCGGAGAGCTTGTTCCTTTGAGGTATTTCTAGGTTTCTTCCTCCAGTTAGGAAAGTCTCACGCGTCTCCTAGTTTGGTTCCCACAGATACTTGATCGGCTACATATTCGTGAGGCCTCCTTCTAGACCCTCTTATTAGCTCAACTTGTAAGTTTTGTTCTTGAGATGCACAGTCTTTCTTTCTGTTCTCTATGAATAGAGGGCTTAGATATCTGAGTTGTAAGGTTGATAACTTATTGGCCTTGACATTTCTCCTTTTCGTGCTGGGCTGGATCTCCTTACTTCTAGGTATGGCTTTTTGTAGCTTTTTGTTATTTCATGTATCAAAGAACTCATTTATATGTTATTTATCATAAGAGAGTTTCTTTAGCATTATTGATTGCCTTTAACTTGAATTGTTTCCTTAAGACCCAATGTTTAGCATTGAATCATAAGTTATTCAAATTAATACTCCAAGACAACAATATTCATAATAGTGAGAGAAGCGAAGCAATTTTTTTTAAGTAACATGCTTTTTTTTCGATTTTGCGCAAACTAACACTTGAATCTATACTTTTAAAATCAAATAATATTCAAGTATAAGTGAAAGTTTGACATTTTTATTCAAGTATAATAATAGATTTTGCTTTTGTCGGATAAAACATAACGTTCGCCACTTTTAGAGATAAAGTGTAACTTTCTCGGGTTTGAGGGCTTATAGTCAGGTGCCTCGATTACTTTTAGAGTTGAAAGTATAACTTTGAGGACTTATAGTCAGGTGCCTCGATTACTTTTAAAGTTGAAAGTATAACTTATCAGTTCCAAGGGCTGTAAAATCAGGTTCCTCAGTTACTTTTGAAGTTGGAAGTATAACTTGTACCTTATCCCTTGGTACGTCATGCCAATTGTTTGGCGTATAGGGTTTCATAAGGGCTTAAGTTGCATGCCTCATCACTTGGTCATCCAATTTCTTAGCAAGTGCAATCTACGAGGACTTGACCACCATTTAGAGTGGACCACCATCTTGGGTGGATTTTTAATTCATCAATTCTTGTGTCTCATCCCTTGGTCATCCAATTTCTTAGCAAGGGATACTCTTGAGTACTTCAACCACCATTTTCTAGTGAACCACCATATTGGGTGGGTTTTTGATATTCTCATCTTTACAGTTCTGAGATCTTTCAATGGTAGAGCCAGTATTTGGGTTGTCCATCATCTTGTGTTGATAAAGTTTGTGTAACAAAATTTCTCATAGTTTCAACATGATTAGCATCAACTATTGATTCTTGATGCTTGCTTGTTGTATGCTACTAAAGCCTGTTGTCTTGAATAAGCTATTGTGGCCCTTGATCGTGTTTCTTGAAGTCTAGTATGAGCCTCCATCCTTCTTGCCTTCATGCAACTTTAACATAACATCAGGCATAACTATAGTAAATGTACATTTGCTTGTATTATCATAGTAAAACAGTCGTGGAAGAAGTAAGCAAGGCTCTAATGTTCTTTTTGGATTGATGTCACACATGCCTTTGTCATGGCGTCACGACCTTTGTCCTTTTTGGGTAGCTTTCTATGTTTTGAAGGACTTGAGGAAGATCATCCCTAAGCCTCCATGTATTTTTCGTCACTTTTCCTAGTCTTGATCATCACGATAACCAAGGTTCGATCGGGAAATCACATCGGAGCTCAAATAGGAGTGTGCCCCCTAGAGGCCGAACCCTAGGAGGGGAACCTTTGAGTTCTTCTTCTTTTGCTCTTTTTTTTTTATTTTAATTTTCCATCCTTTCGACTTCTTGGGCTACACCATGGGTAATAATGTTGCATGTTTCTTTTCGTTTGTGGTTTGGAAGTGGCTTTTCATACACGGTGCTTTCTTTTCACAGTTTAATTTCTCCGGCTGCCAGCTTCTCATGGTATATCCTTCGCAGACTGTAACAGTCCATAGTGGAATGTCCCGCGTACTGGTGGTACACACAGAAGTCCGGTCTTCTTTTCATCTCTTTCGTCATCACAAATTTAGGCCTTGGAGGTTTCACCACTCCGTGCTCAACCCATTGTTCGTACAAGCCCTTGAATGCCTTCTCACTGCATGTGATAGCCTCTGGAACTGGCATCCTGCTATACTTATCCCCATGTTTTCCTTCACTTCGTTCAAAATTTCGCTCGTTCTTCTCCCTCCTGCCCCTTTGTGGGTTTGACTGAGAGTCAGCCAAAGCCATAGTTGTTGTTCTCTTACCCTTCCATGTAACCATCGCATGGTTGATCGGCACTGTCACGATTCCTCCCAAATATTGTGCGAAGGATGAGAGAGTCGCAAATGAATCACAGGCTTTTGTAATGAGATGGGGCTTGAAGGAGTCTAGAGCACCATTGTTCCATACGCTGACCAAGTTCTTCTCCTCAATTGGCTCTGCACACTTTTGTGCTTGGGCCCTGAACCTGTCCACATAATCTGACAGCTCCTCATTCGGCTTCTGCTTGAATCACATCAGCTCTACAATAGTTACCTGTTTCTGCACATAGAAAAATTTCTTAAAAAATTGCAATTTCAGATCTTCCCAATCTTGGACTGATCCCTTCTCCAAATTGTAGTACCAACTGAAGGCACTGTCCGTTAAAGTCTTGTTGAATTCCCTCATCAACAAGTTGTGGTTGTTTACTTCATCATATCTTAGCCACGGAGACATCGACTCCACGAACCTGGCAATATGTTCCCTGACATTTCCTTTCTCCCCGTTGTATTTTGGAAAGTGTGGGGAATGCTTAATATACCGTATTCGGTAAGGTTGTCTCCGCATATGTGCTGGGTAGGGTGGAGTAAAGTCTAACTCTGAAGGCCGAGATGTCTGTTTGCAAAGTTGATTGATCACATCAATCATATCATCTTTCGTCACATACTGGCTCGTGGTATGGACTCTTTGAGGGGCTGTTATCTATTGCTGCATTGGTGGTATGTATGGTAAGGAAATTGGCTGGTGTACACTTGCATCCTGCACAATTTGTATCAGTTGTGCTTGTTGGCTTGTTCGTTGGATGTGTCTCGGGATGGTCGGTATTTGTACTTGTGAAAATGTTGGGAGAGTGGTCGGGATGATGTTGGGCTGAGGCTGACTTGCTTCCAATCTGAGTTGTGGCACATCACCGCTGTTTTGGGGCTCCAAGTTGATGATTGGAATCAACTACCTCTCTGTTGTTGGAGGTACAGTCTGATTCTCTTTGTTGTTACTGTTGTCTTCCACTTCTACTCGTTCCCCTTGCGAACTTCCTGGGAACATAGTCCTAAAAGTGGAGATTTGCATCAACTACTGGCGGAAGTTCCCCATTTCTTCCTACTTCCTCTGCATTTCCAGCATCATGGTCATATCATCCCTTGGCCTTCTCGTGCCTTTTGTAATGCCTTGAGCATCTCCATCTGCACGGCATTCGCAGTTGTCTGCGCTCCAGTTACTTCCTCACCTTGCCTTCCCGTGTTTGTCTGTCTAGCACTGGTTTGTTGTTGATCAGCCATTTGAGGTGATGTTGAACTTCCTTCTGAAGCGTCTTCTATGATGGGTTGGTCGAAATCCAGGTTCGCGCCTTGAAAAGCTTGGTTTGTTTGTCTTGGAACTGGATTTGGTGAAGTGATGCTTGTTGTCGGTGAAACTCTTCCTGTAGTTCTCCCACTTCGAGTCGTGAGCATACCCTTCATGAATTCTACCCCTCCCCAACAGAGTCACCAAATAAATGTGGGCAAGGAAATTGTGCCTTGCTAGGGTTAGGGTTTCGTGTTGGCTGACGAGGAGAGAAATCTACGAAGAGCACGAAATTGATTGATTGATTGAAGAGGGGAGAAGAACAGGTGAGCGATTACTCCAATGACACGTGGCAGAACTCCTAGAATCCAGAAACCGGGTTAGGGTAGCAGGGATTCCAAGAGCCTTCTTGAGTCTTCGAGTTGAAAGAGAGTTCCAAGTGTAATGAGCTTCCAAGAGTCTAAGTGTAATGTCTTTAGAGTCATCCCTTCTTCTTAGAATAGAGGGGCTATTTATAGAGCTTTCCTGAGAAATAGTCACATGCCAGACACATGTTTTAAGGAAAATTCCCGAAATACCCTTTAGTCATGTTTTAAAAGAAAAATTCCAGAAATGCCCTTTAATCATTAAAGTAATGCCCAAATTGCCCTGTTTTTCTAGCCACCAATCTAATCCCTCAATTAATTCCCAAAATGGGTCACATCCACGAGTCTTCTGCCTTGGAACACGTGGAGACTTCTCCGAGTCTATCACATTTATTTTCGTCTAATCTGTACATTTAATTAGGTCGCATGAACCCTAATTTGTACATTTAATTAGGTTTTTGTAAACTCTAATTTGTACATTTATTTTAATTAGGTCATGTGAACCCTAATATGCACTTGGGCCCACAAATTGTTTTGTTGATCTTATGTTAATTATTTTAGATAATTTGTAGGCTCGCGCAGGCAAAAAATGGTTGAAGGCTAAACTAATGTCTAATTTATTAATTGTTTTAACAAAAAAAAATGTAAAACATTCTTTTCAATTTAATAATTTTTGTATATGTTTTCCTAAATTTCAGTAGGCGCGGCTGCATAATAAAGTTGCTTGAGTGTAGCTCTGCCCGTGTTTGCATTTGTACAACTTTAACAATAATACCTTGATGACAAAAGATTAGATATACAAAGAGAGTATACAAAATGATATGTATATTAATTTATGCATACTTTTATATTCTCTGAATTGCAAAATAAGGATAACTAAAAACCTTCGAGTTTAACTTTTGAATTTTATTTACAACCACAACATCCTGATGACAATCCAACAGATATAGGAATACAATAATAACAAACAATCAAACATGTGTTTGCCAACATCAAGCTTGTATTTGGGTACTGAAAACGATCTTGTGAAGAGTTCTATGTTTAAAATCCAAAAATTAAATAATAGGCGGATAACATTAAATTATTAAAACAGATAAAAATAGAAAGTATAAAATTGGAAGAAATTATTGATGAACTAAGGCGTGCAATGCACTATCCTTAAGAAATAATTTCATCCCTACTAGATACCTTTAGGTCTCAGAGAAACAATCTTCCAAGATTTAAGACTTCTCTCTTTTTGTAACCGGAATTGGAATATTCCAGAAGTACAAGAATCAAACTTTACCCTCTAGCAGATCAATAGAACAAACGACAATTACCTAAATGATTATATCTTTTACTACTACTTATTTATCTTCATGTTTTACAATATAAGATTAATTTTAATTTTTTTACAATTAATTTATGATATTTTTAAATTTAAATTGATGTTACTCATTTAAAATTAAGAAGTATGATAATTAATAATAATTTTTAAGTAATTTACAATATTACTAATTGTGTTGACGAAGATTTACATGTATACAAAGCAATTTCAAATTTCAAAATATTCTAAATTAATTTTTAGAAGTCAAATTAATCTTGTATTTTGAGATGAAGCTGGCAGTATTTATTTTGAAAAGTTAAATTGGCCTTTTATAATTTGTCGCCTTGTAATAATATCTCCTTTCAATCAAATACTAAATTTGATAAAAATAATATTATATTTGACAATTCATTTCCAAGTCTGGATCTAATCAGCGCCAAATAAATTTTTATTTAATATTAATTTTATAAAATTAAAATGTGATTTTGATTCCACATTTAAATCTTAGAATTGAGTTAACAAACATAACATTAATATTCAAAGTAAATTTAAAACTTTATAAACTAAAAACTTAATTCTTAAATTTAAAAATGAGGAAGAGCTAAGTAAATTGAAAAATAACCTCCTATGGTTTACTCAAAGTTATTTAAGCCACTTGTAGTTTTAAAGTGAAATTTCTATCACCCGTGGTTTCATAAACATAACATATTCTCACTCCACTAGTAATAACGTTAACAAAAGCTAACGGATAATGTGTAAGTACATTGCTACCTTCCATATATATATGTATATTGAGATATTAAGATGGCTCTAATCAAACATAAATAACTCAAAAATCAATCTAAGATTTTCATGGGCAGTTGTTGCTCTTTTTCGTCTAAGATTTGAAAAAATATTGAGAAATCACAGTTACAAATTAGAGGGGTAATTTGAGCAAGAACATAGGAAAAACTGAGGGGTTACAATATCGAATCTAAGGCACAAGTTTCAACTTTTGTAATCTTTTAAACAGAAGTTGCATAAAAGCATATAAAGGAAATTAAGGTGCTAGTGAAGTGTTGAACAATGCTTTCTTTTGTTAAGTAAAAATAATGTAATTTGAATTGTGACTGGCGAACAATGTTTTTGTTTGGTTAACATTGTCCCGTGATGAACAATCTTTTGATTGAAAATGATGTAATTTGCATTCATAAACTTGGTTCAATGTTTTGCCATGGACCATATGTCATTTGGTGTACAATACTTTTTCTTGGTTAACATTAATGATGAATAATGCTTTCAGTTGAAAATTGTCATTGTCACTTGGTGAATCTTGTTAGTTATAAGCAGGATATTGAAATTCATTTACATAGCATATGTCAACTTTATTACATAGATGAGCAAGAAAGTTAAGTTACATAACATTGTCAAACTTTTTTACTTGTATGTAGGTATACATCAAGCAAAGCTAACAAATTTCTTCCATTTCCTACACAACTTGTGCTTGATGAAAACATGGGGATCTTATATTTTGGAAGGAAGTGAGTATATAAAATAAAATAGCAGTTACCTAAGAGAGAAAAAATTCAAAATATTTGGGGACAAAAATAACTTTGGAAAGAAGAATATAACTATTGAAACTAAATTCACTTACTTTTAGGCAAGTGGAGTATATTCTCGGTTAATTTGGATAAAATTGAGTTAGTTTGCTATATTTATAAAATCACAAGTGGTCAAAAGTTCAGTTCTAAATTATAGATAGCTACAAGTAACTTTGAGTAAATTACAGGTGCACTTTTTGCAATTTACTCAATAAGAAATGATGCACACCAGAACAAATTGAAGGTGTATTTTTTGTTTAATATCTACATTATGAAATAGAGAACTGTGCATGCACGTATCTCCTCCTTGCAGCATATTCTTGTCTCTGCTATTCTTTTAAGTCTTTATTAAGGGTGAAAGTGTTTCGAATTCCCACGGATGAAAATTTTACTAATCTACAATGGGCTAGTTTTTTACACGACAGATTCTGACAAGGTTATTCAATACCAAGAAATAGTTTATTCATTTCACGAAAACAGACTCATTTATTAAAAGTTTTAATTATTAAATTTTTAACTTATAATATTTTAAAATCATACCAGATTTTCAAATTTAGTATCATGATTTTATTAAAAGTCTAATTTATTAAAAAAATTAATAAATTTATTTTTTTACTAATAATATTATAAAATGATACCACGTTTTCAAATTTTGTATAATGATTTTATTATTATACTACATTACTAAACTAATGACTTATATAATTTTTAGGGATATACATATAATGAAAATGTACTTTTTAATGTTCACAAATTTTTATGAATAATATTGTTTTTATAGAATGGAAGGAATAAATAATTAATCCAAGAAAATTGCAAACACATTTCATGAAGTTTACGATAATGCCGCCGCTGCTGAATTGAGTGGAGCCAGAAAATAGGAACTTGAAAAACGGATAGGGAAAGAAAGGAAAAACATTTTTTTTTTCATTTTTTGAAAGCCCCACTTTTTGGGGAATACAATATAATTTCATAATTAAGTATATCATCAAAAACTAAACCTCACCAAAGGAAGAAAAAATAAACTCACAAACAAGTTTCACCTAAAGAGGAAACAAGCTTCCCATCATGGAAAAAATAAACTCACATGAGTGAGAATTCAATCTGAGACCTAAAAGTCACAGTACCACCTCAGTTTTTACCACTAAGTTAAGATCTCATCCGCAGAAAAAACACTAAATAAACATAACAACGACTTTTTTTCTAATCTTAATGAAGATTACTCTTGTCATCTATTGTTAAAAACGATCCAGTTAAATCTTAGATTTCTTTTCTTTTTCCTTCATTTTTTGTAAAGTTTTCAAGTTGTAAATATAGTGCTGAGTATCTATGCTTTATAAATTTATTGATAAAATATAAATAAAAAGGAAAAGACTAAAATATCTTTTATATATCTAAAGCCTGTAACTAGTTATTAAGCGTATCATGGACCTTATTTAAGAACCAATACGACAGTGCCACGTGTCTAATAAGAATGAAGCGGCTGAATAAACTGAATTGCAGTTAATCGCTTTTCAATAAATTGGAGAATCATCGGTACATGAGTTTGACCAGATATTAGGAGATGGAGAATTATAAAATGGTCATGCCCAAATCAGAAACAACTACACGAAGTCAGCAGAATAACAGACAAATCAACTCTATTCAGATTCTTTATCATGGTGTTAGGATTAACTACTCGCAAGGTGATCGCCATGCCAATTTAGGAGGTAGGATTTAGTGTAATTGTAATTTTGTAATAATTTTCAGTCCCGTATTACTAGAATTGTATTGTTGTAGTTGAATAACAATTTTCAGTCCCGTGTTACTGAAATTATATTAGTGTTATTGTTTAATTTGCATCAAAACTTTCTGCGTTTCGAGAAGTCCTCAAGTCTAAATGAACGTATAGTCGCTTGGTCCTTAATAAAGAATTTTTTTTTTAAAATTATTTATTGTCTAAAATAATTATCGTTAAATAATATTTAATTTTTTGTCCACATGTTAAATTGCACGCCCTGTGGGACCAATAATTAGAATCGCTACAGAAAATGGTTCGTTGCAACAATGATGCTAACATCCGAAGGAAGATGAGGTTCCAGTACAAAACCTGAAAAATCAAGTAAGTGGTCCTCCTGAAACTCCTCTATATGATCTAAGACAAGAAATGCGTGACTTAAGAAAGGAATGCATGAATGTTATTAGTACGAATGAATATCCTACCAATGTCATCAACAGATAACAGAAATGTGGCTATTCAACCTAATAGGGTAGTTTCTGACCACCTACTAGGTTTTTGGACGGCCCCATAGGTGTATGTGTAGGTGTATGTGAGCCAACCATACGTGGTTACATACCCACCTCAACCTAATATTCCTAGGTCTACTTATGGACCTGGCAAATCCAGTAGTTGTAGAACTAAGCCAAAAGCTATAGGAAAAACTAGATTTTTGGTCTAGAATGTGTGTCCTTGTGAAAAATAGACTTATCATATTTATAGAGCCGCTAGAAGGCTACTGCACCAACTTAATTGTCCACTTAGCCACATCCTCTTGAAATTCAGCCCACTAACCCACTTACTGCTAGTGCATCAATTGCTTGAATGTGGCCTACCCATTTGTTGAATTAAAAGAAATGTGGGTCTTCACCTGCTTACTCCGACTATTTAACTTAACTATTATGTCCTTTGATTTTTGACAACTTTAATTGCCAGTGTGCCAGTTAACTGAACATGAGCCTTCCATGTTGTTGATTTGAAGGAACGTACGTGTCCAACTGCTATTTCACGTGTTTGACTGCTTCAAACACGTTTCAATTGTTTCCTTAATTTTCGGCTTAGCTAGCTAGATGTGCCTTATATTTGAACGCCATTAGTTAACTATAATCCTCTAATCATGTCTAGTTAACTGATGCAAACACTTAGCCGAAAATTACTTAACCCAAAACTAAATTTTTGAGATTTAGGTGTAAATAGTGTCAGAATATTTTTCATATTTTTGCATGCTCTTTACATCTTGTAATTATTTTGTAAAATAAATATCTAAACTACTTTGTATTTGAGTCACCTTAAATAAATTATCTCATGTCAATTTTAGAAACCTTTTACTTGTATTAAGATGTAATTTAAAGATGATTGACAAAGTGTTATTAAATTCTTAATATTTTTTGATATCTTTTTGTATCGTATTTTTTCAAAATTATGACATTGGTTGAGTCATCTTTTAATATTTATTCTGTTCCACCAAAATATTTGTATTTGTTAATTATTTTTGTTACACAAAAAGAAACCTTTTTTTTAATTATAATGATCAAAAGTAATGTGTAGGACGTAGAATTATCATCAACCGTCCGCTACGGGTGAAATATAACCTAAGATATAAGTGAGGTAAACGACTTACTTACCTCTAGACCAACGAATGACAAAATGATGTGGCAAACATATCAACTCATTTGGTTAAATTTTAGAGTCTTTTGATAGTTGTTTGAATGTCCAATAATTTTGGCACAAAAAATTATTTTGTTTTGTTTTTATTTTTGTTTTTTATAGCTTTACAACAATTATATGGTTTTTTCGATCACGAAGTCTTGATAGTAATACAAAATGGCACAATGTCCTTAAATTTGATAATATTTTTATTATTACGCCATTATTATTAAACTAGCAATTCATTACATATGTGACTTTTTATCTGGGGGAGGGAGTATCCCATTACAAAAAATCAATATACTTAAATCTAGGAGCACGTTTGCTAGTGTTATATTTTATTTTGTTGAAGCCCTAAAATTGTGAGAATAACATGTATTAGATCCTTATAGGGTATATATCATCTATACCATTAAAAATAAAAAGGAATGACCAAGATTATAAACTGAAAATCGACGTCCGCTATTATTATTAGTGGACGGTAAAAAAAAACACATCATCTACTAATAGTAGCGAACAATAATCAGAATAAGGGTTTGACTTGACTAATAAATGTTTAGGGTTTAGCTAATCAGAAAAATAGTTTGGCTTGACCAATAAATGTTTATTGTTTATTAACTAGGATTTAGTGTTTATTAACTAGGATTTAGGATTTATTAATTTGGATTTATGGTTTATTAACTAGGGTTTAGGGTTTATTAACCAGAGGTTAATAAATTTAATAAACCCTAAACCTTGGTTAATAAACCCTAAACCTTGGTTAATAAATCATAAACCATAGTTAATAAACTCTAAACATTTATTAGTCAAGCCAAACACTTATTCTGATTAGCTAAATCCTATACATTTATTGGTTAAGCCCTTATTCTAAAAATCTATGTCCGCTACTATTAATAGCGGGCGCTAAGTGTTTTTTTTACCGTCCGCTACTATTAGTAGCGGATGTCGATTTTCAGTTTCTAATCTTGGCCGTTCCTTTTTGTTTTCAATAGTATAGGTCGTGTATGCCCTATAAGAATCTATATCAAATACATACTATGGATGATCACTTCACACACACACACACACACACACACACACACACACACACATATATATATATATATATACAAAAATTGTCAAAAGCGAACTCTTAAAAAGTGAATTAAAGACGAACCGTCGTCTTTGGTGTATATGGCGACGATTCAACCCGTCGCCGTCGAATCGTCGCCATAGACACTAAAGACGACGGTTCGTCTTTGGTTCGCTTGTTAAGGTTCGCTTTAGAAAGCTTCCATATATATATATATATATATATATATATATATATAGGGAGTGATCCATAACCAAAGTTAGATGAGAGTTCCATTCATCCAACGCAGATTTCACAATTCATTTATGTGATCTAAAAGTTGTACTTATTCTCATCCGCGTAATTATTATGTTGATGGTGGACCCTATCTGCACAACAGTTACGCGGATAAGATATAATTTCTAGGTTCTCAGTCGCATAATAATTATGCGGATGACGACGGGCGACGGGTCAAATCGTCGCCATAGACACCAAAGACGATGGTTCGTCTTTAGTTCGCTTTTTAAGAGTTCGCTTTTGAAAATTCTCCGATATATATATATATATATATATATATATATATATATATATATATAGAGAGAGAGAGAGAGAGAGAGAGAGAGAGAGGATTATTCTAAAGCATATCTCTTAAATAACATACATCTCTTAAATAACATATCTTTATTAAAATTACGTCGTTTTGGAGAATCTTTTAAAAAATAAAATAATATTAACAGAAAGTGGTCCCACTTGCTTTTTTTTATTTACAAAAATGCCACCCGCGACTCTACTTTTTTTTTAAAAAAAAATCTCCAAAACGACGTAATTTTAATAAAGATATGCTATTTAAGAGAGGTATGTGTTAGATATGCTATTATATATATATATATATATATATATATATATATATATATGAAATCCTTCAGGGTTATATTTTCATGTTTCTTGACTTAAGACTGACAAGTTTGACCTAGCCATTAATTTTTCTCTTTTTGTCACCATCATCTCTTCATTGTCTTGCCCCTTAGGTCTTCTCTTCTTGAATTAATTGACATGGTTCCAAATCCAGATAGAAAAATGTCATAGCACGTGTTCTCATATATCTTCCTCCATTTTACTACTTGTCATTTATCTTTATGTTTTACAATTAAAATCAATTTTTGATTTTTAAAAATTAATTTATAGTATATTTAAATTTAAAATTAATATACTCATTTAAAATTAATTAATTAATATGATAAATAATACTATTTTTTGTGTAATTTTCAATAAGTAATAATTGTATTAACACAAATTACATGAATATGTAGTAATTTTTAACTCAAAAAATCATAAATTTATCTTAAATAGTCAAAATAATCTTATATTTTGAGACGAGCAGTATTTATTATGAAAACTTCTCTACTTCTCTTTTTTTGGTAATATTTATATAATTATAATGTAAATTTGACATTTTATAATTTGTCCATCGAGTTGTAATAATATCTTCCTTCAGTTTGTATAATTGTCAAACACTTACTTTGAAAAAAAGTCATTTATGTTTGCAAGTCATGCTTACATCTTGGAGCTAGAAACAAGTGCCAAATTTTTTTAATTTAATTCTAAGTAGACTGATAACCCATGTAATTAAGACACGAATTAGTATTGATAATACAATTTAAAATTGTGATGTGTAGTATTTGGTATTATAATTTAAGTATAAATAGTATAGTATAAATGGTAGTAACACATTGTACATGAAATTGAAGACTTGTATGTATCAAAATTAGTGTATATATTTTTTAATACATGAATTTACATCCTTGGAATAATATAACAAAGGATACAAAAAGTTTGATATAATTATGAACATGACATACATTGTATAAATAGAGATGAACTCGGGACTAACTCGGTATTAATTCAAGTCTAATTAACTCGTTATTAACTCGGGACTAATTCGATGACCAACCAAAATAACTCAAATAATTTGGATAAAGTCTCCAATTATCTTGTTCTATATAGTAATAGATTTTATAAAATTGAAAATGTGATTTCAGTTCTAAATATTGAGTTAACAAACACAACATTAGTTATTCAAAGTAAATTTAAATATTTATAAATTAAAGACTTTATTCTTAATTATAAAAATCTAGGAATGATATATCATCACAAAACAACAAATGAAGTTCTATATAATATATCTCTATATAATATGATATAGAGAACTTCTTTGCATGCACGTATCTTCTCCTTGCACGCATATAATATTGTTCTGTCTTCCATACAAGGACAAAGCTATACTTTAAGACTTTATGAAAATTTTGTTTGTCCACATTATTAATTTTGAATTTAAAAAGTTTTAAATTAATTTTTAAAAATTAACAATAATATTATATTTTAAAATAAAAAATATAATTCAATTTTAAAAATACATTTCATCCTAAAGCCTGAACGGAAACTTGAGGAAGGAATTATGAGAGGAACTAGAACTCTAAAAGGAGAGACATTGTACTATACGAAACCATTAACTTTGGTCTATTGAATCAACATGTTAGTGATAACATTAAAAAAAAAAGGTGAAGGCCTTAGTACGTATTAAATCCCTCAAATATTATAGCGGGGGTGATAAAATGACATGAAAAATTTGATGGATGAGTTGTTATAGATTTAATGTGGATCACTATAATGTTAAAGTAATAATTATACTGTCAGAATAATTAGTGTCATTAAAAGTTCATAGTGTAATTAAAACAAACATAAAAATATCGCCAAACATACTTATTTGTTTTGACAATATAAATATTAATTTGGTATTAAACAACCTTAATATGTACTAAGTCTCTCACCCCCTTAACTCTCAATATAAAATAATACTATGTTCTTAAATTTATCGTCATAAAGAAATTAATTACAATTCAATTTTCATTTATAATTTTTTTCTTATAGTATTTTAGATATTATTTTTGATAAATTATCTTTTTTGTATTGATAGTTTTTTAATTTTCATAAAAAAAAATAAACTTTAGTCATTAATTGATAACATTAAATTATTTTCTTACTTCACGTGCATAAAACTAAAACGATTATTGATACGAAAAATCTTTTAGACTTGTCTAAAATAATAATAATAATAAAAAAGACTTAATAAAGTGGAAAATATTTCCAATAAAGCCCAAGAAAGTCAATCCACCCAATCAATTGTCAACTTTTTCCTACTTTTCTGACCTTGCTCCTACACTTCATGGCAGCTTGTTATATTTCTAGCTCCTTCTCCTCATTGTGTTGACTTATGATCCCAACACTACACGTATCCAGTCGCTTTAAACACTAGTCCACTTAACCTGTCACCACATGAGTAATAATAAACAAATTAGTAGTATAAAATAATCTACCTACTGTGGGCAAAGAAATCGTACCTTGTTAGGGTTAAGGTTTCGTGCTGATTGAGGAGGAGAGAAATCTACGAAAAGTACGGAATTGATTGATGAATTAAAGAGGGGAGAAGAACAGGTAGGCGATTACCCTAGTAACACGTGGCAGAACTCCCAGGATCCAAGTGCCTTCAAGATTAACTAGGATCTAGAGAGCCTTAGTGTGTGCTTCGGGTTGAGAGAGAATCTCCAAGTCTTCAGTCTTTTCAAAGGTCCAAGCCAAGTGAGGAATCCAAAAGTCCCTTCCTCAATGGAATGGAAGGAGTATTTATAGGGTTTCCTGCAAAGTGGCCATGTGCCAGGCACATGCGCTCGAGGGAAAATCCAGAAATACCCTTAGTCATCAGAGTAATGCCCATATCGCCCCTGTCCTTCTAGCCACCAATCCAATCCCTCAATCAATTCCCAAAATGATGAGTTGCCTCCACGAGTCTTTTGCCTCGAGACACGTGGAGGCTTCTCTCGGGTCTCGCACATTTATTTTCGGCTTTTTCGTCTATTCATTTAATTCAATTAGGTCATAATGATCGTGCAAAGTACTTCAAGCCTCTGAGTTATGCTTCACATTTTCGGACCATCCGCTAAACTCGATCCTACAAGCCTCGAAAACTAAAAACCTTAAGAGAGGGAATCCCTAAGGGAGCTCTCCAAGATATTTTGTGCAATACTCTATCAAATCTTTCTAAACCTTGCACAAACTCCTTGTTTCCTTAATTAATATATATATATATATATATATATATATTCCGAAAACTAAATCAAGATAAATTATATTATATATTATCAAATAAAATCTTATTTTATTTTGAAAATATAATTAAATCATTCCTATTTAGAAAATAGAATATTTGTTTCCATTATATATATATATATATATATATATATATTATATATATATATATACACTACAAGAAAAAGGCCCAACAGCGACCAAACGTATCTGCGACCGCCATTTTCGGTCACTAATTATTGTAACAGCGACCGCAATTAGCGACCGTATGTTAATTTAGTTGCTGATGATTTTAGAGACTGCACTCGGTCGTTGATAGGTCCATGTTCGGTCGCTGAATGAATTTTACCCCCAAAAAATTGGCGCAAAAGTGGGGCGGGAAGCCTTATTGCGATCGGATCATAACTGTGACCGCATGCGGTCGCTAATATTGCCACGTGGTTTAAAATTAGCGACCGAACACGGTCGCAAAAGACGGTCGTTGATCCTATTTAATCTATCAGGAACCAGACCGTCAGACAGAAACGAAAAAGAAGAAGAAAGAAAAGAGAAGAGACAGAAGAGAGAGAAGAGAAAATAGAGGGAGAAGAGAGAATAGAGGAGTGCCCCCACGCCGGCTGGTCCACCCCACGCCGTCCCCACGCCGCCCCATCAGATACTGAAAAGTGGAAAAGGATAGGGGCAACCTTCAAGTCGAGAAATTTCTTCTCCATTGCAGCATTTGTAAGAAATTCTCTCACTCCCTGTATATATATTTATATATTGATCTTCCAGAATTTAAGACATCGATTCCTATTATTTTATGCTTGTTTTAATTTCTTTAATCTCGAATGTACCCGATTGTTTTCTTCAATTCGACATTATTAGAGTAATTTGGATTATCTCAACCTTTGTTCTTCGCGCTAATAAACATATTTACAGACTCAATTGGTTTCTCAATCTCAGGTCTTATTTTCAAAAATCTTTTCTTTTTCCATGAAAACCAAATTAGACAATTAATTTATGTGTTGAACTCATATCCGCAGACTACTGTCTGTTTAAATTTTGTGTATTACATTTCAATGTAACATTAAATTGTCCTAGATTGATTTAGGGAATGAATGTCTGTTTTGTGGCTAATAGTAAATCTAGTTTTGGTTTTATGCCCCCATTTTTATCTGAATGCGCAAAATCCATATGGTTAGGTTAGTACCTGATTGATAGTATTGATGCTTAATTTGAATTCCAAACTTTCTTTCTTGGGAATGTAAGACCATGATATAAATTGATTCCTGAAGATGATGCTGAGAAACGATAGGAAAATTTGAAAGTTAGGGTCAGTGATTCGTCAAAATTCAGCTTGACTAAAAGCACACTCGGTAAGGCAAAGAGAATAAAAAATTCAGAGATGGGTTTGAGTTAAGAATAGGCCAATAAAGATTTACCTTTTTATTTGAGTCTAACTATAAAAATCCTCATGTCTTTCCTATTATAAGTAATATTGAGAAAGCTAGCTAATTGAAGTATGTATTCATCAAATGCACTGTCTCAAAATCGAAGCTTCATCATTTGTTGTTTAATAATTTATAACCATATTTAATTCAAAAATATTAATTAAATGAATCCAGAATGAAAAGGACCCCTAGTTACTAGTTAACAGTGTCCTGCATCAACAAATCTAGTTACCTCATAGTGTGACCATCACAAGATTGATAAGACCCAATTAGGAATTTATCCCAACTATGTGACAATTATTTTCAAACTTAGAAAACAATAATAATTTTCAATTAAAGGGGTTTTTTTCGTATTTTTGTTAAATTATAGAATAAACTATAATTTTTTGTTTGTAGATGTCTTCTGAGCCAGTGTAGCGAAAGCGCGGCTTGGGTCGGGGCCCTAATCATATGCCAAAGGCCCCGGCTAATCTGGATTACCGGATTCTCATTTAGATTCGCCCTCCTCCGGACAGCACGTACGTTTAACATCATTTCTTTAAATTTTATATTTTCATTGTTCTACATCTATATATGTATTTAATTGTCGTTAATATTAAAATAAATTTACTTATCTTTAATGTAAACTGTAATATATTGCAGTGATTTTAAAGATAGTCAGATTGTGAAGTGTATTTCACAATTATGCTTACAGAACTGGCATACGCCAGTGATTACGTGGGCGAAAACACTTATCGCCCACAAGGATGCAGTTTGGGCTGAATTTCAGGCATTTCTTTTTTAATTTAACTAATATAATATAGTTAATGAAATAAAATTATTTAACGTTGTTGTTACTGAATGGTATACTTATCGTTTTAATATTATTGTTGTTTTATTTGCAGAGGAGATATAGATAGGACGATGCGAGTGCATCAGTTATTCAAACATTATTCTGGCAGAAGTGCGCCACCAGAACCAAAGATAATTTGAACAAGGAACGTCAAAAAGCCCTGCACAATGCTGAGATTGACCATCCAAGGGAGGTTGAGCAGTATATGCACGAGCACAGCCCTTGGTGGTGCGAGCAGGCTACATGGATTGCGATGTGTGACCAGTGGAGGGCTGAGAGCTGGGTCAAGAGACACAAGACTCCCGCCGCGAATAGATCCTCAGGTGCACCTGAAGGCGACAAGGCGAAAGGGACATACAAGGGCGAAGTATATCACAGTTGCAGCATATTGCTGCCAAGGTACGTATGACTACTAAGGTTGTTTATATTCATTGTTTGTAGAATATTATATATTTACAAGTTTAATATGAGAACTTGTTTTGTAGGAGGCTCAGTCTCAGGGTCAGCCTATCCATTGGCTGGATGTGTACGTGGCCACCCGTGATGGTCTGCCGGAGGCTGTTCAAATAGTGGTGCTATATAAGTTATTGATATATATGCAGTTTTTAAATTTTAACGTCATTTTTACACATTCTATATTTATTTTACAATATCTAATTGTTAACCTACTGACAGGACACTTATAATACCTTACTGAACGAGAACTATCCTGAAGGCACTCCGCGTCCCCAGATTGATCAGGAGCTATGGGAGAGGGCGTCAGTCATGAAGAAGAACTATGTCAAAGGCCAAGGACAAAGACGACGCCCTACCAGCAGTGGCACAGGTAGCTCTACTACCTAGTCGACACAGTCATCGGGTCATCCAACCATTCATACCCCCGCTGACTGTGTTAGAGCGATATGTCGAGATCGAGATCTTCTTCGCATACTGGGCAGTCATCTACAGTCTTTGAGTCCTAATGAGTTGGCTGAGGCAGTGGCGGCAGTAGCATAGCAGCAGGATGGCGACGAGGTAATCTTAGTACTTATTACAATCAAATAAGTCACTAACTTAAATACATAAATATAGTAATAACTGCCAGTATCAACATATGTAACATGTTTTCTTCTTTTGTTTACAGGTTCATACTAATTTGGACGCTGATGCATGAAGACCTAGCTAGCTAGCTATACTTCAAATACCTAAGCTGTGATTATGAATGTTTGGACATATGTATGTTAATTAAAGTTAAAGACTATATTTATATAAAGTTTTCAGTTCCCTTTGGTTTATGAATGTTTTTATAGTTTATATTGTCTTGGTTTATGTGTTTACATATGGATGGATGTTAATATATACTATTGTGCATGTGTGGGGTATAAATATGTTAATATGGATGTTTATATAAACTGTTGTGTATTGAGAGCAGGTACAAAACAGGTTTTAGTTTTTTGGAAATCTGCAAAACTGGCCAATTTGTTTTTTAAAATAGGAATCAGCGACCGTATACGGTCGCTAATACCAATTCTCGGTCATTGATGGCTCAGCTCAGCACTGCCACACGTTCCTCCCATTTCAACAAATCAGCGATCGATTTCGGTCGCTAATACTCTGACACCAAATTGCCACGTGTTCCACGTCACCACTGAGGCTGACTCAACTCAGCGACCGATACGGTCACTATTGTCGGTCGCTGATAATGCGGTTGCTAATGTTGGTCGCCACTGTCCTCCCAGCGACCAGATTATATGCGACCACTATCAGCGACCGTATTTGGTCGCGGATACCCATCTGCGACCATATACGGTCGCTGATATGCGGTCGCTGATAGCCTCTTTTCTTGTAGTGATATATATTTGGAAACTAAATCAAGATAAATTATATAAAATAAAATCTTACTTTATTTTTGAAAATAAAATAAAATCTTTCTTTATTTTATTTTAGAAAAACAAAAGAATCAATATTCATAAAATATTAATCTCATCTCTACATAGCTCCCATCCGAATCACCATTGTGAGTCATGTTGTCACATGATTACTTAGGAATATATGTTGATCCAATAACAACCAACAAAGTTTAATTCGCCTATATGCATACATGATTAAGCTAAATGCATACATGCATGAATGTATCCAAAGCAGGGACCTCAAACTTGTTATAATATATGCAGCAAGTTTGGTTTCCTTATATAAATTAGGATATTCCCAACCTCGGGCCTTGATACGTTGTAAGTTCCCACTCCCGAACTTTCCTTACGCCGTGAATTAGGGATAAAGATAAGTAATTGCCTTCATGTTTCCAAAGTAGGAATTTGCAGCAAAGGAAGTACCATATATCTCCCTTACATAATCGGACTCTCTAATACACAAACGACTCTGATTGTTGTGGGTGACTCGCTTCCAGAGGGAACTCTCGCTTACTTCGACCCCGAAGATCAGTGGTAGCAAGACTCTGTCATACAGTGCCATTAGCGAATCAGATAAAAGCACGTAACACTCTTTGATAGTTTATTCGACCTTCGGATCATTGTATAAGCGGATGTCATTAATCTCAACTCCAAGTGTACATATCCATTCGTGCCTTCGGATGATGGCCAACGCAGGTTCATATTAATAGGTAATATATGCACATGGCTTGTTTGTCCCATATTACTAGGTAATATATTAATAGGTCCATACAGAAGGTTCGTCGCATAATAATAGGTAATATATTAATAAGTTCATATTAATGGGTTCATACAGTAGGTTCATCCATTGTGAATACCATTTTTTTTTGGCTCGTTTCTCTTAAGCCTATTCATAATCAGAACTCATGAAATTCACTCATATAATTAACAAAGATGCCTGATGTCATGACGAGGACACGTCGGAGAACCACCATCTCTCTCTTATACGGCTACAAAATTTATCAAATGGGTATAAGTTTCTCTTTCTCTCTCTCTTTCTTTTTTAAATCAGGAAGCCATCAAAAAGGAATCAAGCAAGCATTCTTCAATCCAGGCAAACAAAAGGACTATGCAAGAAGGACTCCTCCCTAGGTAGCCGAACCCTAGGGGTCAAGCTCTATAAGGCCGAACCCTAGGGGGTGGTTGAACCTTAGGGGTCCCACCTTTTCCTCTTCAATCCAGGCAAACAAAAGGACTATGCAAGGACTCTTCCCTGGGTAGCCAAACCCTAGGGGTCTAGCTCTATAAGGCCGAACCCTAGGGGTGACTAAACCCTATGGGTCCCACCCCTTCGTCTCGTTTTCACCTTCTTTTCACTTTTTTGCTTACTTGTCTCAGTTATTTGGTTTTTTTCTTGATTTGTTTCGTCTATTTCTCTTTTTAGGTAATCGTAGTCTTTGTTTTTCAGGCCATCTCACCTTAACAAGGATTTTGGTTCGGATATTCTCAATGAAAAGGCTATATTTTTTCTACCGCAACAAAGAAGCATCTGTTCCGGACAGTTGATTCATCGAGTAAGGAGAAATTAGAGATACGAGGATGAAGAACCCCCTAGGTGGCCGAACACTGTGAGGGCTGAACCCTATGGGAGGCTGAACCCTATAGTAGGTCAAACCTAGGGGCCTTGACCTCCTACTTTATATTCTCCGACGACCAAATAATGAATCTCGAAGGTGGCCAAACCTTTGGGGTGTCTGATCCTAGGGTGACCGAACCCTAGGGGGTCGAGATTTGGATAATTTTTGTCTTTTTTGGCTTACTTTATTATTTTTTCTTCTCTTCAAGTGTTCGAAATTTGTCTTTTCCTGGCCAAGTCTCTTCATTGTGAATCTCAGATCTTCTTTCTTGCTATGGTAAGCATTAATTTCAAATGCTTTTTCATTTTCTTTTCTTGTTCCCCAAAATTCTCATGTTAAGTTTTCTTTGTTGTGGGCCTAATCTGACGAGCGTTCTGCGGATCCAAAAACCACTAAGGAGATCCCTTTCATTAGTGAATGGAGCAGAGCTCCTTTCTATGGGCCCTTTGATGTCTTTTGGGAACAAGTGAAGAATTATGATCGTTCAGCTTTTCGTCCGCTTGACAAAGAAGGCTTGTTTCTATACGCTGCGGCTTACCAAAGTCGGGACAGTTTCCCCTGTTCTGATCATATTCCCCACATGTGTATCGAGAAGCAGGAATATTCTTTCAGCCCTGTTCGCTTCCTGTCTGACACATCTAGTCGCCTTCAAGGATGGCAGTATTGGACCGACGAGATCCTTGAAAATCTTAGTCATGTGAGGATACTTGAGCAGGCCGGTATTCTGCGCTGTATCCAGTTGTGTAGGGATCTTCGTATCCATCAGGACCATAATGCTCTTACCCTACTACTTTCCCGCTGGTGCTCCTCTACATGCACCTTTGTTACTACTTGGGGGGAATTCACCCCTACCCTAGAAGATGTTTATGTTATTTACTAGTAAGCCTCTCTTCTATTTTGTTCATTCATCATCCTCATTTTTCTTGGATTATGTACTTATTCTGAAGTATATATTTTTTCTAGCCTTCCTGCTGTCGCTTCGGTTTCGTGCGGTCCATCCAACCTGCCATCTCAGGATGTTGAGTGTGTCACATATTTGACAGAGGCCTTCAGGCAGGCTTCTAGCTACACATCGCAGTTTTAGGGTGATAAACTCCTCACAGACTTCGAGACCACCAACCGGCAGAAGACCTTCTGGCTATCTTGGGTGTGCTACTTCTTTCGGGATTACAAGCCCGACCACTGAGATAGTTCCACTCATAATAAGTCCGTTCTAACTATGCGGCTATCCCGTTTTATCTCCCCTGGCTTGCCGACATATGGTCCTTCGACTCGCATACTCAGCTTGGCTGCTCTACTAGCTCGGGGTTTGCAAGTTCCCCTTACTCCTCTCTTCTTGTGGACCTTATACCATCGCTTAGACGAAACTGTCCTTGCCAGGGAATCTGTTGGAAGGTATCCCCTTTTTTTTTAACTTTACTCATTTCTGTATCAATTATCTTTCGTACTGCACTTCCATTTCGCTTATCAACGTTTTCCCATTTGTTTAGGTACGACGTGAATTGCTTCATCCCAGACTCTTTTCTTCAGATCTTTCTCTTCGAGCGCTTTCGGGGCCATTCTAACTCGTTACACCTCTCCCAGAAGAAGAAGAAGCTTTCACCCCTTTTTTTATCACCGAATATTATTCCCCGTACCTCTCGCTGGATTGATCACATGGCTAATTCTGACTTGCGGTTCTACATTGATGATTTTTCATGTTTTATTGCTCGTCCATACACTATAGCCCCGGAGGGCGGTCTTCTACCTCACTTCTATAGGAACGATTTTCGCTCCTTTTCGAGCGTCGAGGGCTTGCATGGGTCGTCACTCTCTTGGTTCCTATTCCTTCGGGCTGCAGAACTTCCATACTTTGTTGAGAATGATGAGTTCGACATTGTTCTTTACTCTCCTCAAAGAGTTATAAGGCAATTTGGTTTTGATCAGCATCGACCTTTCGGCCGTTCTTGTCAGGGGGATTACGAGAGTGCTCTTAATAATTTTGTCCCTACATCTCTGTCGTTTACATGGGAGATCGCCGACTGCTCATTACGACCCTCTTCCTTTTGTCATACCAGCTGCTTCTCGGGAGGGACGCTATTCAACTAGTGAGCGCAACTTCTGGCTTATTAACTTGAAACGGTGGCAAGATGACACTATGCTTTACTCATTGCCGGCTTCTCCTCCCAAACATCACCGATGGGCCAAGCTACCATGTTCTCCTAGACTCAACACCCATTCGGAGAGTTGGCTAACCAGCAGTCAGTTTCTTGAGCGTGAGGCTTCAATGCCCAAGTTTCCTCCTCTTCAGTCGACAAAGAGTCTTCTTCGTAATCCCCCTGATGTTCCTCCTACTCATGCCTCTACCACTTCCAGGCGTCTTCCTCCACGGGCTTCGTCTCGGGTACCTCCGTCTCAGAACCTCCTCTAGCTCCTCCCCAGGGATCCTCTACTGCCGAGAAGATGAGAGTTACTCGCTCTAGAGCAAGAGCACCTATTGCTACTGCTTCTGAGGTGGTACCTCCTGCAGATTCTTTAGTGGATCTGGTTAATCGTCCTATCATTAGGCTTAGATTGAAGCCTTTGACTAAACGTCCCCATGATGATACAAGCTCCAGTATGCTGGCAGCCAAGGATCTGGTCAAGAGAAGCCGAAAACTTGTGGTAAATGTTTTATTCATTTCTGTTATATCTGTCAGCTTTCGTATTTTTCTTCTATATTTCTTTATGTTATTTGTTCCTTACTTTTCAGATTACCGAGGAAGATGAGGAAGGGGATGATGATAATATCCCTATGGGGTTTCTTACACATGCTGCTAATGGGACGACGGCTTCCACTACTTGTGAGTCTTCTCGAACCGCCCCTATAGCTATCGAGTCGTCTTCATCACATGATGTCCGTGTCAGCCTTGAGGCTGTAGATTCCTTATCTGATGTGGACTCGAGTCCTGCTGTTCATGATACGTTGCCCCCATCACAGCCTCCTACTGCATCTCTTCATGATAGCATTGAAGGTACTGATAAAACTCATGCTGATGTTGGTGATCCTATGGTTGTGACTCCTCCTTCCTCGAGGAAGAATTCACCTGAACCTATAGCTGATTTTCATCCTCCTAGGGGGATTCTGCCGAGATTGTTAAGGAACTGATGGCCACTTTGGGTGGGGGTACTGATATTCTGCTTTCCATGGCACCTCACGACCCTCTCTCTATTGGTTACATTATGGGTATTTTCTTTAGTTAATATATACTTGTCTCCTTAAATTTTCTTCTTCATAATGTATTATACTTTGTCATTTTCCTTTTCAGAGCGAGAGAATGAAGGATCTGCCTTTGCCTGTTGAGGCACTTGCTTTATTTAATTTTCTTAATCCTGATTGTGCTATCTCACCATTTAGTGACCTTGGTTATCCACCTAATAGTCAGGGTTTCATGGAGCTAGAGGTAGTATTACAACCGCCGATTCATACAGCTCTCACTCCGATAGATGCTATGACTGCTTCTAAAGTGGCTCCTACTAGAGCTTCCTTCAATCTAACCGAAGGTCTTGTTCCTTGGAGGGGTTTTCAGATATCCTCTTCTAGTTAGGAAATTCTCGATCGTCTCTTAGCTCGGTTTCCGCATATACTTGATCAGATGCATACTCGCGGGACCGCCCTCCAGACCTTCTTGTTAGGACTACCTTGCAATCCTTGTTCTCGAGATGCACAGTCTTTCTCTTTATTCTTTACGAGCAGAGGACTTACATAGGTTTAGCTGGGAGGTTGCAGACTTCGCTTCTATGGGTTTAGACATGGTTCTTTTTCACGAGAGGCTAGATCTCCTCAGTTCTAATTTTCGTATTGTCTCATGAGGTTGTATGTGTCAGTATAAGGGTAACTCGCTTGTAGTACAGCTTTCAGATATTGAAGAAACCACCAACAAAATAAAGACCCAGCTTCGGGATTTGGAGTCCCAGCTTCGAAACTCAGAATCGACTGCCTGAGATGTTATGGAACTTATGGCCACAAATGCAAAGACTCGAGATACTGCCATTGCCAATATGGAGGCCTTAGCCCTGCCCCCTCTTTAGTTTGATATGTCTTGGCCTTTAGATCATGACTTTTTGTAGCTTTTTGTTATTTCCTGTATTAAAGAACTCATTTATATGTCAATTATCCTAATAGAGTTTCTTTAGCATTATTGATTGCCTTTAATTTGAATTATCCCTTGAATCCATACTTTTAAAATATTCAAGTATAAGTAAAAGTTTGACATTTTATTGATAATCAGATTGCTTTTAACGAAAAGCATAACGTTTTAAAATTTTCATAAAAATAAGAAATCTTGCTTTTGTCGGAGAAAGCATAACGTTCGCCACTTTTAGAGATAAAGTGTAACTTTTTCAGGTTTGAGGACTTATAGTCAGGTGCCACGATTACTTTTAAAGTTGAAAGTATAACTTTGAGGGTTATAGTCAGGTGCCTCAATTACTTTTAAAGTTGAAAGTATAACTTGTCGGGTTCGAGGGCTGTAAAGTCAGGTTCCTCGGTTACTTTTGAAGTTGAAAGTATAACTTTTGTGATGACTATCTCATGTGTAATATTTCTTTACCCATTTCAGGTTTAATGGGCCTGAGATAGCATCTGATCCCACACGAGATATTTTGCAATACCCGCTATCGGAGATCTCTCGTACCCTATACGGGCCTTCCCATTTGGGGTAGAATTTGGTGGTTAGTGTTCCCCTCATGACTTGATTCGCTGTCTTAAGCACCAAGTCCCCCACCAGAATTTGTCACGGTACCATTGCGTTATTATATTATCATCGCAATCTTTCATGATATCGTTCTAATTTTTCATTGCCTCGGTCTCGGAAGTCAGTTAAGGCCTCCAAGGCTGCTGGTCGGTTCTCTTCCTCGACTAAGCTTCGGAGTCTCATCCTAGCCAAAGGGATTTCTATCTCAGTAGGCAAGATCGCTTCTTCACCATATACCAAAGTGACGAGTGTGTTTTATACACTCAAATTAAGTGCTTTTGAGCTTGATAATTTGTAAATCCTAAGTCATTTCGTTTGGTTTTATGTGTTTTCATCTTATTGTTGTGTAATATAGTTTTGTATTACTTTTATATGTATTTGTGTGCTTTTATGTGTTTTTACGTTGTTTTGTAGGTATTGAAATAAAAGCCATTGGGATCAATGCATTTTCGACGTGAATTTGGCATTTCAGCTACTTATTCCTCAATTTCACCCATGATCCAATCCGATTCTCTCAAAACGCAAAGAACAAAAGTTGTAGATCTTTATCTTAGCTTTCTAGAACATCCAGAATAATCCAATTTGAAGTTTGTATGAGAGAGTTATGGTCATTTTACCGTCGGATTTGACATGAATTTTACACAGCAGTTGCTTCAGGCTCAATTTGAGCCTTGCTCCGGCCTGTATCTCGTCAAGCTCCAGTTATAGAAGTTGTATAGCTACTTCTTAGCTTTCCATAGCCTCCTTAATCCCCTTAATCCGAGTTTGCACGAAGACGTTATGACCATTTTCCTAACAGACGTCAAAGCTGGAAAATGCAGCAGAAGTACTGCCCGACGCAACTGCGCCCATTCCTAGTACAATTTTGGCGCAGCTGCGCCCGGACGCAAGCCAAAGTCAGCGCAGCTGCGCCCGTATCCAGGGAGTTCACTATTCAGCGCATCCTTACGCGCAGCTGCGCCCGATTCGCCAGATTTCGCGATTTCAGCTTATTTTTGGTCTAAATTCGTGGGCTAAGCTAGGTTTTTGCTAGGGGAACTATAAATACAATATGTAGCCTCCATTTTAGACGGACCTAGACCCCAGAAATCAGATTCAAAAGAGGGGGGAGCTACCAAATTCATCACCAAGGAGGGCCAAAGTGCTACAAATCAAGCTATATCAAGCAAAGGCCAAGGAGCGAAAACATCAAGGATTGCAAAATCAAGGAGGAAAAGATAGAGATCATCATCAACCCAACAAGCAACATCTGAATATCCATCAAAATTGGTTTTATCTCTAATTTTCCTTCTAATTTGTAATCCAATATGATGTATAAATTGAATATGATGTTATTTATAGCTATCATGAACTAGATTTTTATTCTAATATTTCAATGGAACCCAACACCTAGTTTGAATTGAATTATCTCTCTTTGATGTTAGTTATCATTTTAGAATTGGATATCATAATTTGCGCTTCATGTATTAATTACCTTGATCATCAATTAGTGTGATAATCTATATGGAATTGAGAAAGGAAATATAGATTGAGATCTGATTATGCTAGCATGTGTTCATGAATTCTGCATGTGATGGAATTTAAGATTCGTGCCTAGGATAGAGATATACCAAAGCACCATATGTGGCCAATTGAGAACTTATGCTTCAACCCTTTTGATTGTAATTCATATAGAGATATAGTGCGTTAATCATCTAGGGTGTTCACATTCATTCTATCAATTATGGATTTAGTGTGATACGAATATGGTGCATCGAGAGGTGGCCATATTTTACATTCGTGTTCTCGACCAACATTCTAATGTAATAAATTGCGAATTGAATGTCTAGCATGATTTATAATGAAAGTTTAATTGATTGATCACCTATATGAAATTGAAAAGTGGATTATAGTGTTGAGACTTAGTTTTGATATCATACGAAAGTTAGAGATTTTTGTGGGTGATGTATGAGATTATGTGGCGTGTGTCTTATTCATTGTCTTCAAGAATGGATGACTTGCTAGTAATTGGGATAGAGATATACCTAAATGCCGTGTGTAATCATTATGAGATTACAAACTTAATGACTCCCTACACGGAGGTTCATTCTTTTGATGGGTAGATTGACTAAGATTATGTGGCGTGTGTCTTATTGATTATTCATGGAATTGAATGGATTGTTGGCAATGTAAGATAAACATATACCTATGTGTCGTGTATGGGTGATTTTCATATGACCATACAGCAAGGCTTATGAATAAGGTGAAATTCTCGGTTAACAATTCTTGTGTATTAACTAGTTGAAAAAGAGAGAGTTAAGAGATTTAAGTGAAGTGTTGGGGGAAATTGTAATCTTAGACTTGTTAATACTAGATTTTTATTATCTTAAAAGCTTGTCAATTAGTTAATCAAACAACTCAAGTTTTCATTGTTTAAATAAGATTGAAATGATAAAAGGTTAATACTTGGTAAACATTAGAAACAATTCCTCGTGGGATCGATACTTTACTTACTCTTTATTACTTGTTGACCGCGTATACTTGTGCGTATTTTTTTGGTTGCGAAACCTACCAACACAAAGCGTATGGGGTTTCACCCGTAGGCTTTCTTTTTGAAGTTCGATAAGCCCATAACGCTATCGGTAACTGCTCTGCCCATGTCTTTGGATGATCATCCAGAGTTTTTGATAAGATTTTGATCAAGGTTTTGTTCGTGGCCTCGGCTTATCCATTGCCTTTCGGGTAGTATGGCGATGATTTATAGTGTTTCACCCTATATTTTTCCATCAGACTCTTGATGTCTCTATTGATGAAGGGAGTTCCATTATCTGATAGAATAATTTTCGGGATCCCGAAGCGGATGATGTGCTCCTTGATGAAATTTGCTACTGCTAGACCTGTAGCCCTTTTCAAAGGGATTGCCTCTACCCACTTTGTATACATCTCAGTGGCAGTCAAGATCCATATATTGCCTTTGGAATTAGGGCGAATAGGACCTATGATATCCATTCCCCACGTATGAAAGGGCCATGGCGTTGTTATGGTTCACAAGTCCATAGCAGGAGCATGAATCAAATTTCCATGGATTTGACAAGTGTAACATTTCTTGACAAATTCTAAGCAGTCTCCTTCCATCTTAGGCCAATAGTAACCATGATCAATCAACTGTTTGTACAACTTGGCTCCCCTTGGTGTTCATCTTTGTGTATTTAATAGACCAAATCTTTGGCCTCTCCTATCTCCAAGCACCGTAAGGGCTTGCCATTGAACCCTCTTCTAAACAATTCTATGTTTTATAAGAAGAATCGTTGTGATTTCTTCTTTATTATAATTGCATCCTTCTTTTCAGCAGGAAGACTACCGCTTTGTAAAAACTCCACATATGGGATTCGCCAATCCTCTATGTCATCAATAAAGGTGCATTCCTCCTCCCCATGGTATTCTTGGCACGAAAGACACTGTCGTTGAAGTGCATCTGCATTTTTTTTATTTCGGCCCAATAATACCCTTGGCGTTGTAACCTCCTATACAATCCGATATCTGCCAATCTACAATGTTCTGCATATACCTGATGCAAAACTCTCTGTGCTTCAAGCCTTCCCAAGCATCGTGTCAATACCCCATCTATTTCTTTATAGTACAAGACTCCCTTGATAATGTTGTATTTTTGAAGTTCCACTGGTGATATTGTCCCCTCCTTTGTTTGCAATTGATGGGAGATGTTATGTCTCCAATCATCTATCCTGTTTTTGGGGAACAAGTCTAGCACCGTGGTTGGGAGGGTTCTCTTCATTACCTTCACATCTAGATCTTCTCCTTGGACATATACTTTAGATGCTACTGTGGCTAATGCATCAGGTTGTTTATTTTGTCCTTTTGGCATGTACTCAATAACCACCTTCCTGAAGTCCTCCATCACTTTTTGTGCTACAGTTCGATACGGTGCCAATATAGGCTCCTTCACTGCAAATTGCCCTTTTATTTGTTGCACGATCAAGTTTGAATCTCCCCTTACTTTAAGGCGTTTAGCTCCCAACTCTCAAGCCGCTAATAATCCCAATATAAACGCCTCATATTCTGCTTCATTGTTTGTGCAAGGGAAGTCTAACTTGTATGACAAGGCTACTTCTTTTCCTTCTTTGGTGGTCAACACCACGCCCGCTCCACCTTTCCATTCAGCAAATGACCCGTCAAAGGCTAAATTCCACCATTCTGAGTCTTCATCTACTATGTCAATTTCTTCTACTTCTCCCCTGGAAGATCCTAGAGGGAGGTTCTTATTCTCCATTTGGAAATTGAGCTAGTAAGTCTGCCAAAGCCTGACATCTGATTGCCTTTGGTGTTACACACTGGATGTCATATTCTGAAAGTATTATCATCCATCGTGTAAGTCTTCCTACCAATGCTGGCCTAGTCAGCGGGTATCTGATCGGGTCAGTTCTTGTTGCAAGCTTTACTTTATGCACCAGAAAATAATGTCGCATTTTCTGCGCTATGAACATCAATGTAAGGCAATGTCTCTCCACCTGCGAATACCGGGTTTTCGGTCCTCTAATTATCTGGCTGATGTAGTACATAAGCTTTTCTTCTCTATCTATCTCCTCTGTGATTAATCCTCCTACATACTTTGTGGTAGATGTGATGTACAACTGCAACGGTATTTCTCTTTATGGTACTACCATCGTTTGTGCTGAAGCCAAAATTCCTTTTACCTTCTCGAAGGCCTGTTGATGGTCTTGCCCCTAATCCCATTCTACCTTTCCTTTTAGCAACTTCCCGAAAGGTTCCGTGACTTCTGCCAATACTGGTATGAATCTTCTCAAGTAGGAAACCTTCCCTAGAAAGCTCTTCAACTTCTTTTGCATTTTTAGTGGGGGCATGTCTGTGATAGCCTTCGCCTTGCTTAGGTGTACCTCCAGACCTCTATTATGGACTAAGAAGCTTAAAAATTTTCCAGCTATCATCCTAAAGGCACACTTCTTCGGATTCATGTTTAGCTTGTACCTTCGACATCTTTCAAACACTTTTCTCAGGTCCTCTACATGGGTTGCCGCCTTTTTAGATTTCACCACTATGTCATCCACATAATCCTCCACTATGTCATGGATCATGTCATTAAAGATTGCATGCATTGCCCTTTGGTAAGTTGCTCCAGCGTTCTTCAACCCGAATGACATTACTACATAGTAAAAATTCCCAAACGGGGTATGGAAGGTTGTCAATTCTACATCTTTTACGGAAGGTTGTATCCCACGAACCCATCCATGAATGACATCATCTCATGATTTGCCGTTGCATCTACCAAAGTGTCTATATTGGGTAACGGGTACATGTCCTTTGGGCACACCTTATTCAAGTCTCTGAATTCTACACATATCCGCAACTGCCCATTGGATTTCTTCACTGGTACAATACTGGACAACCATATTGGATGTTGAATTGGCTTGATGAATCCTACTTCCAGCAGCTTCTTGATCTCCTCCTTTATTTGTGTTTCTACTTCTGGTGCATAATTACAAGGTGCTTGCTATACTGGCTTAATTCCTAGGCTTATGTTCAGATTATGCTCCACTAGCTCCTTGTCGATCCCGAGCATCTCATCATAGCTCCAAGCAAAGACATCCCCATACTCTCGTAGTAGCTTAACCAGCTCTTCCTTCTAGTTAACATTCAACTCCTTATTGATGTAAGTTGGTTTTGGTGTTCCTCCATCTACTGTCAAATCAACTTCTTCTAATTCATTTTGTTGAGACTTTAGTATATCCTCAAAGCACTCTGGAGCTGGCTCTACCTGTTGCTACACAATTTCTTTCTTTTCTTCACTACTGGAGTGGGGGACTCCTCCTGAGCCGTCAGGTTTGGGTATACCTTGGGCTTCATCCCCCTTGCACCGTCACAAGCGAAACACTATCTTCTTATCGGGTTTAACAACCCTTTCCCATTTTATCCTCTGTTCTTCTTTTCTTCTATCTTCTTTGCTAGCTTCTGATTGGGTTATTCGCTTTGCATTGATTATGTTTCTTGCATCTTCAGGGTCAGTTACCCTCTTCTTTTCTCCTTTTCCTTCCTTATCCAAGTCCACCACTATTGGCTTTTTGGAACATTCCCCCGGTTCCGAGGTCTTCTTCTTCTCTTTCTTTTCAAGCACAAACTGGTCTTCCTGCACTTCCTTCCAGCTTGCTAGTCTTAGGGAGTCGAGCTTTGCAATCTGGTTCTCTCCCTCTTCAGCGACATCATCGAAAAAATTTGCTTCGGTGATGTGTGCCTCCTCTGCTCCAAAGGGATTCCTTGTCACAGGTACCTTCACTTCTCTTCCTTTCCAAATAGCTTTTAGACATTGGTGAAAGACCGAGGGTACTACCCCGTAGTCATTCTACCAAGCTCTATCTAGCAACACATGATATGCTGCATCAACTTCTGTCACATGAAACATCACGGGTCCCCGGATTTTCCCTACTTGCATATCTACTTTGATGTGTCCAAGGGTTCTAGTGCTTTGGTTAGCAAACCCTGTGATGTTTGTCTGTTCCTTCACAATTTTCTTTTTCTAGCAGGCTTAACCGCTTGAACACGGTGTAGGGCATAATGTTTATAGACGCTCCATTATCGATGAACACCCTTCGCACCTATATGCCATTTATTATTGCTGTCACATACAACGGTCTGTTGTGCAGTTATCTTATCTCTCTATCAGCTTTAGAGAAAGATATTTTGCTTTCTTCCTTTTCTATCATCTTCACAAATCCTTTGTTTACCGCCATGCATGTCTCCTACGTCTCAGCAGCTTTAATGATTGCCTTGGTTGCTTCTATCCTCGCTTCCTTGGCCAAACCTATTTGATCGAAAAAATTTCTGAATTTAGCGTCATTCATTAAGGTTGTCACCTTCAGGCCAGGATTAACATTCTCCCTTTCTTCTATCACTTTTAAATTTTTCATCATCTCCACTTCTGGTGCTTCACTATGAGTAATAGTGTTGCACGTTTCCTGTCCCTCGTGATTAGGCAGTGGCTTGTCATGTACGCTGCTTCCTTTTCCCAGCTCAATTTCTCTTGCCGCCAACTTTTCATGGTATATCCTCCGCAGACTATAACAATTCATAGTAGAATGTCCTGCATATTGGTGGTATACACAGAAGTCCGGTCTTCTTTTCATTTCTTCCGTCACGACAAACCTGGACTTTGGAGGCCTCACCACTCCATGCTCTATCTATTATTCATACAGGTCCCTAAACGCCTTCTCACTGCATGTAATAGCCTCTAGGATTGGCATTCTTGCATACTTGTCCCTGGGCTTTCCTCTGCTCCGTTCAAAATTTTTCTCATTCTTCTCCCTCTTGCCCCCTTGTAGTTTTGGCTGAGAATCTGCCAAAGCCACAGTAGTCGTCCTCTTGGCCTTCCATGTAACCGTCGCATGGATGGTGGGCAATGTCATGATTCCTCCCAAGTCTTGTGCAAAAGACGAGAGAGTTGCAAATGAATCGCAGGCTTTTGTGATGAGGTGGGGCTTGAAGGCATCGATGGCACCATTGTTGTATATGCTCACCAAGTTCTTTTCTTCAATTGTCTCTGCGCACTTCTGTGCTTGAGTCCTGAATCTGTCCACATAATCTGACAGCTCCTCGTTTGGCTTCAGCTTGAATCGCATGAGCTCTACAATGGTTACTTGCTTCTGCACATAGAAAAATTTCTTAAAAAACTGTAATTTTAGATCATCCCAATCAGGGACTGACCCTTTCACCAAGTTATAATACCAACTGAAAGCACCATCCGTCAAGGTCTTATTGAAATTCCTCATCAATAGGTTGTGGTTATTCACTTCATCATAACCCAACCATGGAGACATCGACTCCACGAACCTGACAATATGCTCCCTAGCATTCCCTTTCTCCCCGTTATACTTTGGGAACTGCGGGGGGTGCTCAATATACCCTGCCAGGTAAGGTTGTCTCCAAACGTGTGCCGGGTAGGGTGGAGTAAAGTCCAACTCTGAAGGCCGGGATGTCTGCCTGCGAAGTTGATTGATCACATCGATCATATCATCCTTCATCACATACTAGCTCGTGGTATGGACTCTTTTAGGAGTTGTGATGTATTGATGTATTGGCGGTGCGTATAATAAGGAAATTGGTTGGTGCACACTTGCATCGTGAAAAGCTTGTATTGGTTGTACTTGCTGGATTGTTGGTTGTATGTGGCTTGGGATGGTTGGTATCTGCACTTATGAAAATGCTAGGAGTGTAGTCGGGATGATGTTTGGCTGAGGCTGGCTTGCTTCCAATCTAAGTAGTGGCACATGACCACTGTTCTGGGACTCCAAGTTGATGACTGGAATCGGCTGACTCTCCATTGCTGGAGACACAGTCTGATTCTCTTTGTTGTTGTTGTTGTCCTCCACTCCTGCTCGTTCCCCTTGCGAACTTCTTCGGAACATGGCCTTGAAAGTGGGGATTTGCATCAACTGCTGGCGAAAATTTCCCATTTCCTCTTGCTTCTTTTGCATCTCCAGCATCATTGTCATCATCATTCCCTGTCCTTCCCGTGCCTCCTTTAACGCTTTAAGCATCTCTAACTGCACAGCGTTCCCAGTTGTCTGTTCTCCACTCACTTATTCACCTTGCCTTCCCGTGCTTGTCTGCTTGACATTTGTTTGTTGTTGATCAGCCATGTATGGTGATGTGGAACTTCTTTCCGAAACGTCTTCTAAGATGGGTTGATCGAGATCTAGATTCGCGCTTTGGAACACTGGATTTGCTTGCCGTGGAATCAGATCCGGTGAAGTGATGCTTGTTATCGGTGAAACTCTTCCTGTAGTTCTCCCACTTCAAGTTGTGGGCATACCCTTCACGAATTCTATACCTCCCCAGCAGAGTCGCCAAAGAAATGTGGTCAAGGAAATCGTACCTTGCTAGGGTTATGGTTTCGTGTTGGCTGAGGAGGAGAGAAATCCACGCAAAGTACGGAATTGATTGATGAATTGAAGAGAGGAGAAGAACAGGTAGGCGATTACCCTAGTAACACGTGGCAGAACTCTTAGGATCCAAGTGCCTTCAAAAGTAACTAGGATCCAGAGAGCCTTAGTGTGTGCTTCGGGTTGAGAGAGAATCTCCAAGTCTTCAGTCTTTTCAAAGGTCCAAGCCAAGTGAGGAATCCAAAAGTCCCTTCCTCAATGGAATGGAAGGAGTATTTATAGGGTTTCCTGGAAAGTGGTCATGTGCCAGGCATATGCTCTCGGGAAAAATCCAGAAATACCCTTAGTCACTAGAGTAATGCCCATATCGCCCTTGTCCTTCTAGCCACCAATCCAATCCCTCAATCAATTCCCAAAATAATGAGTTGCCTCCACGAGTCTTCTGTCTCGAGACACGTGGAGGCTTCTCTCGGGTCTCGCATATTTATTTCCGGCTATTCATTTAATTCAATTAGGTCATAATGCAAACCCTAATTTGTGCATTCAATTTGATTAGGTCACATTGTGAACCATAATTTGTACTTGGGCTCACACCTACTTATGCTTATTGTCTTGAAATTTCTAATAGTAAATCAGGTAATTTAGTAGGTTTTTTGTTTTACTCTGTAATTTATTTGAACCAAGTCATCAATCAATCAACTATATAATTAAAAGCACAAGCTTGATTTAGTTTCACTCATTTTTATTTCAGCTTTTCTAATTTATATTAGTATAAATATTATTGAAATTTGTATCAATTAAATGTTATCCATATTTAAAAATATTTCTATCTCTAAGAGAAATAGAAAAAAAAAATGAATTTTTTTTCTTTCCTATTCAAATTAGTATAAGTACTAAATAAATTTGAATAATTACTACATGTAATCCACCAATAATTACTATATGTGTTCTTTTTAATAGTTGTATTTAGTTTATATATCTTAATAAATTTATATAGTATAATTTTATTGCTACAATTTTATTAAAATATTAAGATGTTGAAAAAATCTCTTAACATATCACGCAAGTTAATAGTTGATTAGTTGTGAACTTTATTATTAAATTAATATCTTAACTAATTTAATCCATTAAAACTTGAAATTTTATCAAATCACATGATTAATTGAATTAATAATATATATATGAATTTGAAACATAATAATTGTAATATTAGTTGAAAAATTATAGTGGATTCATTTTTAACTAATTGCCATAACTAAATTGAAACTTATTAAAACTTGAGTTTCATAATTTTATTCGGATTCGAATTTTAAGCAAATTTTGTCAATATAAATGATAATATAGAATTCCATCACAAGCTTAAATAAAATTAAAATAATTATTTTCTCATAATCATAACTAAATAAATCTACAATAATCCATTCAAATATTTAGCTTAATAATTGATTGAAAGAACCTACAATTTATAATTCAATCATTAGTTATTTGAATAAATATTTAACTATTTAATAACTACAACTATATTCTCGAAATTATAATTAATTTTTTTCATTATTAATATAATAAATTATTGTTTAAACCATCCGCACTTACCTGGCTAGTGGCATGATTAATTTCAAATTTGGTGGACCTTGAGGTGTAACTTGGAACAGTTAGGAGCTGTCTAGATTTTATTTAGGTTGACCATAGAATTAGGATTAAATTTTCTTTATTTTATTTTATTTTATTTTATTTTATTTTTGTGTGACTTTTGTGGTTAGTTGTTTATTTGTTTTGTGTAAAGATGGACTCCTATTATAGTTGGAATAATAATTTTTCTTGGAATCAAGATCCTTATGAAAATTTTAATACACACCAAGTAAATCATGTTTTTTCAATTTTCCATATTCATATTCGGATCCAGAGCCTCGATATCCACAAGAATTTTCAAATGAAGAAGAGCAAAGATTAAACACCTTAGAGAAAACTATGGAAGCTTTAATGAAAACTCATTTTAATTTCATGCAGAACACGAATCAATCTATATCTCGTCTAGAAATTCAAATGAGTCGATTAATCACCATAATAAATGAACAAGAGGTGGATGAATTTTTTAGTGACTCTGAGGTTAATTTTGAAAATCATGATGACTGTAGAAATGATGAGAAAAATAAAAATTTTGGATTTAATTCTACACACTTTGAGTCAAGCCAATTTGAGGAGTTTGAAAATTATGAGTCTATGCCTAAAATTGATCATGTTACATTTAATGAGTCGGTTGAAAAAGTCTATAAGCCTAAAGTTCCATATCCTGAAAGACTTATTCCTAGAAAACAACTGAGTGATTTTGTAGATCAACCCATAAAAGTAAACATGATCCAAGAGTTGTTCATGGCCCAAAAGGTAATTGAAAATAGACTCATGATTGAAGATGATCCAATTGACTTTTTCTTAAATCACCTTGACCAAAAGTGGAATGAATCTGAATATTTAGATAAGGTCAATGATATGTTAAGATCCACTACACACAAGTCGCCAAAATTGGAACATACATTTGAACCAATTCGTCCACACTTTGAGCATATTCGTAAATATTTTCTCGAGGTAGACTTTAAGCATAACTGTGATGAAAATTATGGTTATTTTCAATTTCCTAGACCTCCTGAAAATCATGAAAAGTTCACACTTACTTGTCCATTTGTATCATTCATTTATAATCACATACTTTTTAAGATTTATGAAATTCGTAGGTATGTACATTTGTTTTCTTTTTCACCGCATTTATTGTAGCACTACGGCCCTACATACAAGGTACAATTCTTTCATTTCTTTGTTCTCTATTTTTCATTTGCATACATTGAGGATAATGCATGATTTAGGTATGGGGGGAGTTTGTATTATAGTATTAGATTTTTTTTTTTGGGAATTTATGAAAAATTAAAAAATTTATAGTATTAGATATTTTTTCTTTTGTTTTTATTTATTTATTTATTTTTTTTTAGGAAAATTTTTTAGAATTTTTTGTTTTAGAAATAAATTAAAAAATTTTGTTTGACTTTTTATGGATTGAATTAATTGTAATAAGTTTCTGTGGAGCAAAACTCATGAGTAGGATTAAAAGATTTAGATCTCTTGAACCTTTGATGAGATACAAAATCTTAGTTCGATGCACCATCTGGAATAAAATTGAGTTCCTAAACATTCACTACAAAAAAATGGTGATTCAGCAACAACCAGTTTTTGTTGCTAAAGATATAAAATTCCGTTGCTAAATGTCATTTGCAACGATTTTTCGGTCGTTGGACCATTCGTTGCGCAATGAGCGTTGCTAATTGTCTAGCAATGAAATTATTTTGATCGTTGCAGAAAGTAAGATATTTCGCAACGAAAGTTGGTTTTCGTGTAAAAACATAGATCATTTAGCAACGAAATATATTGTTGCAAATTTATTAAGAAATTGTTATTAAAAAGCAACTGTCGTTGCAAAATCTTTCTAATTGGCAACGAAAATAACCTTTTTTTTGTCAACGAAGATAAAATTTCGTTGCGGTTGAGACACTTTTGCCAACAATGTTTGTCGTTGCTGAACAGTATGAAAATTGTTGCCTTAACTAGTTTTCGTTGGTGATTGTCTACTTTTTGGCAACGATGTTCGTTACTAAATGTACAAAATATATCAACCATATACTATTTTGCAACGAGATTATTCGTTGTCGTTGATCTTGTTATGGATAATTATGATCAATTGGCAACGATAATGTTCGATGCTGATTATTCTTCTAGAACAGCAAAAGTTGTCGATTAGCAACGAAACTATATGT
Organism: Aralia elata; assembly: GCA_034770075.1. Taxonomy (NCBI): domain Eukaryota; kingdom Viridiplantae; phylum Streptophyta; class Magnoliopsida; order Apiales; family Araliaceae; genus Aralia; species Aralia elata. Next base: position 674,862 of record JAVJAP010000013.1, read on the forward strand.
TGTCGTTTGCTTTATATGTACAACGAAAGTTGTTATGATTTGCAACGATATAAATATTGCATTTTTCTTTATGTAACGAATGTCGAAATTATTTTACAAACAAAATAAATTGTGGCTCAATGACCCCATAAACAAATTATAACAGAAGTACAAAAAACTTAAATATTATTAATTAAATAAAATTATCTGGTACATGATCATTTTACAATCAACTATCTAAATAATTTATTGAGGCACATGTACAAAGTTGGCGCCTTCAACAAACTGCCCATGAAATACCAGATCACTACTTAACTAGGGAAAGAACTATTCAGTCCAGTACACGCATGACGGCTACTTGCTTTCACATCATTCAGAGCATGAGTGCACAAGGTGGAGGGATTACCAAAATTGACACGCTTCAAGAGATACTTCATCATTAAGGTGCTTATTTACTTGCAACATGTATTCAATTACATTCCCCATGCATGGTTGTAGTCACATGAATAACAAAAGATGAAGAGGAGAGGGCTGCAAGTATAATGAAAGACGTTAAATATATGAAATTAGATGAATTAATTCAGTTTCTTTGTTTGAACACACAAATGAATTCCTTACTAACAAAAAACAATAAATACTTGAGTGAAGTATTGGACCTTTAATGGGTAATGAGAAGCAAAATTACTGTTTGTATCTCTTTTTGGAACCACAAGGGCAAAAGCACATTTATACTTATTTGCCCGCTCTTAACCAAGTTTGACTGAACAACATCCATTAGTGTTGATCCCCTCAGCTTTTGGATCTGCAAATAGTTTATGAGGAAACTAAATTTGGTTAGACCAAATCAGGATGCTCATCAATAATATAATATTTCCTCTTTTTTAGAAGAAGAATCGGATTTAATACCATTGGTAAAAGCTCTTTTAAGCATATTTAAAGTCTATATGCAGTGAATGTGAATATGTAAGAGGAATGTGCACTAAATGAGTTCCAAATATCCCATATATATAAAAGGTAATCATGATACGTATATTAACAAGCATGGCATTGATCAGATAGGGGGTCACCAAAGAACACATACACAAGTAAACATTTAATGCTGAATAGAGAACTATAATTAAAAAAGTAGTCAAATTCATCAAATCAACCAGTTCAAATTGAAGCACAAGAACAAAAATAATGGAATGAACAAAAATATCTCAGTAAATAAATACAGCAATACTAATCGCATGGTGATGAAACCTAATCGCAGTGCAATCTGACTTCTGTATTGAACTCTTAAACTGTCGGAGAAAGCAAAGCTGAAACAACAAACAAAAAAAAACAAACCATAGTAACATATAACACCGGACCAAGTAAAGAAAAGATTAGGCATGATTTCTGTTGAAAGGTTACTAAAGCCAGCCTTTTTAAGTTGTCCCTTTTCTGATTAAAGAGTGTGTGTCTACAATCTGTAACATAGTAACATAATTTCTGTTTTCTGTATGGAGTTTTGTTTATTAATGAAATTAAATAATTATTAGTAACCGTATTTAATACTTCATATAAAACAGAAGTAATTGCACGTGCCTTATTCAGCTACTGTCTGTCAAAGTTCGGGCTCAATTTCAGACTAATTTCAACTAGCAAGACTAATAGTATTATTATAATTCACATATAAATATAAATATATAAGATCTAGCAGAGTAGGGTCAATTACCTATTTTCCAAGTTACACTCTCCACTATGCTTGATAATGTAGTCTTTGTACTCACGATAAACACGTTTGAGTTCACGTATATCACTCTTTTCCTTCCTTTTTGTTTATAGTAAGTTCTTCATCCTGTAAAATTCAAAGCAAGAGAAATAGGTCTATAATGTAAGGCCTAAAAGGAAAGTTTGAGGATAATAAAGGAAGGCTTACAAGAAATATATGTCTGCTGGTATTCCTCAATTCAGTTGAAGGTTTCAGCTTATATGATGGGGCATAAATACCCATATACCAAAACTAATTAATTTATAGATATTGAAGAAGTGGTTGAATTGAGGGTTTCTACAACCAATGGAGATAATACTATTTAAAGATACTCTGCATGTTCTAGAAGTTATAGAATGAACATTCAGGGATTCTTTAAAGAGGAAAATTTTCAGTATGTCGATTTTTAAGATAAACCAGAGTTTCGGAGTACATCAACAATTCTGCAGAATATAGGAAGTTACTTTTTCAAATTTGAGGAAGGGATTTGCAGAAAGCCTAAATATTAAGCAGGAAGATGCACAAAGCCTCGTACAGCTTTGAGGAAAAATAACTAATTTAAGGAAGTTCAAGAAAGCATGCAACAATTGGGGGCCCAATGAGTTTACCACATGGGAAATGACAACAGAATGCAATAACCCACCTGCTCAATTATTTGATGAAACAAAATCCCAAAGGCCAAAGCATTATGTAATTCAATATAAAGTTTATAGCTCATAATCACTTACTGAATATATGACTGCGTAAAAGTAGTCGTGTAAAATAGTTTTTTGGCAAACAGAGTGAAGGCAACAAATTTTACCATCCAAAGCAAGACTCCAAACTTTCCTCCACCCAAAGGTCAAATAGATGAACGATAGTCTGGTTCGGAGAGGACTCTAGGATTCATTATAGAGCTTAAAGAGATGAATTTAATATCGACTATTGTTTCCCTCTTCTTACAGCTTACACTCATAGTTATATAAAAGCCCTCTCTTAAATGTTATAACCATCCTAATGGTTTCTTAATCTAAAATAAGAATCTCATCCCGGTTTATAAAGTGGTCCTTATGTTCTGCGATAACTATAATTTATCAACACTAATCCCATACCATAAGAATCAGTGAAGGTTAAGAATACAAACACAAGTCAATCCAACTTCAATTAGCAATTTAAAAAAAAATACATGACTAATAAACAGCCACGATTGAATCTAGTAATTAAAATTCTTGATGAAATTCTTATCCAGATTACCTCAACTCCAAGTCGCCAATTCTATGTATGTACTGAACACCAGTCTGTTGGATATACTTTCAGAAATTTCAATATCAATTATATTGCTAAAGTCTAGTTTAAAGAGAGGTTGACAAAGCTCTAAAATGTTCTAAGATTTTCAGTTTCCTTTTCCTATCGTTTCCATCTGCTCTTTCCAGACTAGATGACAAAAAAGTTCTGCTTATACAACACCTCTCTAAGGTTTTCCAAATTCTCAAATTATAATTTGAACCCGAACAGGTTTCACTTCATCACTCTAAAATCTAAACACAAATATGCATACATAAACTAAGGTAATCAATACATATATAGAGAGAACACCTGCAGATCTTCAGGAAGATACTCGTGTTTCATGGAGAGATCCATGGCACGCAACAACCGCTGGTTTCTAGCATCAATGATTTCACGAGTCAAGCGTCTAAGCGCTTCCTTGATGTCCAAATCTTCATACGGATCGTACAGATCCTCAAATCTCAACCCTAATTTTTACCAAATTCAACATCCAAACACAAAAATCATCACTGAAATTTGTCATTGCTGTAAATCTATAGCGATATATATAGACATAAATGGGGGGAAAGGAAGGTTAATTACCGAATTTGCGGAGACTTTTAGAGACAGAGTTTTTGTGCATAGCTGCGAGAAAGTTCTTTGATGGATTCAACAGCCACGATGACAGCGCCATCTTCGATTGATTTCACTTCTCTAATCTCTCTTGTTCGTCAATATCCCAAGCTCTCGTCGCTCGAAGGTTATCGGCCTCCACCCTATACAAAAATCTAATAAGTGCCGTCCGTTTTAAGTCAATTTGATCTGAAGGCCATAATCACTTCGCTCATAGTTGTCATCACCAACTTTTCATCCATGGGATTTATTAAGCATAAGTAATATAAAATTTTAATTCCGAAAATTAAAAACAATATTTTAAAGCTATTTTTTTGTTTATTTGTATAATTAATTATTTTACCAAATATTATCTTTGGTGCACTACAGTATTTAATTAGTATAACACATACACATACTTATAGAATTTATTATAGCATACATTATATTATTTTATAAAAAAAATTATATACCTTTGCTATTTAAAAAATATTTCTAGTAAACTAATGTATATATCAATATATTAATTATGATTATCTAAAAAAATTAATATTTTTTTTAAAAAAATATTTCAATTCATAATACCCTATCCGTATTTGTATTCAATATTCAACGGATTTTAAAAATACTATATGTATTCGGTATTCGAAATAATATCCGAATACGAATAATATCCACTTTCGTTTATTTTATTTCTAACGAACATATTATTCGAATATTCGGGTATCTGAATTCGTTTATCAGTTACCTAATAAACAATTCATTCAAATTATTTAGAAAAATAAAAAAAATTGAATAATTACTGATCACCATTTAATGTTTAAACAATACATATTAATTAAACATCATAATCATAAAGGAAAGGAAAATGTCAAGCACGTTATCATCCATCATTGATGATCATAAAAATCAATCAAAATTTAAACATCCTATAGAAAGTATCAATTAACAACATTTTCAATGAAGGATAATACTAATTTATCTTTCACTCTTATTCTTGCATGCAAGTTTTAAAAATAAAATATTTGTAACAAACTAATAACAATAGTTTTGTTCTTTAGTATATCATTTTCTCATTAAATGAACATTTTAGATATTTTACACTTTACAATAATAAAAATACATTAATTAAAATTAAATGAATCCATTTCAATTTATTAATATTATATTAAAAATATTATTTTCTGTTTTAAAATAATTTTCGTATGATAGTAAAAACTAATTATTATATATGTAAGGAAGGTTATTTGAAAAAATTATGTTTGCATAATATATGATGATTGATAATTAAATTATTAATATATATATATATATATATATATATACACACACACACACACACAAGTTATTCGGATACGAATTCCGGATACAGATACAAATTCGAATATCTGATACCGGATATCCGCTATCCGTCAAATATATTTTACGGTCGGATGTTAAACAAATACGAATACGCATATATCCGTATTCGTATCAGTTTATTTACGGATACCTTAAGATCGAATACGAATATATTCAATTTGTTTCGAATACGAATAATATCCGTTTTTTATGAATACGGATACGGTACGGGTACGAATTTTCTGGTAATCATTTACCTCCCTAGGGGAAGAATACTAAAAAAATTGGATCCCCATCTAACATCTTCAATCTTGTAGAATTTTCACAAGGGAACTGATATTTTCACATGAAAAAAATGATATTTCCATATGATCCTTCTCACATGAATAATAAGTGGATCCCACATTCACGTGAGAAACACTCATGTGGAGCTATCATTTTTTCATGTGAAAATATCAGTTTTCTTTCCATAATCTTCCAACCTTTCATTAAAATAAAATAAAAATACTATTCCTGTACGTTTTAAATTTAGAGATACATTTTGACATTTTAAAGTTAATTTAATAAAACATATCATTAAAATTGAAGAGAATTTACTCAGATTTTGAAATCAACAAATATGATAATTATTAGGTTAGTTTACAATTAAATAGATTTGTAGTAATTTTTGAAATTTGATAATTGTACAAAATTAAATTTTAAAAAGTCAAAAGGTTATCTCAAATTATGAAAAGTAGCGTAGGCCTAGTAATTTTTACACTGTTAGAAAATTAATAAGCTTCTTTTTTTATTATAAAAGAAAAGAAAGGAATATAAAAGTATTAAATTTAAATAACTACTTTAATTTTTTTAATTAAGTTTAAATATCAATTTTTTATGAAGGGAGGAGAAAAGTTGTATACTTTTCTTAAAGCTCTCTTTTTAAACTTTCATTTCTCTTTTCCCTTTTATTTATAAAATCTCGGCGGCTCATGAAGAAGAGAAATGGAGAAAAAGGAAGAAGAAGAGCAAAAATTTTGGACGAAAATTATAATGATGGTTGCATTAATTTCTTAAAGATGGGAATAAGCAATCGGTAAAGGAACTGCAAATTGAAGATATAATGGTTCAAGCTGAACACAACCCGAAGAATCAAGGAAAAAAGAGATGGAATAATATGCGAAAACCTTGGGTAGGGAAACCTAATTGTAGGAGAAAATTTCGCTGGTTGTCAATGAAGAAAAAAAACGGTGCGGAAGAACGGATTTGAAGTGAATTCTGGCGCATTATTTGCTGAAAATGGTGAAGAAGTGGCATCTGTGGGTTTCAAAAAAGAGAGAGAATTGAAGCTCAGGTAACTTTTTTTCATTGCAGTTGTATAAAATATACTGATTTTTATAATCATATCCTTTGTAAGCTATGGTTAACTATGCAATTTGGAGTTATTATGTGCTTTTAATAACTCATTTGATATGTAATGATGCAAGGATTAGCATAATATTAGCTTTGTTAAATGTATTGGATTAAGTTTGGTTGTAGTTACATGTATTACGAGGTTTCTATTACATAGAGTATATTAGTATATTTGAGTGAAATATATTAGTCCCCCCACCCATTTCACATTAAGAGTCCCATGTTTGTCATCCTGCAACAGATGCAAGTGGCCTCCCTACTTCTGGTGTTACTTGACGTTACAATTTAACCACACCATAGCAATTGTAGGGGTCCTTAGAGTAGTCATGAGTCACATATTTTCTCTATACTAATCTTTTATCTTTTCAAGTGATGGGAAACAAATATTCAGAAAGGAACTTTTTCATTATTGAAAGGAACATGGAATAGGTTTTAGATGTCATTACTCACTACTGAGAACAGAAACATTTATTTTTTTATTGAGTTGTAACTTGCAAACTGAGTTTAGCACACTTTGTAAGAAGTAGTTCATATATCAAAGCTGTCACACATAAAACAAGAATTTAAAGATTCACCCAACATTATCGACTTCAAATGATGAGAAAGTAAATATGTAATGCAATACTATTAGCGGTTATTTACCCTGGCGGCGCAAGTACCATTTCTTTGCGCGTCTTATTTAAAGAGTATCCTTAACCAAATTTCAACTTTGTCTGGAAGCCAAGTCTTCTCTAAGAGGTTGCTCCATCACTTCAGAAATCCTCCTGAGAAAGCAGTAAATTCATTATGGCATCTGAATGACTGGGGTTGAAGATATTTCCCTGAGCCTGATTCTGATTATAGAAGGTATTAGCGTTTGTGATCAGCATGTCTACTGGTAAAAGAACCTTATTATCGTTTCCTTCTTCACTATCTTATCGGAAACAATGAGATTATTAAACCTATTTCCCTCACTAAATTCAATTAAGCCTATTCCTCACTAAATTTTGTGGTCAGCATGTCTCCTGGTAAAAGAGCCGGTGATGACTGTCCGCGAATGAAGGGAGGATGATGAACACAGCCATAGAGCATTGGTGCAGGACAAGTTTCTTAATCTTAACACTTCATCTTTAGCTTTATAAAAAGGTTGCCACAAACTTGTCGAAGATATATCTAGTTAGTGGTTTCTTTTATTCAATTTAATCTTTGACCGACACTGTTATAGACAAGGTTCATCTACTAAAAGAGCTGTACAGTCCTACTTCTGCTGTTACATCTCTCACTGTCAATATATGTATATTTATAGATGTTTGCGATATGGGTGGTATAGGGGTGATTATTCCGAGAGGGTGATTTTTGAATGGTGGATGCTGATTACAATTTCACCATTCAGATATTTGATTAGAAAAATTATTGTAATATCATTGCACCAGAGACTTGGGTATCAACACAAAAGTTGCTAGCAGTTACCCTATTTTTAGCTGTAACAAGCTGCCTCCTTTTTCCATCAAGATTAATAAAGGCATCACTGTAACTGGCGTTGCTGCCATGTGTTTTTATCAGTCATATTCAGCTTTTATCAGTTATATTCAATTCTGAACACCTTAAGTTACTGTACAAATAGCTTCATTGTGTTTCATCCGCATCCAATGCAAAAGGGCCTCTTAATGAACTTTTGTTCCAAATCTTCAAAGTTCTTTAATTATTTGTCAGCATAGTCTTTCCAAACTGTATACATTTTGTGTAGACCTAGTCAGCTCTTGGCCTCTCAATCCATCCTCAAACTCATAATCACGGATTCACGGTCGATTTGAGGTATGCCTCCTCGTTATTTAAAAATAAAAATAAATAATGGACTGCAGAACAGAGATATTGCAACTTTCATTTTGCAGTATTGGTTCAATTCTGGGATGCAGAGCAGAGATGTTGCAACTTGACGTCACAGATGTTAAAATGGACTGCTTTCTGGCTGACGGAATCTGAGTAGTCTATAGCTGTCTTCAGCTTGTCAAAACATGAATCATGATGATCATCAAGGAAGCACAAACAACATGATGACCATTTGCTGAATTGACAAAGAACAAATTACATGGTCGTAATTTGCTGCATAGATGCTACTCACCAAGTGAGTTACAACTTACATGTTAAAGAAGGGTGGCAGTCACCCCTTGTAATGTTCTACAAAAAAAGTTTGTATGTACTAAATTGATTCTAATATAAACCTAAACATTTGTGTAAACCTTAATTTTTGAAAATATTGGGATCAAATCACAAATTTAAATTTTGAGAGAATTTATGTAGTTTTTATTTATTTATTTATTTTATTATTAATTGCACATCCGAATTGATTTGTTGTTAGCAGTTGCACAACAGAAGCTCCTACAATCTCAATGTTTTTATTAATTGTACAGGTGGATGCATAATCTTTTGATGATTTCATGCAATATATTATTATGTGTTTAAAATGAAAATTTTGGTTTATTTGGTAGAAAAAGTTTATCATTTTTTCTTTTGAATGTCAATTTTAATCATTTGGGCTAATATTTTGTGATGGTAATATTTTCATAGAACTTATTGTTTTTCTACTATTGCACTTTGTATTTGCATGATGCTATACAACAGGAGGTACATGATTGGAGTTGATCCGCTTGATTGTATGAATAGACCTTTGCAGGAACAATGGATCTTCATTTATCATAGAAGATGGGCTGGTCATTTTAACATTAGGTGATTGCAAATAGCAGCTGCTTGTTTAGTCCCCGCTTTCTCCAGCACCCAGGCTGAATTCTATACCATTTTGTTAGCTTTACATCATGCTTTATTGCTTTATACTTCTGTTTTATGGATGTAGAAATCCAATATTACTCTGTTTAGTTTTAATTTCTTTGTTAATTGACTAAGTTTAGCTGTTCTTCATCTTCAGCTTCTGTTTTTTTTTTATAAATTATTATTATTTATTTATTTATCATAATATATGGTTACAAGTTAAAGCCTCTCAAAGGAGGTTCCAGTAGCATCTAAAACAACCAGACCATGAATCTGTCCATGATAAACTGCTATAATAGCCCGGTAAGGAGGACTGATTTTCCACATTTCTCCCCTTGATATAGAGCAGAGCTGATGCCTCCATTGAACTAGTCTCTGTAGTCACGTTACCAAATAATTACACAGCAAAAACAATAATAAAAAAATAGAAATAAAAAATAAAAGAAAACAAATATTCATTGAGACAAATTTATGTGCTTTGCGGGTCGTCAACGATAAATCAGTCTCACTACCTCAGAAAAATGTATAAAATGTAAAACAACGAGTTATTCAAAAAGAAATAAAATAAATAATAATTTAAAATTGCAAAACGATGCGCTTAGGAAAAAAAAGAGAGAGGGTGAAATGTGCTTATTTGAGGTTATCTTAATTTAGGGCAACATTTTAGTAGTCGTTGCAAAAAATTGTACAGAATACGCAACGAAAGAAAAATTGTTGACAATGAATGTGGTTCATATTAGGCTACGAAATATAGCAACAAAAAACCTTTTGTTGCCCATGATGAGGAAAAATCAAGTGGCGGGAGATAAATTTTTACCGCCAACACATCGGCAACAAAAAAAATAAATAGGCAGGAATTTTTTTTCCCCGCCAACGAATTGGCAACGACCTATGAATTTCGTTACGAAAAACGAAAGCCTTTCACAAACTGCAACGAATGACAAATTTCGTTGCTAAACATGCATTTTTTGCAACGACTTTATAAATCGTTACCCGAAAAATCGTTGCCGAATGTCCATTTTTTTGTAGTGATTTTTGCACTTCACGTTCGCACTAACTCTTAGTTGTGGGGTATAAACTATTATTTGAGCAATTTCAAGAAAAAAAAAGAGAGAAAAAATTTGAAGAAAAAAGAAACAGAAAAGTTGGAAAAAAATTTGAAAAAGTTAAAAAAAATAACTGCTTCAATGTCCATTGAACGAAATAACTGGGTATCCAAGCCTCAGGAAGCATCGATATTCACGCTGAAAAGTGTGATGGATATAAGCAGCTTGACTAGTCTAGTTTTGTGGCCTTTGTTACTCGAGTTAGTAAGCCCTTAGGGGTGTCTCTACACCTAGTGTCCTAAAGCCAATTGGTTTGGGAGTCATTGGTCCAACACTCGCTACATGGGTAACTCTGAAAAGCCTAAAAAAATGAAACATTGCACAAGTTAAGAAAAAAAAATGAGAAAAGAAAGAAATGAAAAAAAAGGAAAAAAAAGAAAGAGAAAAATGGGGTTGCTTGATTTTCATGGTAAAAATCCCTACGAAGAGTTACATTACATACACATGCATGCGTCACATGAAATAAATTTTATGAAAGATGGTGTCTAGAATGAAGATTGAGTATTTTTGATAAGGTGAAAGTGTGATTTTGAATTTGATTTTGCTTATGTATAATGCCCATGTATACTTAAAAGTTTTCTTTCAATTTTGTAATTTGTTGAACCCAAAAATATTTTGTTTTGAATTTTGAATTTTGTGGGTATATTCACTGCAAACCCTCACGAGACACAACTCGTCCACTTGGGGTAACCTTGGGGTTTAAAGACTTGTTGCACATGCTAAGTGCAATCGTGTGTTTCCTACGAAAATGGGGTAGTATATAGTTTTTGTTTTATTTTATTTTCTTTTTATTTTACTCGAGGACGAGCAAAAGCTAGGTATGGGGGTATTTGATAAACACATAATTCATACATTTTATTATCCCTAATTTTGTTCTTTTAATTATATTAGTTTATTTAATTAATATGTTTTATTTTATTTTGTAGGATTTAATTTTTTGTTGCGATAAAGTCAAAATCTTGGTGATCAAGCATTATTTAATGCTCGTATTCATATAAGGAAATATCCAAGAAAAATTCTACAAGGAAAAGGAAGGAGGTGGAACAATCTTGGTTTGCAAGTCAGATCCAGCGAGAGAAAGAAAAGTCAATCTAGAAGATATCTTTGAGAAGTTGATTGCCACTAGGAAGTTGAAACCTAGATGGAAAAGATTCTTGGGAAGATTACCATGTAGATATTGAAATGAGAAAGGAAGGAGAGGAAAAAAAAGGGAATGAAAGAGGCCAAGTTCAATGAATGTAAATTAGAGCACAAATTTATTTTTCCTACAAATAGGTCTCTTGTTTTAGAGAGAATGGATGTATTAGTTTAAGTTGGAGGTATTAGTTTAGGTTAGGAGTAGAAGTAAATTAAATTATTTCTTCATTGTACGTTCGTTGGATGATTGTTAATTAAAAGGAGTTTTCTTATTTTATTTTTAATTTTTTACTTCTTCTTTATCTTAGTTAGTTTATTTATTTTTAATGCCTGGCTAGTTTCTTTAATCTAGGATTAAGATAAAATTAAATAATTATTCATGATAATATTTTTTATCTCTTCTATTATTTATGCTTTTATGTTTAATTGATTTCGCCTTCATGTTTCGTTATTGAAATACCTTCATTTTATAGTTCTTATGTGATTTTAAATTAATTAAGAGGTTTTGATAGATTATTGTTAAGATATGAGTTTTTCATAATCCATGCTTGCTCAAAGAAGTTTTGATGGGTTATAGTTAATCCTTAAATTTTCATAGTCTATGATTGCCCACGTTAATTATAAAATTACTAAATTAAAGGGAAGAGAGATCAAAATCATAATTAAGTTATAAAAATAGAAGAGATTGAATTACTTGTTATGTTTATTATTTAATGGATTCGAATTCCTAGATTGCTTCCTTATTATTAGTTAGTTTAATTATAGTTAATTGATTCTCAATCTTTAACCACATACCATGAATCTGAAATCCTCACTAGCATATAACATAAGGCTTAACACTTCAACAACATTATTAAACCTCACGAACATCAAGCTTAAGTCTTATATAACTTATTGATTTATAACGTATAATCAACAACTGTGTGATTACAATATGTTATTAAGTCTTATAACATGTTTTACACTTTATTACAATCATTCATTAAGGTTATACAAACATTCCTTGAATCATACAATTAAAATCTTATTTCTAGGCCAAACTGACCACCGATGTTGTGGCGCCCAAATTAACTAACGAATCGGCGTTGTGGCGCCAGCCTTTTATTTTTTATTTTTTTAAATAGAGAGGCGTTGCGGCGCTAGAATGAACTGGGCAAGCGGCGCTGCGGCGCCATTCATCAGACCCAGTTGTTGCAATTCGCGAGCAGCACATAACAAAGCCAAAAACACCCAATTTCTTCACCCAAACATCAATTTAAGCAAACCTATATATTAGAAACTTTGTAAAATCAAAACCCAACATGTATACAACGATACTAACAACTTAAACAACCAATTTAGAGACTCAAAAATCAATGTTCATGCTCTATTTTTTCATATTTAACATATTTAGCGTAATCAATCACTACGAATTCGTTATTCAACCAATTTGATTCATTCAACTTGCATTGTTTTCGTTTCTCAAAGTACTACAATAATCCACCATCAATTTACAGATTAAAGCATGGATTCCTAGCCAATTTTAGTCCCAAAATAGACCAAAACATACATATTACAAAAAAATTCAAATTTCCTCTTCGAACACATGATTTCATGAATTTGATTACCCAAAAATCATTTATAGATGATATGAAACAACCTACACATATCCATAAACACATGCAAACCATAACTCAACAAATCATCTACCAAAAATCTATTTTTAATAAAGAACTTTGAAAAAAAAATACAAACTAGAACTTTTGGAATTAGATTGCTTACCATTGGCTCCTTTAGATTATCTAGATGATTAAAGAAGCTTGATTATCTTTCTTCTTCCTTCTTTGATTTTCAGACTTGGCTCTCAATTCACAGAGAATTCCTTCTCTCTATTTCTCTCTTCCTCACTATTTTCTCTAAGTCTTATGAAACTAAACTGACAAATATTCTCGTATATTCTAATTTGATTTGGCAGTTATAGAAAACAAAAGGTTTTAACTGTTATGGAATGTAAGGAGTCTAGGCCACGCTTGGCAAAAATCAGCTTGAACTCCATTCTAATTTATTTTAACAATCTTCTTATTATATGATACCTTGTCACACTTCAATTTAATTAAACTTATTTTATTAATAAATCCCATTAAACCTTACTCATAAAATTATAATTTCTATTTAGCCAACCATAATTATCATTTTATTTAATAAATCATTAGTTCTCTAATTTAATTATTTAACTAAATTAGAATATTACTGTTCCATTAGCATAATAAAAATACACACCAATTATAAAATCATTTAATCACACGCACCGATTAGAAAATCATTTAATCATCATTTAATTAATATTATCACATTTAAGCAAATTACTCCACAATAATTTTCATCAAATATTTATTATTTTATTTAATAAATAAACCAACTAAAATATTTATTTAATTCGATAAATATTTTTAATTATTTACAAAAATCACATTCGTTACATTTCGAGCTTCTCCCATAAACTTTTCCAAAAATGACTCATGAACTTAGTGTCACGATCAGAAATGATTGATCTCGGAACACCATATAAACGCACAATTTCCTGAAAATAGAGATGGGCGATCCAGTTAGCATCCATTGTTTTCCTACAATTTACAAAATGGGCCATCTTAGAAAATCGGCCAACCATAACTAAAATAGAATCCATGGCTCGCTGGGTTCAGGGTAAACCTAACACAAAATCCATGCTAACATCAAACCAGGGGCTTAAGGAACGGGTAAAAGCGTGTATAATCCTGCATTAGTGAGAATGCCTTTGGACCGCTGACACACATTACAACGTTCCACATAATGAGCCATATCGCTGGATATCTTGGGCCATTAGTAATCAGGCAAGATCAGGGCCAGCGTCTTATCTCGCCCAAAGTGACCTTCATTCTGAAGTTCACGAATGATCCATTGCTTGAGTGAAAAATCTAGAATACATAACTACAGACCACGAAACAAGTATCCATTATGCAGAATAGAATCATGACGTCGACCTTCACTTACCCCTTGAATTATCTTCTTGAATGAAAGGTCCTCGACATACATCTCCGTGAAAGCCACAAAGCCTACGACTCGGTTACTTATGGTGGTAAGGAGCAACGTGCGTCGGCTTAGAGCATCGACAACACGGTTCAGACTTCTTGCTTGGTGCCTCAACACAAAAGTAAATCCTGCAGGTATGCCACCAATTTGGCATGTCTTTGGCACAACTTGTGTTGGCCATTGATGTATTTTAAGGCCTCATGATCAGTAACAAGAATGAACTCTCATTGTATGAGGTAGTGACACCAATGCTTAAGGGACTGGACGATTACATAAAACTCCAGATCATAGGTGGAGTAATTTTTCTTCGATCCTGATAACGTTTTGCTAAAGAATGTTATTGGGCGTCCTTCCTGACTCCGAACACCTCTAATGCCACCGATGCATCACAATTCACCTCAAACATCTTCTCAAAATCAGGAAGTGCCAAAACTGGTGCCGCTGTCATCTTCTGCTTGACCAGTTAAAAACTGACTTCGGCCTCTTCAGACCACTAGAATTCACGTCCTTTAAGCACTCAGTGATAGGTGCAATTAGGGTGTTGAAGTTTCGGATGAACCGACGGTAGAAGGATGCCAACCCATGAAAACTTCTGACATTATGTAAAGTCTTCGATGTGGACCACGCCAAGACTGCATCTATCTTCGACTTGTCAGCATGAACACCTTCGGTAGACACAACAAAACCAAGAAAGGTTACAAAAGAAGTAAGTAAGAACTCTTCTTTTAGTTGATGAACAAATGCTCCTTCATCAGTGTTTCAAAAATAACATAGAGATGCTCAAATTGTGACGCCCATGTCGAGCTATAAATGAGTATATCATCGAAATAGACTACTACAAATTTTCCCATAAAAGGTTGTAAGGCTTGATGCATAAATCACATAAATATACTGGGCGCATTGGACAACCTAAAAGGTGTGACCATCCACTTATGCAATCCATGGTGCGTCTTAAACGTCGTCTTCCATTCATCTCCAGCCTTATTCTGATCTTGTGGTATTTTAAAGCCTAATTAAATGAAAACTTGAGGAAAAAGTTAAGAGAGAAACTAGAATTGTAAACGGAGAGACATCGATCATAATATTAAGCTATCACTTGTGGTCTAATAAAACTACTTCTTAGTGATAACATAAAAGAAAAAAAAGAGGTGAAGGACTTGGTACATACTAAATCCCTCAAAATACTATAGTGAGATGATAAAATGACATGAAAAACTTAATGGATGAGTTGTGTGATAGATTTAATGTGGGTCATTATAATGTCAAAGTAATAATTATGCTATCAAGTAATTAGTGTTATTAAAAGTTCGTAGTGTAATTAAAACAAGCATAAAAATATCGTCAAAAATATCTATTTGTTCTGACAATATAAATACTAATTTGATATTATAAATTGCCTTAATATGTACTAAGTCTCATCTTCCTTAACCCTTAGTATAAAATAATACTATGTTCTTAAATTTACCGTCGTAAAGAAATTCGTTGCAATTCAATTGTCATTTATAATTTTTTATTCTTATATTATTTTTGATATTATTTTTGATAAATTGTCCTTTTTGTATGATTTTCATGAAAATAACTAACATTAGTCATTAAGTGATAACATTAAGTGATTTTCTTGTTTCATGCGTATAAACTTAAAACCATTATTGATACAAAAAATTTATTAGACTTACTTAAAAAAATAATAAATAAAAAAAAACCTTTTAGACCTAATAGTGGAAATATTTCCAAGAAAGCCCAAGAAAGTCACTCCACCGAATCAATTCTTAACTCTTTCCTACTTGTCTGACCTAGCTCCTACTTCATGGCAGCTTCTTATATTTCCAGCTTCTTCTCCTCATTGTGTTGTCTTATGAATCCTACACTACACGTATCCAGTCGCTTTAATCACTAGTCCACTTAACCTGTCACCACATGAGTGTGATAATAAACAAATTAGTAGTATAAAATAATCTACCTACTTATGCTTATTGTCTTGAAGTTTCTAATAGTAAATCAAGTAAATTAGTAGGTTTTTGGTTTTACTCTGTAATTTATTTGAACCAAGTCATAAAGCAGTTCAAGTTTGGTGTTGCTATGATTTAATTTGGATCCCCAATTTGAGTCGGGTTGGGAATTTGGGATTTTATGTTGTAAACAAAGAAACTTAAATATTACAAAAGATGAAAAATAAAAATAAAAATTTTTTTTGGGGGGAAATGTGTACAAGTTTTCTGTCTTTTAATTTTTTGTCTCCTAAGAGTATTTTATTTGCATTAACATTTTAGCTCTAATAGAGAAAAAACTGTACATGGTTCAATTCAAAAAGTAAAATCTTAATTTATAAATTGGATACCTGCATTTTTTTTCTCTCTTTATTAATGCATAATTAATAAATACTACATTGTAGATATAGATAAATCAATGACAATATTAGTCTAGTGGTACCCCTCCTGACCCCTTCTCTCTGAGTTTCCAAGTCATAATTTTTTAAAAAAAATTAATGAATCCAACTATTTCTAGCTATCGACTTTTATATACACACACAATGTCAAACCTCAGAAAAATAAAGTGAAAATACAAATTACGTCATCTTGCTAGACACCCCTCGTCCTTTTCTCCAATATTATATCATGCTAAATGATTTTTACATGAGATGAAGAATATACACCTAATCATCATCAAGTATACTTTGAAATATTCATATGCACTGACATGTTTTTGTTTTTTTTTTCATCAGCAAAAAATAAATTCATTAATCCACCAATTTGTATCCAAAAGACTTGAATACAAGATTGACTAGAAAGATAAAACACCAACTTCAGGTCTACATCTTACATATTTATATTTACATCAGGAAATACAAACTCTAAACATCAAAAAAGGACTCAAAAAAACAAGATCCCAACCTTAGAACTTCACCAAACTACAAACAAAGCCATGGTTCCTGCGCCCATTTGTGTTTGTTAGCATCATCCGATAAATTCTAAGATAATTCCCCTATAAGCGCTCTACGCTTAATTAAATCAACTGACAGGTTTTTGTTGCTATTAAATTAATAACTGTTTGATACATGTCAGAATATGGGAGATGATGTGATAAAAATATGCAACTAGTGCACAATGTCAAATTGAAGAATTGTCAAGTATAGGTCGAACCCACAGAGACTAAATTAATTCTTTGATATATCCTTAATTAATATTTTAGGCAATTAAAAATAAATATAGTAGAGAGGATTAATTAACTAAATAATGCAAACTAAAAATTAATAATGAAAACTAGTAATGAGAAAAACCACCTAGGAATCTGAATCCACTAATTATTGACATAATAAATAATTTCTTATTTTCTAAATTAATTCCCAAATTATTTTTCCTTCCCTTTAAAAATAACAATTCATATAATTAATATGAGCAAGTGTGGGCAAGGAAATTGTGCCTTGTTAGGGTTAGGGTTTCGTGTTGGCTGGAGAGGAGAGAAATCCACGAAGAGCACGAAATTGATTGATTGATTGAAGAGGGGAGAAGAACAGGTGGGCGATTACTCCAATGACACGTGGCAGAACTCTCAGAATCCGAAAACCGGGTTAGGGTAGCAGGGATTTCAAGAACCTTCTTGAGTCTTCGAGTTAGGAGAGAGTTCCAAATGCAATGAGCTTTCAAGAGTCTAAGTGTAATGTCTTGAGAGAGATCCCCTTTTCTTAGAATAGATGGGCTATTTATAGAGCTTTCCTGGGAAATAGTCACATGCCAGACACATGTTTTAAGGAAAATTTCTGAAATACCCTTTTAGTCATGTTTAAAAGGGAAAATTCCAAAAATGCCCTTTAATCATCAAAGTAATGCCCAAATTACCTTGTTCCTCTAGCCACCAATCCAATCCCTCAATCAATTCCCAAAATGGGTCGCATCCACGAGTCTTCTGCCTTGGAACACGTGGAGACTTCCCCGGGTCTAGTACATTTAATTAGGTTTTTGTAAACCCTAATTTGTACATTTATTTCAATTAGGTCATGTGAACCCTAATATGCACTTGGGCCCACAACAAGCATAAGTTATGAAAAATTCACAGATTAACTATAACTTATCAAAATCTCGCAATCAATATAAGAATCATATGCAATTTGTGCGAAGAAAAATATGAAAACGAAAATAATTAGGCACTAATTTCGGAAGGAAAAGAAACTATTAATATGTAATACTTAATTTCATCATCATCCTAAGTATTTAAAAATTTAGCTAGCCATGAAATTCAAAATAAAAATAAATAACATTAGTACTACTATTTGTCTATTTGTATGAATTAAACCCAACTAACAGAACTTAAACAATCAAAAAGGAAAAAAAAAACCTAAAGAAGTCAATTATTGCATGCAGTAAAGGAACAAAACAATTTAAAAGAAATCAAACTCTTGATATTAGTATAAAGACAACTTGAATAGTGCTTGATATTTGTAGTACATGAAGATTGATCCTTGCTTCAAATCTACTGCCAAAGTGAAAGAAAAGGAACGGAACCTAAACAAAAGCTAAAAAATCCTTCTCCTTGTTCCAGTCGGATGAAGGAAAAGAAAAATAATAAAATGTGGTCCTCCCTCTCTTTAAAACAAAAGACTTATTTATAGGGAAAATAAATTTTTGCCCTAATATAGATTTATTGAACTTGGTCTTTTTTGTTTCCTTCTTATCCTCTTCTTTCTTTCTTGACTTCAACCTCTACATGATAATCTCCCAAGAGTCATTTTCTATCTTTAAAAGCTGAAAAATTATCCATTACTTGATCACCAAAATAAATAAGATAAATCATACAAAATAAAATAAAATGTATTAGTTAAATAAAATAAATATATAAAATAATAAATATGACAATATTAAAATGTATAACTAATGTGTATATTAGGAGACCATGGAAAAAATTCTTCTAATTGAAACTATTATCTTATTCTATTCTTTAAATACAAACACTACTCCTCAAGTATAAAAAATTAGACAAATTAGTTCATTAAGTTTGAAGTGAGACAATTTAGACCATTAAGTTTAACTAAGACAATTAGTCCATTAAGTTTTAACTAGACAACTTAGTCTAATGTACGAAGCAAATTTACCAGGTTTCATTTCCTTGGCGAAAATTGGTATGTAATTAATTTACTCTATTCTTTTTTGTGACAAAATCTTGAAATAAGAACAAAAAATAATTTTTATTGATAAATGGATAGAATTACAAAAATACTTGAGTTGAGGTGATACCTTTGTGGGCCCAAGTTCATATTAGGGTTCACATGACCAAATTAGATTAAATGTACAAATTAGGGTTTACAAAAACCTAATTAAATGTACAAATTAGGGTTCATGTGACCTAATTAAATGTACTAGACCCGGGAAAGTCTCCACGTGTTCCAAGGCAGAAGACTCATGAATGCGACCCATTTTGGGAATTGATTGAGGGATTGGATTGGTGGCTAGAAGAACATGGCAATTTGGGCATTACTTTGATGATTAAAGGGCATTTCTGGAATTTCTCCTTTAAAACATAATTAAAAGGTATTTCAGAAATTTTCCTTAAAACATGTGCCTGACATGTGACTATTTCCAGGAAAACTCTATAAATAGCCCCTCTATTCTAAGAAAAGGGATCGCTCTCAAGACATTACACTTAGACTCTTGGAAGCTCATTACACTTGGAACTCTCTCTCAACTCAAAGACTCAAGAAGGCTCTTGGAATCCCTGCTACCCTAACCCGGTGTCCGAATTCTAAGAGTTCTGCCACGTGTCATTGGACTAATCGTCCACCTGTTCTTCTCCCCTCTTCAATCAATCAATCAATTCCGTGCTCTTCGTGAATTTCTCTCCTCTCCAGCCAATACGAAACCCTAACCCTAGCAAGGCACAATTTCCTTGCCCACATTTATTTGGCGACTCTGCTGGGGAGGTGTAGAATTCGTGAAGGGTATGCCCACAACTCGAAGTGGGAGAATTACAGGAAGAGTTTCACCAACAACAAGCATCACTTCACCGGATCCTATTTCAAGGCAAGCAAATCCAGTGTTCCAAAGTGCGAATCTGGATCTTGATCAACCCATTTTAGAAGACGTTTCAGAAGGAAGTTCAACATCACCGCAAATGGCTGATCAACAACAAACCAGTGCTAGACAGACAAACACGAGAAGGCAAGTGAGGAAGTAACTGGAGCACAGACAACTGCGAATGCTGTTCAGATGGAGATGCTCAAGGTATTACAGGAGGCACGAGAAGGCCAAGGGATGATGATGACCATGATGCTGGAAATGCAGAGGAAGTAGGAAGAGATGGGAAATTTCCGCCCAGTTGATGCAAATCCCCACTTTCAGGGCTATGTTCCCAGGAAGTTCGCAGGGGGAACGAGCAGAAGTGGAGGACAACAGCAATAACAAAGAGAATCCGACTGTGCTTCCAACAACGGAAAGTCAGCCGATTCCAATCATCAACTTGGAACCCCAAAACAACGGTGATATGCCACAACTCGGATTGGAAGCAAGTCAGCCTCAGCCCAACATCGTCCCACTCACTCTCCCAGCATTTTCCCAAGTGCAGATACCGACTATCTCGAGCCACATCCAACGAACAAGCCAACAAGCATCACTGATACAAATTGTGCAGGATGCAAGTGTACACCAACCAATTTCCCTACCATACACACCACCTATGCATCAATACATCACAGCACCTCAGAGAGTCCATACTACAAGTCAGTATGTGACGAAGGATGATATGATCGATGTGATCAATCAACTTCGTAAGCAGACATCTCGACCTTCAGAGTTGGACTTTACTCCACCCTACCCGGCACATGTACGGAGACAACCTTATCCGGCAGGGTATATTAAGCATCCCCCGCAATTCCCAAAGTATAACGGGGAGAAAGGGAATGCCAGGGAGCATATTGCCAGGTTCGTGGAGTCGATGTCTCCATGGTTGGGTTATGATGAGGTGAATAACCACAATCTGTTGATGAGAGAATTTAACAAGACCTTGACGGATAGTGCCTTCAGTTGGTACTACAACTTAGAGAAGGGATCAGTCCATGATTGGGATGATCTAAAATTGCAATTTTTTAAGAAATTTTTCTATGTGCAGAAATAGATAACTATTGTAGAGCTGATGCGATTCAAGCAAAAGCCGAATGAGGAGCTGTCAGATTATGTGGACAGATTCAGGGCCCAAGCACAGAAGTGTGTCGAGCCAATTGAGGAGAAGAACTTGGTTAGTATATGCAACAATGGTGCTCTAGACTCCTTCAAGCCTCATCTCGTTACAAAGGCCTGTGATTCATTTGCAACCCTCTCATCCTTCGCACAAGATTTGGGAGGAATCGTGACGGTGCCCATCAGCCATGCGATGGTTACATAGAAGGGAAAAAGAACAGCAACTGTGGCTTAGGCTGATTCTCAGTCAAAACCACAAGGGGGAAGAGGGAGAAAAACGAGCGAAATTTTGAACGAAGTAAAAGAAAACATGGGGACAAGGATACCAGGATGCCAGTTCCAGAGGCTATCACATGCAGTGAGAAGGCATTCATGGGCCTGTACGAACAATGGGTCGAGCACGGAGTGGTGAAACCTCTAAGGCCTAGATTTGTGGTGACGGAAGAGATAAAAAGAAGACCGGACTTCTGTGTGTACCACCAGTACGCGGGACATTCCACTATGGACTGTTACAGTCTGCGGAGGATATACCATGAGAAGCTGGCAGCCGGAGAAATCGAACTGTGAAAAGAAAAGCACTGTGTGTGAAAAGCAACTTCCAAATCACAAAGGAAAAGAAGCATGCAACATTATTACTCAGGGTGTAACCCAAGAAGTCGAAAGAAAAAAAAAAAAAACCAACTCGAAGGTTCACCATCGAAAGATCTCAGAACTGTAAAGATGAGAATATCAAAAATCCACCCAATATGGTGGTCCACTAGAAAATGGTGGTTGAAGTACTCAAGAGTATCCCTTGCCAAGAAATTGGATGACCAAGGGAGGAGACACAAGAATTGACGAATTAAAAATCCACCCAAGATGGTGGTCCACTCTAAATGGTGGCCAAGTCCTCGTAGATTGCACTTGCCAAGAAATTGGATGACCAAGTGACGAGGCATGCAACTTAAGCCCTTATGAAACCCTATAGGCCAAATAATTGGCACGACATACCAAGGGATAAGGCACAAGTTATACTTTTAACTTCAAAAGTAACCGAGGAACCTGACTTTACAGCCTTCGGAACTGAAAAGTTATACTTTCAACTTTAAAAGTAATCGAGGCACCTGATTATAAGTCCTCAAAGTTATACTTTCAACTTTAAAAGTAATCGAGGCACCTAAATATAAGTCCTCAAAGTTATACTTTCAACTTTAAAAGTCATCGAGGCAGCTGACTATAAGTCCTCAAAGTTATACTTTCAACTCTAAAAGTAAGCGAGACACCTGACTATAAGCCCTCAAAGCCGAGAAAGTTACACTTTATCTCTAAAAGTGGCGAACGTTATACTTTATCCGACAAAAGCAAAATCTATTATTATTATCTTTATAAAAATTTTTGAAACGTTGTGCTTTTCGTTAAAAGCAATATGATTATTAATAAAAATGTCAAACTTTCACTTATACTTGAATATTCTTCGGTTTTAAAAGTATGGATTCAAGTGTTAGTTGCGAGAAATCGAAAAAAAGCATGTTAATTAAAAAAAATTGCATGTTTACTATCACTATTATGAATATTGTTGTCTTGGAGTATTAATTTGAATAACTTATGATTTAATGCTAAACATTGGGTTTTAAGAAAAATTCAAGTTAAAGGCAATCAATAATGCTAAAGTAACTCTATGATGATAAATGACATATAAATGAGTTCTTTGATACAGGAAATAACAAAAAGCTACAAAAAGTCATACCTAGAAGTAAGGAGATCCAGCCCAGCACGAAAAGATATTCATCGGGAGAGGGGCTGCACAAATCCCGGGCTTAGAAAATGCCTATAGCTCCACGATATCTTTGTTGTTGGGTGGATAGCCGAGGTTACTAAAAGGTGAGGTGGCAGAATCAAGATCAAGAAAGTCAAATAAGGCGAGATCCTCAACGGGAAAAGAAAGTAAAACATCGATGCCCCCACCCAAAGAACTAGCAACTGTACCCTCCCTTTTAGGTGAAGCCTCGGGAGAATCCTTCTAGGGAGGATGGAAATCAACCATAGATTTCGAAGGATTCCCCCTTGGGGGAGGAGGATTAACTGCCATACTAGTCTCAGCATCAACATGGGTGTCACTGGTACCCTCCAAGCTGTCATGAGAAGACGTTATATGTGGGCTTGAAGATGGAACTGTACTAACCACAACAAGACCTAAGCCTACATCAGACATGGAATTGTCAACATTAAGGCTGACACGATCATCATGCGGTGAGGAGGATTTGACAACAATCATGTTATGTCAGGGAGGCTCACAAGTAGTGGAGGTCGCCACCTCACTTGTCGTGCCCATAAGAAATCCAATGGGAACATCATCATCATCACCATCATCATCATTATCATTATCATCATCATTTTCGGCAATCTAAAAACAAGGATCCTCGGCTTTACTCTAGAGCAAGTAACTCTCATCTCCCCGACAGCAGAGGTTAAAGAAATATGTTAGTGGGATGTGTATTTGATAGTAATTGGGTTAAAGATATAGGTATAGTGTATTTGGGATTTATAAAATTAACATATTAATGTGTTTGGATTAGTATATGTTTTATTTAAAAATATTAAGTTGTTATAGTGATTTGATAATATTAGAATTATTAGAGATGTAGTGATTTGATAATTATTAGATAAATGTAGCTGTAGGTATAATATTATTAAAATATTAGAAAAACAGAAAAACCGGAGATATGGTGTGTGTATAATATTATTAAAATATTATAATATTATTAAAATATTAGAAAAACACAAAAATCGGAGATATTATGGTTCAACATAATGTGAATGGTAATTAATGCTGTATAGTAGGTGTCAAATATTGAGAATGCCACTTGTCAAAAAACGGTGTCAGACAACTGCAATTTAGTATATATAATAGATTTCACGAAAACAGACTCATTTATTAAAAGTTTTAATTATTAAATTTTTTACTTATAATATTTTAAAATCATACCAGATTTTCAAATTTAGTATCATGATTTTATTAAAAGTCTAATTTATTAAAAAATTAAAAAATTTATTTTTTACTAATAATATTATAAAATGATACCACTTTTTCAAATTTTGTATAATGATTTTATTATTATACTACATTACTAAACTAATGACTTATATAATTTTTAGGGATATACATATAATGAAAATGTACTTTTTAATGCTCACAAATTTTTATGAATAATATTCTTTTTATAGAATGGAAGGAATAAATAATTAATCCAAGAAAATTGCAAACACATTACATGAAGTTTACGATAATGCCGCTGCTGCTGAATTGAGTGGAGCCAGAAAATAGAAACTTGAAAAACGGATAGGGAAAGAAAGGAAAAACACTTTTTTTTTTCGTTTTTTGAAAGCCCCCTTTTTGGGAAATACAATATAATTTCATAATTAAGTATATCATCAAGAACTAAACCTCACCAAAGGAAGAAAAAATAAACTCACAAGTTTCACCTAAAGAGGAAACAAGCTTCCTATCATGGAAGAAATAAACTCACCTAAGTGAGAATTGAATTTGAGACCTAAAAGCCACAGTACCACCTCAGTTTTTACTACTAAGTTAAGATCTCATCGGCAAAAAAAAACACTAAATAAACATAAAAACGATTTTAATTATTTATTGTCTAAAATAATTATCGTTAAATAATATTTATTTTTTTGTCCACATGTTAAATTGCACGCCTTGTGGGACCAATAATTAGAATCGCTACAGAAAATGGTACGTTGCAACAATGATGCTAACATCCGAAGGAAGATGAGGTTCCAGTACAAAACCTGAAAAATCAAGTAAATGGTCTTCCTGAAACTCCTCTATATAATCTAAGACAAGAAATGTGTGACTTAAGAAAGGAATGCATGAATGTTATTAGTAAAAAAATTGATGAAATTTTGAACATATTACAAGGACGAATGAATATCCTACCAATGTCATCAACAGATAACAGAAATGTGGTTGTTCAACCTAATAGGGTAGTTTCTGACCACCTACTAGGTTTTTGGACGGCCCCATACGCGTATGTGAGCCAACCATACGTGGTTACATACCCACCTCAACCTAATATTCCTAGGTCCACTTATGGACCTGGCAAATCCAGTAGTTGTAGAACTAAGCCAAAAGCTATAGGAAAAACTAGATTTTTGGTCTGGAATGTGTGTCCTTGTGAAAAATAGACTTCTCATATTTATAGAGCCGCTAGAAGGCTACTGCACCAACTTAACTGTTCACTTAGCCACATCCTCTTGAAATTCAACCCACTAACCCACTTACTACTAGTACATCAACTGCTTGAATGTGGCCTACCCATTTGTTGAATTAAAAGAAACGTGGGTCTTCACCTGCTTACTCCGAGTATTTAACTTAACTATTACGTCCTTTGATTTTCGGCCAACTTTAATTGCTAGTGTGCCAGTTAACTGAACATGGGCCTTCTATGTTGATTTGAAGGAATGTATGTGTCCAACTGCTATTCCACGTGTTTGACTGCTTCAAGCACGTTTCAACTGTTTCCTTAATTTTCGGCTTAGCTAGCTAGATGTGCCTTATATTTGAACGCCATTAGTTAACTCTAATCCTCTAGTCATGTCTAGTTAACTGATCCAAACACTTAGCCAAAAATTACTTAACCCAAACTAAATTTTTGGGATTTAGGTGTAAATAATGTCAGAATATTTTCATATTTTTGCATGCTCTTTACATCTTGGGATTATTTTGTTAAGTAAATATCTAAACTACTTTGTGTTTGAGTCACCTTAAATAAATTATCTCATGTCAATTTTAGAAACCTTTTACTTGTATTAAGATATAATTTAACGATGATTGACAAAGTGTCATTAAATTCTTAATATTGTTTGATATCTTTTTGTATCGTATTTTTTCAAAATTATAACATTGGTTGAGTCATCTTTTAATATTTATTCTGTTCCACCAAAATAGTTGTATTTGTTAATTATTTTTGTTACGCAAAAAGAAACCTTTTTTTAATCATAATGATCGACAGTAATGTGTAGGACGTAGAATTACCATCAACCATCCGCTGCGGGTGAAATGGAACCTAAGATATAAGTGAGGTAAATGACTTGCTTACCTCTAGATCAACGAATGACAAAATGACGTGGCAAACACATCAACTCATTTGGTTAAATTTTAGAGTCTTTTGATAGTTGTTTGAATGTCCAATAATTTTGGCACAAAAAATTATTTTGTTTTGTTTGTATTTTTGTTTTTTATAGCTTTACAACAATTATATGGTTTTTTCGATCACGAAGTCTTGATAGTAATACAAAATGGCACAATGTCCTTAAATTTGATAATATTTTTTATTATTATGCCATTATTATTAAACTAGCAATTCATTATTTTAAAGATAAATATCAAACTAAACAAAAATATATACATCTCTAATATTTATAACGTTTACATATGTGACTTTTTATCTGGGAGAGGGAGTATCCCACTACAAAAAATCAATATACTTAAATCTAGGAGCACGTTTGCTAGTGTTATATTTTATTTTGTTGAAGCCCTAAAATTGTGAGAATAACATGTATTAGATCCTTATAAGGTATATATCATCTATAGCATTCAAAACAAAAAGGAATGACCAAGATTAGAAACTGAAAATTGACGTCCGCTACTATTAGTAGTGGACGGTAAAGAAAACATATACCATCCTCTACTAATAGTAGCAAACGCTAATTAAAATAAGGGTTTGACTTGACTAATAAATATTTAGAATTTAGCTAATCAGAAAAATGGTTTGACTTGACCAATAAATGTTTAGTGTTTATTAACTAGGATTTAGGGTTTATTAATTTGGATTTATGGTTTATTAACTAGGGTTTAGGGTTTATTAACCAGAGGTTAATAAATTTAATAAACCCTAAACATTGGTTAATAAACCTTGAACCTTGGTTAAGAAACCATAAACCCTAGTTAATAAACTCTAAACATTTATTGGTCAAGCCAAACACTTATTCTGATTAACTAAACCCTATACATTTATTGGTTAAGCCCTTATTCTAAAAATCTATGTCCGTCACTATTAGTAGTGGACGCTAAGTGTTTTTCTTTACCGTCCACTACTATTAGTAGCGGATGTCGATTTTCAGTTTCTAATCTTGACCGTTCTTTTTTGTTTTCAATGGTATAGGTCGTATATGCCCTATAAGAATCTATATCAAATACATACTATGGATCACTTCACACACACACACACACACACATACATACATATATATATATATATATATATATATATATATATATACATATATATATATATATATAGGGAGTGATCCATAACTAAAGTTAGATGAGAGTTTCATTCATCCAACGCATATCTCACAATTCATTTATGTGATCTAAAAGTTGTACTTATTCTCATCTGCGTAATTGTTATGTTGATGGTGGACCCTATCCGCACAACAGTTGTGCGGATAAGATATAATTTCTAGGTTCTCAGCCGCATAATAATTATGCGGATGACAATAAGTACAACTTTTATATCACATAAAATATTAGGGGTTTCTATTCACTTCAAATATGGATCATATATATATATATATATATATATATGATGAATCTAAAGCATATCTCTTAAATAACATGCATCTCTTAAATAGCATACTTTTATTAAAACTACGTCGTTTTGGAAATTCTTTTAAAAAATAAAATAATATTAAAAGAGGGTGGTCCCACTTGCTTTCTTTTTATTTACAAAAATGTCATCCGCGACCCTACTTGTTTTTAATAAAAATCTCCAAAACAACGTAATTTTAATAAAGATATGCTATTTAAGAGATGTATGTTTTAGATATGCTATTATATATATATATATATATATATATATATATATATATATATATTAAATCCTTCATGGTTATTTTTTCTTTGTTTCTTGACTCAAGACTGACAGTTTGACCTAGCCATTAATTTTTCTCTTTTTGTCACCATCATCTCTTCATTGTCTTGCCCCTTAGGTCTTCTCTTCTTGAACTAATTGACATGGTTCCAAATCCAGATACAAAAATGTCATAGCACGTGTTCTCATATATCTTCCTCCATTTTACTACTTGTCATTTATCTTTATGTTTTACAATATAAAATCAATTTTTGATTTTTAAAAATTAAATTATAGTATATTTCAATTTAAAATTAATGTTACTCATTTAAAATTAATTAATATGATAAATAATATTTTTTTGTGTAATTTATAATAGTAATAATTGTATTGACACAAATTACATGAATATGTAGTAATTTTTAACTCAAAAATCATAAATTTATCTTAAATAGTCAAAATAATCTTATATTTTGAGACGACCAATATTTATTATGAAAATTTCTCTACTTCTCTTTTTTTTGGTAATATTTATATAATTATAATGTAAATTTGACATTTTATAATTTGTCCATCGAGTTGTAATAATATCTTCCTTCAGTTTGTATAATTGTCAAACACTTACTTTGAAAAAAAGTCATTTATGTTTGCAAGTCATGCTTACATCTTGGAGCTAGAAACAAGTGCCAAAAAAATTTAATTTATTTCTAAGTAGACTGATAACCCATGTAATTAAAACACAAGTTAGTATTGATAATACAATTTAAAATTGTGATGTGTAGTATTTGGTATTATAATTTAAGTATAAATAGTATAGTATAAATGGTAGTAACACATTGAACATGAAATTGAAGACTTGTATGTATCAAAATTAGTGTATATATTTTTTAATACATGAATTTACATCCTTGGAATAATATAACAAAGGATACGAAAAATTTGATATAATTATGAACATGACATACATTGTATAAATAGAGATGAACTCGGAACTAACTCGATATTAATTCAAGTCTAATTAACTCGTTATTAACTCGGGACTAATTCGATGACCAACCAAAATAACTCAAATAATTTGGATAAAGTCTCCAATTATCTTGTTATATACAGTAATAGATTCTATAAAATTGAAAATGTGATTTCAGTTCTAAATATTGAGTTAACAAACACAACATTAGTTATTCAAAGTAAATTTAAATATTTATAAATTAAAGACTTTATTCTTAATTATAAAAATCTAGGAATGATATATCATCACAAAACAACAAATGAAGTTGTATATAATATATCTCTATATAATATGATATAGAGAACTTCTTTGCATGCACGTATCTTCTCCTTGCACGCATATAATATTGTTCTGTCTTCCATACAAGGACAAAGCTATACTTTAAGTCTTTATGAAAATTTTATTTGTCCACATTATTAATTTTGAATTTAAAAAGTTTTTAATTAACTTTTAAAAATTAACAATAATATTATATTTTAAAATAAAAAATATAATTCAATTTTAAAAATACATTTCATCCTAAAGCCTGAACGGAAACTTGAGGAAGGAATTATGAGAGGAACTAGAACTCTAAAAGGAGAGACATTGTACTAGGAAACTGTTAACTTTGGTCTATTGAATCAACATGTTAGTGATAACATTAAAAAAAAAGAAAAGGTGAAGGACTTTGTACGTATTAAATCCCTCAAATATTATAGTGGGGGTGATAAAATAACATGAAAAATTTGATGGATGCGTTGTTATAGATTTAATGGGGATCACTATAATGCCAAAGTAATAATTATACTATCAGAATAATTAGTGTCATTAAAAATTTATAGTGTAATTAAAACAAACATAAAAGTATCGCCAAACATACTTATTTGCTTTGACAATATAAATACTAATTTGGTATTAAACAACCTTAATATGTACTAAGTCTCTCACCCCCTTAACTCTCAGTATAAAATAATACTATGTTCTTAACTTTATCGTCATAAAAAAATTAGTTGCAATTCAATTTTCATTTATAATTTTTTTCTTATAGTATGTTAGATATTATTTTTGATAAATTGCCTTTTTTGTATTGATAGTTTTTAAATTTTCATAAAAGAAAATAAACTGTAGTCATTAATTGATAACATTAAGTTATTTTCTTACTTCACGTGTATAAAACTAAAACTATAATAATAATAATAAAACCCTTGAGACTTAATAAAGCGGAAAATATTTCCAATAAAGCCCAAGAAAGTCAATCCACCCAATCAATTCTCAACTCTTTCCTACTTTTCTGACCTTGCTCCTACTTCATGGCAGCTTCTATATTTCTAGCTCCTTCTCCTTATTGTGTTGACTTATGATCCCCACACTACACGTATCCAGTCGCTTTAAACACTAGTCCACTTAACCTGTCACCACATGAGTAATAATAAACAAATTAGTAGTATAAAATAATCTACCTACTTATGCTTATTGTCTTGAAATTTCTAATAGTAAATCAGGTAATTTAGTAGGTTTTTGTTTTACTCTGTAATTTATTTGAACCAAGTCATCAATCAATCAACTATATAATTAAAAATACAAACTTGATTTAGTTTCACTAATTTTTAGTTCAGCTTTTTTAATTTATATTAGTATAAATATTATTGAAATTTGTATCAATTAAATGCTATCCATATTTAAAAATATTTCTATCTCTAAGAGAAATAGAAAAAAAAAAAAATCTTTCCTATTCAAATTAGAAAAAGAATTTTTTTTCTTTCCTATTCAAATTAGTATAAATACTAAACAAATTTGAATAATTACTACATATAATCCATCAATAATTACTATATGTGTTCTTTTTAATAGTTGTATTTAGTTTATATATCTAAATAAATTTATATAGTATAATTTTATTGCTACAATTTTATTAAAATATTAAGATGTTGAAAAAATCTCTTAATATATCACGCAATTTAATAGTTGATTAGTTGTGAACTTTATTATTAAATTAATATCTTAACTAATTTAATCCATTAAAACTTGAAATTTTATCAAATCACATGATTAATTGAATTAATAATATATGTGAATTTGAAACATAATAATTGTAATATTAGTTGAAAAATTATAGTGGATTCATTTCTAACTAATTGCCATAACTAAATTAAAACTTGAGTTTCATAATTTTATTCGGATTCGAATTTCAAGCAAATTTTGTCAATATAAATGCTAATATAGAATTCCATTACAAGCTTAAATAAAATTAAAATAATTATTTTCTCATAATCATAACTAAATAAATCTACAATAATCCATTCAAATATTTAGCTTAATAATTGATTGAAAGAACCTACAATCTATAATTCAATCATTAGTTATTTGAATAAATATTTAACTATTTAATTACTACAACTATTTTCTCGAAATTATAATTATCTTTTTTCATTATTAATATAATAAATTATTGTTTAAACCATCCGTGCTTTGCACCGAGTTGGTGAGTGTTTGCCTAATTTATTATTAGAAAATACACGCAAGTAGACGCGATCGATTAGCGATATAATGGCAAGAAGAGTATTGTCCCACAGAGAATTGTGTAAACTAACGATCAACTACTAATTTTGTATTAAATTAATTTTATTAAACAAATGACTCAAATTGCTGAATTTTGCAAATAAGCTAACTAAATTAACTAATCAGTAACTACTAATAGATTGATTTCAGATTAAAGGGCTAAATATTACAATTTTCCTTGATGATTCACTTCAATTTCAAAACTCCAGATCAAATTATATTAATTATAATGGATTGTTAATCAAGAACACATTAGTATCTATAATCGCCTTTCGATGATCTTATAAATAAATCCTCATCAAGATTAGAATTAGAAAGAACACCCTAGCTAATTAACTCACTATATTTCTATGTGAATTGGAATTAACCAGAATTTCACGCTCAGGTTCTCTTTCAAATTACATAAGGCATATATGTATATTTCTATCCTATATACAAATTACGAGTTCCATCTCATGCAGAAAACATAATCATATGCTATTATATCAATATCTAAAATTAATAATCCATCTACCAATTTCATATAGATTACCACGTTAATTACTGGCCACACAATTAAATAATTAAGCACAAGATATAATAGACAATCCAAGTATAATCAATAGAAATCAACACAGAAGTAATTTGATTACAACTACTCATCAAGTTCCATTGCAATCTTAAAATAAAATTTAGTTCATTATAGAATTAAAAATCATCATCCACAAGTTAAACATCATACTCACCACATACCCCCATTCATTTTTTCCAACATTCTTTTTTATTTTGGTTCTCCGATCCATATTTCATTTTTTTCCTCTCTTTTTTTCCAATACTCAAGGAATTCTCCCAAACTTAACTGAATATCCAGATTTCACTTTCAATGATACCCCAATAAATTTTATAAAGTTTTCATGAAATTCCCCAAAGCAATTAACCATATAAATCATTTCTGAATCATAATCAATCAAAACAGGTGAATATGTGCTCATTAAACCAAAACAAATCTCAAACAAGTTAAAACCAACTAGCGCATCAAAACTAGAACTACACACTGTTTATCAATTTCCCTTTGAGTTAAAACAACATACTAACCATTCTTATCATCGGCCATACTAAACAACAATCAATTCATTGCTCAACTCATGCAAACTACTATGACTTCACGTAGTATGCCAACTAGATGTAATATGCAACCTAACACATATACCAAACATGTAATAAATATGACAAATAACTAACTAATACGCAATACTCGTAATTTATGTATATGATAGAAATATACTTATATGCCTTGTGTAATCTGAAAGAATACCATAGCTAATCAACTCACTATATTTCTATGTGAATTGGAATTAACCAGAATTTCACGCTCAGGTTCTCTTTCAGATTACATAAGACATATAGGTATATTTTCATCGTATATACCAATTACGAGTTCCATCTCATGTAGAAAACATAATCACATGCTATTATATCTAGGTCTAAATCTATACTCCATCTACCAATTTCATATAAATTACCACGCTAATTACTGGCTAGGCAATTAAACAATTAAGCATAAGATATAATAGACAATCCAAGTATAATCAATAGTAATCAACACAAAAGCAAGTTACTCATCAAGTTCCATTGCAATCTTAAAATAAAATTTAGTTCATCATAGAATTAAAAATCATCATCCACAAGGTAAACATCATCTAGAATTTACAAAAAATAAGTAAGAGAAAGAGAATAAAACTATTGTGATTCAATTGTGAACTCCCTCTTAGCTTTCTAAGTTGTTATTCCTTCGTGACCAATCCTTGCTTCAAGCCTTTCAATCTCTCTAATCTAAGGTTAGCAATATATATCTTCAATATATCCAAGATGTTCTATTTATACTCCCCAATTAAAGCTCTAACTCCTTAAGAAATAGCAATCCTAATCCTAATCAAAAACCTTAAAAATTACAAAGCTTGATAATTCGTCCAGCTGACCTGGTGCTGCTGCGCTAGGTTTTGTACTAAGACCAGCACTGCCACACCAAGGGTCCAGAGACACTTTTGCAATTCCAAGCCTGGCGTTGCCGCGCTAGGATTACTCTTGATGTTGGCGTTGCCGCGCCAATGTGGCTCCAAGCTCCTTTTGACTTCTTTAATGCTGCCTTCTTTCCAAAGCCATCAGTTCCAATTCCCATGCAATGCAACCTACACAAAACATACAAAATGCATCACAAGTAACACCAAACCCTTAAGATCAAACACGAATTCAAGCCTCAATGCATTCGATTCGTACGTATAAAACCCCCTCATCAGTGACCTTATATATATATACCGTACAAGTTTGGGAGAAAAGGATAAAGAGCGAAGGACTTAAATAGAAAACCAGAAACTAGATATTTGTCAATTTTATTGATTATTTGTAAACCCCCCAAAATCCGGGTCTTGCCTTTAAGCCGGGTTTGGTGCGTCACAGTACTGCCTATACAATATAATCTTACTACATGAATGTAATTATAATATTATTACAACATATTCTCATCTAATCCCAGGTACGAAGACCTTTACTGATACATTATCTAATATTCAAAAATAATATTACATCTGTACTAATATTACAAATAATACAAATCATCTTCAATCATTAACTATTCCATTCCTTTAACTTTACCAAATTCTTCAATCCACTCTAGCTTAGCTGAAAATATTTATTTATGGCAAGGGTGAGCAACTATGTTGCCCAACAAGTTTAATAGTTATCACATAATACATAATTCACATTTTAACATGTATCACATTTTCTCATAATCTGCATTTATTACATGTTTCATCTTTCTCATACTGTGCATTTATACACACATCATCTCTTTAACATACTGTGCATTTATTCATGCTTCATCTCTTTAACATACTGTGTATTTATTTATGCTTCATCGTTACTCATACATCGCATTTCATACATGCTCCATCTTTACCATACATATTCATCTATACATACTTTGCATTTTATGCAGGCATCATATTTCTCATGTTATGAAGTTCACATAGAACACAAATCATCAACTGAATATTAACAGTTTAACATCACATTTGTAACATTTAGTGCACATAAAAATATCACATTAATTTCACATAACACATAGCAACAAGTATTGAAAAACTTGCTTCATATGCTTATCCGACTTATGATAATATTTTGCATCCTTTGCATGACCTACATAATTAATAATGTGGGCATCCAAGTTAGTTACCCGTATGACTCTTTCCACTTTTATTATAAGTGTTCATCGTACTAGTTTATAATCTACATCAATTGTATACACTATTCTTTCTCCCGTACTCAATTCGGAGTCATCTACATCATCATTGAATATTATTCATTAATGATATTCTTTTCATCATAACATTAACTTCATCAATTACATATCGTAATTATATCAACATCTTTGTTTACTATTTTAACAATCTCTATTATTTGGAGTTACATCCAAAGATTATTAAAATCTTGAAAAATCTCTTTCTTACAATAAAATATGCTATTAAGCATCAACATATACCATCTTCTCAAATTTCATCTCAATCTGAGTTATAAAACTCATCTTCGCAGTTTTTTTTAACAAAACACTATTTTTGTTCTTATCGTATCTCATTTGTTACTCATCTGTTTTCGTTCATTGTTACGTTAAATTAAAGCTTATACAATCTACTTTAATCTCATCTAGGCCTTGGTTTTAGGCCATTCTTTAATTAAAACAAATATTCACTTCTTACAACCAAGGTCAGGTTGTTACAAAATCTAGCCAGTTTTACCCTCCCTCGCTAAAATAGTCATAACTAATTCGTTTTAAAACATTTTTGAGAGATTATTGCATCCACGCGAAGCTAACTTCCGGAGCTATAACGTTTATGCTTTAACCATTTTCAAATTCGGAACACAAAAGTTCAAAAAATTCATACAACAGGCAGGTCCGAATCTAATTTTCCAAATTGGACAATTTTGGCGCATTTATTTTGGAACGTAATAACTCGTCCGTCCGACATCGGAATAGGTCCGTTCTGGAGGCTATCAATTACTTATTCAATGTACTATATTCTCCCAGAAAACCAGAATTTTTTGGAGAATTAAACTAGCCACGAAATTGTCCTTAGGGTCAGCAGCCCACTAGCTTCAGTTTTTAACCTTCTTTACGAAAGCGTTCATCATAATTTCATTTTAGCTTCTTTTTGCTTCGTTCCAATTAGGTTATTTTCATAACCCATAGAAGCATAACATACTACTTCTGAACTAAATTTCTATACATGATACATAGACATAAAAGGCTAAAAACCTGTCCACTAACAGTCCATTATAGTCCTTTAGTCATCTTTCCATCCATTATGCATAGGTTCAGATTTTGTTCATTATTGTTCCACTTTCATGCTTTCAATGGTTTATTAAACCTCTAGACATCATTCTTAAGGTGTTCCTCAACCCATAAAATTCAAACAACAACAATATCCAACAAGATATAAAACTTAAGAGAAAAATGAAAGTTAAGGGTTTTATCTCCTTACCTCCTTGGTTTCTTCTCTTTGGATGCTAGATGGGCTTGGTTAAAGCTTGCTAGAATCCTCTTCTCTTCTACCTTGGTTACTCCTGAACCTCTTGCTCCATGCTTAACTCTCACCTATTTCTTTCTCTATTGGTTATTTAGAGCATTTAGATGAGAATAATGGAATAAGGATGAATGAAAGATGGAGTTTTGCTAACTAGTTTCTCCTTTCTTCTTTGCCATGACCGAGCACTCTCTGCTAACTCTCTCTTTTCTCAGTTCTTGCTACTTTGAAAATGAACTAAGCATGGAACAAGGAATGACATTATGTGGCGGAACCGGGTGAGTTTAACCAAGCTCATTGGAATTAGAATTTAGAGAAATATTGCTTGGAGTGCTGAGCTTTTGTCTGTCCCATGACCATTATGTCTGTATGCTTTCTCTTCCTTCCTTTAATTGGTCCTTAATGTTTTGTTGTCCCATTGCTCCTCCCTTACTATATTAGTTCCCCCACATAACTAATATTCCCTCATTTGTTTATTTAGGCACTTATTTACCATTTGCTTTGTTTATTAAAACACTCCACCCCCACCTATCTCATCTTTCCCGTAGCCCCTCCATTTTCTTTCTAAAATGCTGATTTCACTCCCTTTATCCACCCATTTGACCAATTTCTCTCTCATGGGTCTTGGTTTTGGGCCCCTTACTTGGGCCACCCGTATCAAACAATTGGGTTTCTAATTAAAATCCTCAATGGGCTCTTACAAAATTTTATACTTGGATTTCATTTAGTCATTTATTAGCCCACTAATTTAATCCATTAATGGACTTATTTAATATAGGTTAGCTATTTACCAATTATCTTATCAAAATCATGTACCTAAATGTACATATAACCCACATTTATTTGGTTAACATATTTACACCAAATAAATTATTTCAATAATAATCTCCATCAAACTATTTATTTTATTCAATAAATAGAATTCTTGGCGTGAATAGTATCCATGTGAATAGTACCCGCGTGAATAGTACTTTAGCGTTATTTCTCGAAATTTTTTTATTCACTTCTACGAAGCAACAACACTTATAATCATCGCATACACATCATCTAGGTTATAACATAATTTTTAAATGCTTAACACAAAATATTGTTAATAAAAATTCATTTTATTCAATAATATTCTTACGCTCGAGTTACCAAGCTACCCATGATTCGCGTTCGTTACATTAATTAACTATTAACTCTTTCATTCCAAATATATGTATATATTTCATACTTATATATACATATTAAGTTCACCATATAAATCACATAAATATATATAACACATATGTATTTTTACATTCAAACCCGATACGTCTCATAATAAAAATTTTATTTATTAAATTCTTCTTATTATTATTATTCTCGAAAAATCCAAGTTGTCACACTATTCATATCCTATATATGGGGAGGTAAGCTAAAAGCCACTTTGAAGAAATAGTCCATTTTGGGAGCTTTATAAAAATAAGTACTTAATTAATTGTTGGGTTTGGAAAGTATATCGATATTTACAGTTAACAAAATTTTATTGAATCGTAATTTATAAATTATGAATTATATTAATTATTTAAAACTTGAAGTTGTTTACAAGATTTATTGGTTTGAAGATTTAATTAATTGAATTAATCACATTCATCAACTTTGCAAGAAATCAATATACATGGGCGGCTTAAATACACTTAAAATATTTTAGTTTTTTACTTTTTACAGCATATGTTTTAACTAAGACATTGAACTTTAATGTCTTTAAATTTTTATAAATATAATTTTTTGGCCACCAAAATGAAATAATTGATCCGAATGAGAGTACTCTTTTGAATAATCTTGTTTTCAAATATCTTTGAAAGTACAGATAATTGTAAGCATGTGCATGGTTAGTGTGTAATGAAGAAAACTTATAGAAATATTTGGAGCTACCTTAAAAGATATAATTTCCCACATTGATAGAAATCTTAAATATATTTGAAAGTACATAAAATTGTAGTCATGCGATTAGTGTGTAACGAACAAGAAAAAGACAAAAAATTAGGTCAATAAAAACGAATATACCTTTAGAAGACATAATTGCCCATATTAATAGAAAATATTAAATATCTTTGAAAGCCCATAAAATTGTAGGCATGTGATTAGTAAGCGACGAACAAGAAAAAAGACACAAAATTGGAATAAAAATTAATGATAGATATCCTTAAAAGATATAATTACCCTTTAACTTTAAGTCATGTAACTTATTCCGCTAAAAATTGCTAAATTTGATGGTCAAAAAGTTTGATTTATAAAAATTTAATATCTTAAAATTAAAACAATAAAAAGTGAAAAACGTTAAGATTTAAAGTAAATTTAAACGTAATTGAATAAACAACTTTTGCAATGCATGAACATGGCATGATATGATACATATCCCTAGTCCCTACACAAAAATAGCCATACTGGTATATATTTCATCCGTTCTAAATTATAGGATCATTATTAATTTAAAAAAAATTAATTATATATATTTTTAAATTTAAAATTGAGATGATTCATTAATGATTATGAAAAAAATAAATCTTTTAATGAGTAGTACTTTTGAAAAAATAAATTTAGTATCATGATTTAATTAAAAGTCTCATTTACTAAAAAATTAATAAATTTATTTTTTACTGATAATATTATTATAAAATGATACCACGTTTTCAAATTTTGTTTCATGATTTTATTGTTATACCACATTACTAAACTAATAACTCATAATTTTTAGGGATATACATACAATGAAAATGTACTTTTTAATATTCACAAATGTTTATGAATAATATTCTTTTTATAGAATAGAAAGAATAAATAATTAATCCAAGAAAATTGCAAAACACATTACATGAAGTTTAAGATAATGTTGTTGCTGCTGCTACTGCTGCTGAATTGAGTGGAGCCAGAAAATAGGAACTTGAAAAACAAATAGGAAAAGAAAGAAAGGAAAAACACTAAATAAATATAAAATTGATTTTTTCCCTAATCTTAATAAAGATTACTCTTACCGTCTATTGTTAAAAACGATCCAATTAAATCTTAGATTTCATTTCATTTTCCGTCGTTTTCCCTAAAGTTTTCAAATTGTAAATATAGTGTTGAGTACCCATATTTTATTAATTTCTCGATAAAATATAAATAAAAGGGGAAAGACTAAAATGTCTTTATATATCTAAAGCCCACAACTGTTTATTAAGGGAATCATGGACCTTATTGCAAGACCAATACAGTAATGCCTTGTGTCTGATAAGAATAAATCGGCTGAATAAAACTGAAGCAGTTAATCGCTTAATTCCTACTATTAGCGGTTTCAGGAAGTTAGAGGAACATGTTTACAGGAGTTATGCCAGTTACCAGGAGATGGGGAATTATAAAGTGGCTATGTTCAAATCAAAAACAACAACACGAAGTCAACAGAACAACAATGCAAATCAACTCTCTTTGGAGTCTTTATCATAGTTGTGACGCCCCCAAATCCGAGGTTTCTTTATCCACAGATTCGGTGCTCACGGTACTATACATTCATCGACTATTCTACTCATTCATCATCAACATAAGGACATAAATATAATTACTAAATATTACACAACGTCTTACTCTACAAATCCCAAGTTCTAAGACCTTGACATAAGTACATAACTTCTTAATACAATCCAGAATGATCACACATTCCTAGTAGAAACTATTACAAAAGCGGATATGATATAATATCCTTCACTCGTTAACTTTTCCCTTGCCCTTGGCCTTGCGGGAACTCTCTACATGTTCTACCTTAGCTGAAAGCATGTAATTAAAGCAAGAATGAGCATTCGATTGCTCAGCAAGTATAACATGTAAATAATAACAACATCAGGAATCATGCTTCCAGTTCTACAACTAAACAATAGTTGAGAACATATTTTGAATAATTAGGAACAATGATAAGGTATTCCTTTACATTACGAACATTTCTAAACAACGTACTGAGTGGTCAAATTACCTTGAACTTTCTTCTTTCATCAAAGGGTTTAATAGTGTTATAACTATAGACCGAACATTTTTTCTTTGGGCACTTTAGGGGATCAGCCTATCATACCCTATGTTGTACAACATCTATGTAAACGTCTAAGCGTTTGTTTATCACCCGTATAGGGTCAATCAGTATCACCGACCAAAAATAATTTCCCAATAGTAGGGTTGTTCTTCTTAGCTTTTCATTAAGGAAATCCAAGTCAAACAATTTGATTGGATAGCTACAATAATTATCAACAATATCTTGATGAATCCTTCTCAGAGCAACAAAGCAATTCAATATAAGTCTAGTCGAAACAATTAGCTTAGACAACCATCTTAACAGTTCATGGAGTATAGAACTTTAAAGCTTCAATAACATGCATTATAGCATAACTAGATATCTCGAATAAAAGTAAAAATACTTGCACAATAATAATCCGCTAGTCCTAAGAAACTTCTCACTTCCGTCGGCATCTTCGGTTGTTCCCAATTTATCACAGCTTCCACTTTTGTAGGGTCAACCAAAATTCCATCTTTATCAATTACATGACCTAGAAAGTGCACACGTTCCAACCAAAATTCACATTTTGACAATTTAGCATATAACTTTTCTTTCCTCAATGATTCTAATACTATTCTCAAATGTTTTGCATGCTCTTCTTGGGTTTTGGAATAAACCAAAATATCATCAATAAAAACCACCACAAATTTGTCAAGTTGCGGTTTAAACACTCTATTCATTAAATCCATGAACGTTGCTGGTGCATTTGTTAATCCAAACGACATCACCAAAAATTCGTAATGCCCATAACGAGTTCGAAACGCTGTCTTCGACACATCCTCCCTTCTGACCTTCAACTGATGATATCCACTTCTCAGATCTATTTTCGAGAAACATTTCGCTCCTTTCAATTGATTAAACAGATCATCAATCCTTGGTAACGGATACCTGTTCTTGATAATGACTTTATTCAACTCTCTGGAGTCGATACAAAGTCGTAACGATCCATCATTCTTCCTAACAAACAACACTGGTGCTCCCCATGGCGAGACACTAGGTTGAATGTACTTCTTGTCCAACAATTCTTACAATTGAACCATCAGTTCCTTCATTTCAATTGGAGCCATTCGGTACGGGGCTTTCGATATTGGAGCCGTCCCTGACACTAAATTGATAACAAACTCAATTTCTCTGTCTGGCGGAAGTCCTGGAAGCTCGTCCTGGAACACGTCCGCAAACTCATTAATTACTGGTATATCATTCAAAATAACTTCCTCCCTCTGAGTATCTACTACGCACGCTAAATATCCCGTACATCCCTTTCTTAAGAATCTCTTGGCCTGCAATATCGTTAGACAACTTGATTGTCGTGGCGACTTGCTACCATAAAATACTACCTTTGACTTCTTCGGAGTCATAAGGTTTATACATTTCTTCTAGTAATCAATTATTGCCCCATGGTTAAATAACCAATCCATTCCTAAAATGACATCAAACTCTCCAAGGCGAATTGGAATTGAATCCACAGACATTTCATGTTACATGACAATTCTTGCATACGAACTCGACATGAATAACCTCCCTGTTCGCAACCTCTATATTAAGGGGATATTCTAACTTTTTATGAAACAAATTCAACTTCTTATCAAAATCATCAGATATAAACGAACAAGTAGCACCTGAATCGAACAATACATATGCATTTATATTGTTGATCGGAATGATACCTGACACTACGTCTTTTGATTCCACAACATCTTGCACTGTCATATTGAAGGTTCGGGCTGTCGTTCGAGTTGGTTGAACTGGTACCGTGATGGATAACTTGTCACTATTATTAGCTCCTCTGTTTCCGCTCCCTTCGCCTGTGCCTCTCTTGGGGCAATTCCTTGTCATATGATCCAGCGCTCCGCAATTAAATCATGCGCCTTTTTTTGGGTTGGGATAGTTAGGAGAGATGTGTCCCTCCTGTCCACAGCTGTAACAAACAGTTTTTCCTTTCAGGCATACTCTCGTATGATTTTTTCCACACTTCTTGCACTGCTCTACCCGCTTCTTTGGGTCTCCTTGCTTATTCCTAGAATTCCCAGGGGAATTCCACTTTCTCTTATGTCCTCCACTATTTCCACTGCTTCCCTCAGCCTTGTTTCCTCCTTCTATTTTCTTGTTCTTCTTTTCTTGGTTGAACCGAGTCAACGCTTCACTTCCGCCTTCAGCTATGATCGCCTTCTCTAGCACTGCTGCAAAGGAGTTCAATTGGAACATCAAAACTCGAATGTAAAGCCAAGGCTTCAGTCCTTGTTCAAATCTCCGTGCCTTCTTTTCATCGGTATTCACTTGCAACGATGCAAATCGCGCCAACTCATTAAATTTCAAAGCATATTCCGGTACTGACATCGTTCCTTGCTGAAGCTCCAAGAATTGTACCTCCATTTGGTTTTGTGTACTAGGTGGAAAGTGAAATTTAGATAGGCACACTTAGAAGGGGGGGGTTGAATAAGTGTGGGAACCAACGATGTCCAATTTTTGTTTTTCTTT
This sequence comes from Aralia elata, assembly GCA_034770075.1. Taxonomy (NCBI): domain Eukaryota; kingdom Viridiplantae; phylum Streptophyta; class Magnoliopsida; order Apiales; family Araliaceae; genus Aralia; species Aralia elata. The sequence continues at coordinate 717,839 of JAVJAP010000013.1, forward strand.
ATGTTAATACAGTATGCTGTATTTATGAATTCAGTCTACCGGATTGGACAATGCAGTATCCTGAATTTAAGAATTCAGTATGCTGAATTATTCAATACAGTATGCTATATTTATTAATTCAGTTTACCGAATTGCCAATGTTAAATAAGATTGAGAAATCTGATATCTTATGCTTATAACCTTTTACTTATATAAATTGAATCTTGACCCACTATGTTTTTCAATGTAAAAATATAGTTTCTAGAGAGCAAGTAAAATAAGCAAAGTCAAGCATAATAACACAGAGAATTTTTACGTGGTTCGGCTCCTAACCTCTAGTCTAGTAGCCTACTCCACGTCCAATACTAACTAGTATTGGAGACTCTTTATTAATTCACTTGAATTACAACTTTAAGCTTTTACAAACCAAGTTTATCTAAATATTAATTCCTTGAGCACTTTTGCTCCTGAGCACCTTTGCTCCTTGTGCACCTATGCACCTTGTGCACCTATGCACACCAAAGCACTTTTGCTTCCTCAAACCTGTTTGTAAAACTCCAATCCACCTTGGATTAAATACTTTTTAGACTAACACTTAGTCACTCTAAAAATGAAGATTACAATTTAGAACAGCTAGGATCAAAGCAATTAATCAATTCACAATTCAAGGCTCACTAGAAATGCAATGATCAAGACAAAGAATGATATTACCAGTTCAAGCTTCACGAATTAAAAACGCTGCAGAATATATATTCAATAAAATCAGTGCACAGCTTTTTGGATTCTTGACACAGTAGATTGCAAAATATTCTTGTTAAGAGTTTTTCCCTGTGTTCCCTTTCTTCCTGGACCGAAGTCCTTTTTATAGACTTAGAAAATTTTTGACCGTTGGAAGGATATTTTATTTAATTGCCCAACATGTGACCGTTGCAGAGAATTTATTTTCTAACCCAGCGGATGAAGGATTATCACCTCTTCCATATATAGATGCAAGCATACGGATGAAGTAAGGAAGTGAGATAGCCTTTTTCAAATATAATTATGATGTTTCACTTTACAAGTATAAGTCAGGATGAGAGAGAAAATAAAGACCTTTATCAAATACTTTAGTTTACTGATGTAAGTCAAGAGGAGAGAGAAAGGACTTATCCTTTCGTAGCATTTAATGTAGGAGACTTCTCTTTGACAAGCAAGACTTCACCTTTTAATAAAGTAAGCATTATCATCATTACTCTTGTCCTTTTACAAGTAAATATATATAGATTATGACTAACCCACTATGCAGCCACATTTAATGTGAATGACATTACTTTATTAAGGATGACTTTTTCTTTTTCCAAGCAAGTGTTGTCATACCTTTTGTTTGTACAGTAAAACTTTTTCAAATGTCATCATTACTTAGTACACGGTTGGGTTTAAACAATAAGAAAAACCTTTGAACATTACCCAGTATATATATAATGTCTATCCTTAAATCTAGCCGAATTTTTTTTTATCAAGTCTACTGTCAACATCTGATTTATTTTGAACAAAGTAACAACGACTCACAAGCTTAACTTTAAGGATCTTTTGAATTTATTTTATAAATACCTGGGATGCATAAAAGATGGATCATTTTAAGACTTCTTTTATATTCCATATTAATGGCTATTCCTCATTAATTGCAACTTCTTATTAAATGTGATTTTATATTAAATGCAAATGAATATGTCCTAGAGCCTTGATTGAAAAATGATTATTGCAAAGATCTTACATTTAATTCCTAGACACTTAAATGTCTTCAAATCTTTGATTCCATATGAACAGCAACCAAGAGTTCTTTTATTTCTTCAAGTTCCTGAAATTGTACAATAGAAGATTTAGTAGATTATGTAAGTCATCATCAAAACATAAGGATGGAATAAGACCAAGTCAACATTCTCCCCCTTTTTGATGATGACAATACCAAAATTATAGCTCCCCCTAAATCTATGCATATATATTAAATAACAGATTTCAGGAATTTTGATTTCTAAAAAATAGGCAACATCATCATTTATCATGCATTAGATAGAAGCCAAACAATTAATCATAATCAGCCCAACATTAAGAAATTAAAACCAATAATCTAGTGCAAGTCTTAATACCCAATTTAGTTCAAAATAAGTATCTAAACAGAATCCATGAAATCAAAATATTGAATACTAATACCATAATACCAAGGCCCATGAATGTTTTCTCCCCCTTTGGCATCCATCAAAAAGAAGTACAGAATGGGGGGAGGAGGTATCAATTAAGATCCACAACCTGAGCACGTTTTTGGTTACGACGAGTAAAATAACGGCGATGAACAAGGCGCTGAACCTTCTCAGCCGTTGACATTTCGTGAGCAAACCGAGGAGGACGAGGAATGTATGTCTCAGGGGGTATCTCCAAATCCCGAAAATCGCTAGCATATTCAGCCATCCAGTTGCATTGAGGCCATTCGGGGACAGGGGAATTCATGTTGCGACTGTTAAGTTCGTCGCCAATATCATTAAAGCGTTGAGCATTAAAGCGCCCTAGCGTCCCAACCTGGTTACTTACAAATTTGACTTCCTGGCTGAGCTGAGATGCATTTCGATTCATTTTCCGTTGAAGAGCTTCAACCATGGCTGTTGTATGAACTTCAAAACCTGCCTGTAAATCTATGAACTCATCCTCAACACGCTTAAACAAATTATTCACATCCTCCACTCCCATAGGTAGTTTCCCTTTCTCTAAGACAGTGAGTCGATGCTTAATGTCAACAATGTCAGTTTTAAGCCCATCTTGATTGGTTAAGACTGTTTCTAGAGTGGTGGAGATTTTATTCAAGAGACCTGGAGAGGAAGACACTGTGGGTGGAGTGGATGAATAGGGGTTCGAGGAGGGCATTGAAGCAGGAATTTCAGCAGGGAGACGGACAAACTTGCCATCAAACAGAAAGATACGAGACAGTTTAAGACTCGTAGAGTCGATGGATTCATTAAGAGATATGGAAGCTTCATTTTCAAGAGAAATTTGAAAGTGATGAAAAAGTTTTGTTAAAAATCCACTATATGGAAAACATTTTTTGTTTTGACGGACACAGCTTATCATTTGTTGCAACATCATGAGAGAAAAATTAAATTACACCCCTTTTAGAATCATAGCAACTAAAACAAGATCTTGGTAAGTAAAACCTTCACCACCACCTATGCGGGGTAACAAATTGTATCTTACCAGTTTATGTAAAATACATGCAATGGGGGACACTTCAACAGTTTTGGGAGTATAAAGAGTCGTCAGAGTATAATCATCCATCACAATCTGAAGTTGTTCTAAAGGGGAAAAAGGAATGTGGGCAGCCCCTTTTAAGGTTAATGGGCAGGGCCCAGAAGAGGATATACCGAGGATGCTCCCCAAATCAATAACAGTAAAGAACAATGACTTACCCTTAACAAAAGAAGTAAACCCATCTCCATTGTTTTCTAAATTGGTGTAAAATTGTTGTACTAATTGAGGATAAGCCATTGTGGGTGGGAAAAGCATTGAAGATATACCACAAGATCCAAAAAGGTTTTGTAAAGGAGAATTTTGATAATAGAACAAGTCCCGTGTTTTTTCATAAACAGTTTGCTTGTGAACAATGGAAGTTTTGAAACGGGACTCAAAATTATTTTCACGAAAGAAATTTTTAGGAACGGTAAAAGAAGTGGAAGAGTTTACCAAAGGAGGTGGAGGAGGATTTTCTGGGGATTCCGGCGGCGATGGAGGAGGGTTTTCTGAAACCCTTGGACGTTTCAGTTTCCTTCGGCGAGAGGGACCTGCTGACGGCATTGAAGGAGGGCTGGTGTTCGATTCGTCCGAAGAAGTTGAGCGCCCAGAGAGCGTGTGCACTAAAGCCGGCTTCTTCATCTTCTTTGATTTCCGTTTTGCCCTGATCGTCGGGTCGGAGAGCATGGTCTGATCGTCTTCGGACTCGACGATTTTTCTCCTGTTGGTACGGGTTCTCATGGTTGCACAGGTATGAAGGGGATTTGACGATATGGTGATACAAGGGTTTGTAGAGGATAACTGATCAGTCACAAGAATGAGAAGGTAAAGTAGGAGAGAGAGAGAGAGGAAGTCTGACGAAATTAAATGCCGCGCGTCTTCCCAATATGGACGGCGGTTCAGTTTTCCTTTTTCAATTATCGAAAATCTTACCTTCCAGCGTTATTTAAGGAGAATAATGATGATGTCAATGTATCACATAAAAGCATATGATGTTATATATTCAGTACGTAAACCATGCATGTCTCAGTAATACGTAAAAGTATCCCTTTAACAGATAGATATGTCACTTATACAGACAAATTATATCATGCACATACCGAGTTCTCTTCTAAGAGTACAAAATCTTTCTTCACTTAATGGTTTTGTAAAAATATCTGCTAGTTGGTGTTCTGTAGGGATGAAAATTAATTTAATTAAACCTTTTGACACATTATCCCTTAGAAAATGGTGTCTTACCTCAATGTGTTTTGTTCGTGAATGTAAGACAGGATTTTTTGATATGTCAATAGTGCTAGTATTATCACAATATATCGGCACACAATCACATAAGATATCAAAATCACATAGGGTTTGACGCATCCATAAAATTTGAGAACAACAACTTCCTGCGACTAAATATTCACCCTCAGTGGTGGATAATGCGACTGAAGTTTGCTTTTTACTATGCCAAGATACTAGACTTTGTCCTAGAAATGTGCAAGCACCACTGGTGCTTTTTCTATCTATTTGACATCCTGCATAGTCAGCATCTGAATAACCCATTAGTTCAAAGTTATCACAATTTGGATAGAACAAACCAAGGTTGGTAGTACCACTTAAATACTTAAGTATTCTTTTAACAGCTTGCAAATGTGATTCTTTTGGTTTTGCTTGAAATCAAGCACAAAGGCATACACTATACATTATATCGGGTCTAGATGCAGTTAAATATAATAGACTACCAATCATACCTCGATATTTTGTCATTTCTACATTTGTACCTTTGTCATCTGAGGTGAGTTTAACTGAGGTGCTCATGGGTGTAGCTTTTGAATTGGAATTTTCAAACCCAAATCTTTTGAGTAATTCTTTTGTATATTTGGTTTGATGTATATAAATCCCATCCTTTGTTTGCTTGATTTGGAGTCCCAAGAAATAAGTAAGTTCACCCATTAAGCTCATGTCGAACTCTTTGTGCATGCACTTCGAGAACCACTCACAGAGAAAATTGTTAGAAACACCAAATATTATATCATCTACATATATTTGGACAATGATAATATCTTTCTTTTCATGCTTTATAAATAGTGTAGAATCAATTTTACCTCTCGTGAAACCATTTGATAGAAGGTACTTACTCAACCTCTCGTACCAAGCCCTAGGAGCTTGTTTAAGTCCATAGAGAGCTTTCTTTAACTTGTAGACATGGTTTGGATACTTCTCATGCTCAAATCCGGGAGGTTGTTTTACATACACCTCTTCATTTATGTACCCGTTGAGAAATGCACTTTTCACATCGATCCATTTGGTGAAGCTTGAACTTTTTATAACAAGCGAAGGCTAACAATATTCGAATAGATTCCAACCTTGCGACTGGAGCATATGTCTCTTCGTAGTCAATCCCTTCTTATTGGTTGTATCCTTGAGCTACTAGCCTTGCTTTGTTGCGTGTAATTGTCCCATACTCGTCAAGCTTGTTCTTAAATACCCATTTTGTTCCAATAATGGAGACATCTTTTGGAGGAGGCATTAATTCCCATACTTGGCATCTTTCAAATTGTTGTAGTTCCTCTTGCATTGCTAATAACCAATTTTCATCCAAGATGGCTTCCTTAGCATTCTTTGGCTCAATTTGTGATAAGAATGCTGAAAATGCGCATAAGTTTTGTGCTCTTCTTCTTGTGATTATTCCTTTATTTATATCTCCAATAATATTTTCTGGGGGATGATTTTTGAGGTGTCTTGCAGTCTTTGGCATTTGGATGTTATGCATGATCTCTTCTTGTTGATCATCATCTTGAATAGGTTCTTCAATGTCCTGAGATAACTCTGATTCTTGTTCCTGCTGGTTGTCCAATTCAGCTTGCTGGATTTGATCATTTGGTTTACTGAATTGGTCTTTTTGGTTTGCTGGATTCACGGCAGTCTCCAAATTTCCTGTATCTTCTTCTCTTTCTTTTGGAAGATCATTGTTAGTTTCATTAAATGTAACATGAATAGATTCTTCGATGCAAGATTTTTTAATATTGAATACACGATAAGCTTTACTATTTTGAGAGTAACCAATGAAAATTCCTTCATAAGATCTAGCATCAAATTTTCCTAAGTTATCACTAGTATTTAAGATAAAACATTTTGATCCAAATATTTTAAAATAGCTTATATTAGGAATTTTATTATTTAATAGCTCATATGGTGTTTTCAAAATAATTGGACGAATGAGTATTCTATTTAAAACATAGCAAGATGTGTTTACAGCCTCAGCCCAAAATTTCTTTGGAAGTTTACTTTCATGTAGCAAGGTTCTAGCTGTTTCTTGCAACGTTCTATTCTTTCTTTCCACCACCCCATTTTGTTGAGGTGTCCTTGGTGCTGAAAATTCGTGACTAATCCCTTTTTGATCACAGAAAGAAATGAAATCTTTTTGAAATTCTCCACCATGATCACTTCGAATTCTTATGAGTTTAAGATTATATTTCGTTTCCAAATTTCTTGTAAGTTTTTCAAATTCTCTAAATGCTTCATCCTTAGTCCTAAGAAAGATTACCCAAGTATATCTAGAGAAATCATCAACTATGACAAACGCATAAAATTTACCATTTAAGCTAGCATGCCTTTCTGGTCCGAATAAATCAAGATGGAGTAATTGCAAGGGAGAGGAAGTTGATACCATTTTCTTAGCAGTAAATGATGTTCTTACTTGCTTTCCGAGTTGACAAGGGACACATATCCCTTTCTTTTCAAAGTTTATTTTTGGCAATCCTCTCACGAGATCTTTCGAGGACAATTTCTTAATTAAATCCATGTGAACATGTCCCAATCTTTTGTGCCACAGATTAGCTTCATCTTGTATTGTAGAGAGACATAATTCTTCATCCTGTTGCTCGAAATCATGAGTATATATATTTCCTTCTCTTTGTGCAACTAAAATGACATTGTTAGTACCATGAAATATTGTACATTTATCTTTCTCAAAATTCACTTGATGGCCATTGTCCATTAATTGACTAATACTTATAAGATTAAATTCAAGTCCACTGACTAGATAAACATTATTAATGTTAACTTTACCATTACCTATTTTACCTTTTCCCACTATCTTGCAAGTTTTGTTGTCTCCAAATGTGACTGTTCCATTCTTCCTTTTGAGAGATAGTTTCAAGAACTTCGATTTGTCACCCGTCATGTGACGAGAGCAACCGCTATCAAGTATCCACTTTTGAGAAGGAACCTTTGCCTTTAAACACACCTAGCAAAAGAAATGTATTTTATATTTTTGGTACCCATATTTTTTTGGGTCCACTAGAGTTAGTTACAGGTAAATCACTTTTTCTAATCCACACCATTTTGATTTTGTTACTCTTTCTACAATTAACATCTAAGTGCCCTTTTGTGCCACAATTTTTACATGTAGTGAAAGGTGAGCAATAATTTAATTTAAACAAGGATTTGGATTTCAACATTTTTACATTACTCTTTTTGTGTATTGAATTATACCCAATTCCCTGTCTATCAAGACTAGACCTTTGTTTGCCTAGCATAACGGTTAAGTTTTCTTCTCCTTGAACAAATCTAGCTAAAGATAGTTTCAATGCATCTATTTCTTCTTGTAATTTATTAGATGAAGTATTTTTCAAGGTGAGTTTCTCCACTAAATGCATCAATACATACATCTTTCATTTCTTTACTTCATTAGTTAACTTCTCCACTTCTCTAGTCAAATGATCTACCCTATTGAGAAGAATTTTGTTATAATTTTCTAGGTAATCATTTTTAGCAATCAAAATCCTTTCTTCTTTAGATGATGCCTCTTTTTCAATTTCCTTCTTTTCATCTATTAACGAATCAACTTCACTCATTAAAGAAACTACCAAGTCTTTTAGATAGGCATTCTTTTCTTTAAATTTTTCATTTTCTTGTTTTAAGAGATTATAGTCAGAAACTGATACCTCACTTGATTCACCTTCAAGTCCCATGAAGCATATTTGTGCTGCTTCGTCGTTTGCATCAATTTCCACTTCGGACTCATCATCACTCCATGTGACTAGAGCTTTATTCTTTCTATTGTCTTTGTAGCTTATTTTGCCTTTGTTCTTTAGTTGGAGACAATCCTTTTTGAAGTGGCCCGGACGTCCGCATTCATAACATGTTTCTTCATTTTGCTTTCCCTTGGACTTATTTGGAGTGAAGTCATTTTTTCTTTTATTCTTCCTTTGTAATAGTTCTTTGAGTCTCCTTGAGATCATGGCTATTTCCTCATCGGACTCATCATTCAGCTCTTCTTCATTTCCTACATTAAGAGCTAAGACTTTTCTTCGAGGGGTTTCCTCCTCATCATCATATCTTTTTAATTGATGTTCATATTCTTCTAATTCTCCAAATAACGTTAAAGTATCCATAGTAGAAATGTTAAGAGAATCTTGAAGAGTAGTAACCTTAGAAGCAAACCTTTTAGGCATAGCCCGAAGTAACTTACGATTAACTTCACTTTGTGGAATTGACTTGTCAAGTAACTTTAAGGAATTCATAAGAACTAGAAAACGGGCTTGAGCCATTTTGATGGTTTCATCTTTTTCAAGTTTGAACATTTCATAGTCATGCATGAGCATACTTAATTTGACTTCTCTCACTTTCGAAGTACCTTCATGGCTTCCTATCAGAGTGTCCCACATCTCTTTAGCCGTATTACATGATGTCACTTTATGTATCTCGGATTGCACCGTGCCGCTGAGTAATGTGTTCATAGCTTTTGAATCATAAGAAACCATGTAGGCTTCGGTTGAATCCATCTCCAATAGAGTCTTTGGAGTGCCATCCTCTTTTCTTGGAATAACAGGACCATTCTCCACGACCCACCATTCCCAAGGATCTCTTTTAAGGTAGATCCTCATTCGGAATTTCCAGTAGTTGTAATTTTCAGCTCCATGCAGCAGAGGAGGTCTATTGGTTGATTGACCTTCTTGAAAGTTGTTCCCAAACTGTGCCATCCTAGAATCTTTCCCTACGAGTCACCTTTAAAACCAAGATAAGTAGAGCAAAGCTCTGATACCAAATGAAATTTAGATAGGCACACTTAGAAGGGGGGGTTGAATAAGTGTGGGAACCAACGATGTCCAATTTTTGTTTTTCTTTATGTTAATACAGTATGCTGTATTTATGAATTCAGTCTACCGGATTGGACAATGCAGTATCCTGAATTTAAGAATTCAGTATGCTGAATTATTCAATATAGTATGCTATATTTATTAATTCAGTTTACCGAATTGCCAATGTTAAATAAGATTGAGAAATCTGATATCTTATGCTTATAACCTTTTACTTATATAAATTGAATCTTGATCCACTATGTTTTTCAATGTAAAAATATAGTTTCTAGAGAGCAAGTAAAATAAGCAAAGTCAAGCATAATAACACAGAGAATTTTTACGTGGTTCGGCTCCTAACCTCTAGTCTAGTAGCCTACTCAACGTCCAATACCAACTAGTATTGGAGACTCTTTATTAATTCACTTGAATTACAACTTTAAGCTTTTACAAACCAAGTTTATCTAAATATTAATTCCTTGAGCACTTTTGCTCCTGAGCACCTTTGCTCCTTGTGCACCTATGCACACCAAAGCACTTTTGCTTCCTCAAACCTGTTTGTAAAACTCCAATCCACCTTGGATTAAATACTTTTTAGACTAACACTTAGTCACTCTAAAAATGAAGATTACAATTTAGAACAGCTAGGATTAAAATAATTAATCAATTCACAATTCAAGGCTCACTAGAAATGCAATGATCAAGACAAAGAATGATATTACCAGTTCAAGCTTCACGAATTAAAAACGCTGCAGAATATATATTCAATAAAATCAGTGCACAGCTTTTTGGATTCTTGACACAGTAGATTGCAAAATATTCTTGTTAAGAGTTTTTCCCTGTGTTCCCTTTCTTCCTGGACCGAAGTCCTTTTTATAGACTTAGAAAATTTTTGACCGTTGGAAGGATATTTTATTTAATTGCCCAACATGTGACCGTTGCAGAGAATTTATTTTCTAACCCAGCGGATGAAGGATTATCACCTCTTCCATATATAGATGCAAGCATACGGATGAAGTAAGGAAGTGAGATAGCCTTTTTCAAATATAATTATGATGTTTCACTTTACAAGTATAAGTCAGGATGAGAGAGAAAATAAAGACCTTTATCAAATACTTTAGTTTACTGATGTAAGTCAAGAGGAGAGAGAAAGGACTTATCCTTTCGTAGCATTTAATGTAGGAGACTTCTCTTTGACAAGCAAGACTTCACCTTTTAATAAAGTAAGCATTATCATCATTACTCTTGTCCTTTTACAAGTAAATATATATAGATTATGACTAACCCACTATGCAGCCACATTTAATGTGAATGACATTACTTTATTAAGGATGACTTTTTCTTTTTCCAAGCAAGTGCTGTCATACCTTTTGTTTGTACAGTAAAGCTTTTTCAAATGTCATCATTACTTAGTACACGGTTGGGTTTAAACAATAAGAAAAACCTTTGAACATTACCCAGTATATATATAATGTCTATCCTTAAATCTAGCCGAATTTTTTTTTTATCAAGTCTACTGTCAACATCTGATTTATTTTGAACAAAGTAACAACGGCTCACAAGCTTAACTTTAAGGATCTTTTGAATTTATTTTATAAATACCTGGGATGCATAAAAGATGGATCATTTTAAGACTTCTTTTATATTCCATATTAATGGCTATTCCTCATTAATTGCAACTTCTTATTAAATGTGATTTTATATTAAATGCAAATGAATATGTCCTAGAGCCTTGATTGAAAAATGATTATTGCAAAGATCTTACATTTAATTCCTAGACACTTAAATGTCTTCAGATCTTTGATTCCATATGAACAGCAACCAAGAGTTCTTTTATTTCTTCAAGTTCCTGAAATTGCACAATAGAAGATTTAGTAGATTATGTAAGTCATCATCAAAACATAAGGATGGAATAAGACCAAGTCAACAGAAAGTACGTCTCGAAAAACATCTCTTTAAACTTCTCCCATGTAATAACTCTTTGCCCTCCTCGACACTTATTAGCCTGCCACCAGTAACTTGCTTCTGCCTTCAGCATGAATGTAGCAAAAGCAGTCTTTTGCTCCTCCACTACTCGTGCTACTTCGAACACCTTTTTCCATCTCCATAATCCACGTTTGGGCTTCTATCGGATTGGTAGTCCCTCGAAACTCAAGAGGTCCTACAACTTTAAAATCCTTAAAAGTCGTGGCATGGGTTGTGGACTGATTCATAAGCGCTCCTATAAGCAGATTCATAAATTGTTGTATAGGATTAGTGTCTGCTTCCCCAGTTCCTTCGACAGATTCCTCAGGCGTTAGCTGAGTCGGTTGTCTTCTTCTCGGCGGCATCTTACTGTTAAACATTCGCATTATCAGTTCATTATCCACTTATCGAGAATATTCAAGAACTACCTTAAGCACTTATATATAATACATGACATGTTTAACAAACATAGGTATATATACATAAGCTTCATTCAGTACATCGTACATATAGCATATCTGCCAATTACATCGTCTATCCCGTTCAATAAAGCAAAATTTCGGGATTAAATTAACATCATCATCATATCCCACTATTTACATCAAAATCTGGGATTTACATCACAAACACACACACACATAGATATATAAGCATATATATCCTAACATCCGTCTACTAGCAATCTAAGGAAGCATTCCATGCTCAACGACATTATCATACTCTTGATTCGTGATGTGCATCATCCTCCTCTTATCCATGATAAACCAAGGGTAATCTGGTGATGTCGGATAATAATACATTCGATTTTGTGCTCTTCCGAACGCAGTATGGAAAATATACTCCATCTCGTCTATCTTTGCTTTTTTCGAACGAACTTCTCCTTCAACATAATCTACGCGTCGTGCAGCTCTAACCCACGCGTTCGTCATCCTCGCTCGCTCAGTTGACTCTTCCCGCAACCAATCGTTAGCAATTATCTTCTCGGCTTGCAACTGTGTCGCTCTCTGCTCTGCCTGAGCCAGTCTCTGCTCAAGCTCTGCTACTCGAGTGTTGAAATCTAGAATTAATATATTATTCAGATCAATCGTCGCTTGATGTTCCTCGGCTTGCCCCTCTAGCTCTGCAACTCTACCTTGAAGCTCTATGTTATGGTTGTAAACTAACACAAATAATCCATCTCCGGGTGAAGTAGGTGGTACCTCATCCGGATCTCCTTCTACCTCGTTATCCTCTTCTACTTCCTCGGGATTCTCCTCGGGATCTTCTTCTGGATCCGAGTCAGGCTCATATTCCCGGCCTATTACCGTAACTGTTGGAGCTGGCTCTATCGGTGCCAACTACTCCCATACCACGTGGATATCTCGTGGCTCTTCCTCAGCACCTACGTGACTAGGTCCTCCTATCTCCGGCATCCTGCTACAACCAAATTCAAATTTTAAATTACTACCCGCGCAAACATAAGTCTATTACAACCAATAAGCACATAAGTTGTTTTATAATCTATAATGAATTTTCCTCAATTCATCCCTTAGAACTCGATGTGAGTTTCACCGATTGCTAGATTCTCTGTCTTCTTACGAGGCTATATCCTAAGGTTTGCCCACCTAAGGTTTATAACCTATCAGCTCTGATACCAATCTGTGTCGCCCACAAATCCGAGTTCTCTTTATCCACAGATTCGGTGCTCACGGTACTACACATTCATCGACTATTCTACCCATTCATCATCAACATAAGGACAAAAATGTAATTAATTACTAAATATTGCACAACGTCTTACTCTACAAATCCCAGGTTCTAAGACCTTGACATAAGTACATAACTTCTTAATACAATCCAGAATGATCACACATTCCTAGCAGAAACTACTACAAAAGTGGATATGATATAATATCCTTCACTCGTTAACTTTTCCCTTGCCCTTGGCCTTGCGGGAACTCTCTGCCTATTCTGCCTTAGCTGAAAGCATGTAATTAAAGCAAGAATGAACATTCAATTGCTCAGCAAGTATAACATGTAAATAATTACAACATCAGGAATCATGCTTCCAGTTCTACAACTGAACAATAGTTGAGAACACATTTTGAATAATTAGGAACAATGATAAGGTATTCCTTTATATTACGAACATTTCTAAACAACGTACTGAGTGGTCAAATTACCTTGAACTTTCTTCTTTCATCAAAGGGTTTAATAGTGTTATAACTATAAACCGAACATTTTTTCTTTGGGCACTTTAGGGGATCAGCCTATCGTACCCTATATTGTACAACATCTATGTAAACGTGTAAGCATTTGTTTATCACCCGTATAGGGTCAATCGGTATCACCGACCAAAAATAATTACCCAATAGTGGGGTTGTTCTTCTCAGCTTTACATTAAGGAAATCCAAGTCAAACAATTTGATTGGACAGCTACAATAATTATCAACAATATCTTGATGAATCCTTCTCAAAGCAACAAAGCAATTCAATATAAGTCTAGCCGAAACAATTGGCTTAGACAACCATCTCAACAGTTCATGGAATATAGAACTTTAAAACTTCAATAACATGCATTATAGCATAACTAGATATCTCGAATAAAAGTAAAAATACTTGCACAATAATAATTTGTGAAAGCTTAGGATTTATATAAATCGGAAATTCGCACAATATATAAAAGTTGTACGGGTTAGGAAACTTGCTCAAATATAAATTGAGTTAAGTTAGAAAACTTGCATTCAATATATAAAAAGACTAAAGTTAGGGAACTTGCTTCAAGCGTCTGCTACAATATTATAACATATGTTCCTTAATATCCTACACATGTAAATACATATACACATAACAATTAGTCACATTAGGACTAGGTTCATTACAGACATCACATCATTAAAACACATTGATTGCCACTACGACTAGCCAGCCAAACGTAAGTTGCAACCAGGTTATTCAATTTACGCCTTAAGACAACACCACTTTGGTTGACACTTGATATACAATTAAGCATTTAAGGCTTAACAAAAATAATTTCTAATGTGGCTAATCATTTTGTGCAAAAATATAAGTTTTGGACTTGTTGGAAAAATTCACTAGGTTCGACCCGACCCGACCCGGTCTGGCCAGCCCGACCTAGTCCTGACATGGCACTGGCATTCCAACGTCAAGTTTAACGCTTGGACTTGACGCTGCGGCATGAGTCCCGTACTATTCACATGACGGGCTTGACGTTGCAGCTTTAAGCTTACTACTTGGACCTCACGCTGCGGCGTGAGTCCCGTTCTTCTCCCCTGACAGGCTTAACGCTGCGGCGTCAAGCTTACTACTTGGATCTTACGTTGCAACGTGAGTCTCGTTCTCTTCTCCCCTAACAAGCTTCACGCTGCGGCGTGAGGCTCAGTACTTAACCCCATGCTGCGGCGTGAACCATCCAGTGGCCGGATTCTGGGCTTTTGCCCAGTTCGCGACCTCGACCTCCTTCGACTCCAACCTTCATAACTCCTTCTATACACATGCAAATTAGTACATTTTGGACTTTATGGACTCCTAACTTATGGGGCTATAACATACCAAAAATTCAGATGCACCCATAAATGTTAACAAGTCCAAATCTTTGATCAAAGTACAAGGTAACACTCTGTTCTTGGTGTTCCTCACCAAAATTTTATTTTTACATCTTTTAACTCCATTCCAACTGGGTTATGAAGATAACCCATGAGACTACAACATCAATACGTCAAATAAACACAACCAATATAGAAACACAATATTATAGTCCTCTAAAATTGTCCAAAGGTTCATTTGTCCAAAAATGTCCAAAGTTCCATCCTTTAAGCCAAAGTTCAGATCATTCATCAATTTTATTCCACTTTGAGGTTATTAGTAGCTTACAAGATGTTTTAACAACACTATAAAGCAACCACAACCAATACTAACAACAAAAATAGCAAGAAAAGCTCCAACCCATCGATTTGAGCTCAAGAACACCAAAAATGGAAAACAATGGAGAGGAAGAGGATTGAGGCTTGATTACCTCTAGATTTTGCTTCTGTGGTTTTTATGGAAGCTCTTCTAGTCCTTACCCTCTTTCTTCTTCCACCTGCACGTCCTCCTCTTCTCCTCTTCTTCCTCCCGTACGCTTCCTTCTTCTTCTTCTTCAAATTTTCCTTCTTTCTCTCTCTCGGTATCTCACACACTTTCACTGTAGTCTCTCTAAATTTCTCTCTAAATCCTCTGATGATAGCAATAATGAAGAATAATGGAATGGGAGGAGAATGGAGAGAAGTTGGTTAATGGCTTCGGGAGAGGAAATTGTGAGGTGCCTAAGCTCGGTGGTTTACTCCTTAGAGAAGAATGTTTGTGAAGTGAAAAACTCAATGCATTGTGTTTTGTATTGCACAACACATTGCCGCATAAAGCCTCCTGGCAAATCCCCATTGGCCGCATGAAATACTTGGAAAATTCTGATTGGTTGAGGCTTAATTGCCTCTCCAATTAATCCGAGTATACAGATAAATATACCCGAATACTCCCACTTTTGTACCAAATTTGGTAAATAACTCTACCCAAAATTAAAATGGGTACTCCCATTAAATAAGGGGGCAGCGCCCCATGGAAGCAAACGTAAGTTGCAACCAGATTATTCAATTTACGCCTTAAAACAACACCACTTTAGTTGACACTTGATATACAATTAAGCATTTAAGGCTTAACAAAATTAATTACTAATGTGTCTAATCATTTTGTGCAAAAATATAAGTTTTAGACTTGTTGGAAAAATTCATTGGGTCCGACCTGACCTGACTCGACCTGACCTGGTCTGGCCAGCCCGACCTAGTCCTGACACAGCACTGGCGCTGCGGCGTCTAGCTTAACGTATGGATTTGACGCTGCGGCGTAAATCCCATAGTATTCACATGACGGGCGTGACGCTGCGACGTTAAGCTTACTACTTAGACCTCACGCTACGACGTGAGTCCCGTTCTTCTCCCCTAACAGGCTTGACGCTGTGGCGTCAAGCTTACTACATGGATCTCACGCTGCGGCGTGAGTCCCGTTCTCTTCTCCCCTAACAGGCTTCACGCCGCGGCATGAGGCTTAGTACTTGACCCCACGCTGAGGCGTGAACCATCCAGTGGCCGGATTCTGGGCTTTTGCCCAGTTCGCGACCTCGACCTTCTTCGACTCCAACCTTTATAACTCCTTCTATACACATGCAAATTGGTCCATTTCGGACTCTATGGACTCCTAACGTATGGGGCTACAACATACCAAAAATTTAGACACACCCATAAACGTTAACAAGTCCAAATCTTTGATTAAAGTACAAGGTAGTACTCTGTTCTTGGTGTTCTTCACCAAAATCTTGTTTTTACACCTTTTAACTCCATTCCCACTGGGTTATGAAGATAACCCATGGGACTACAACATCAATACGTTAAATAAACACAACCAACACAGAAACACAACATTATAGTCCTCTAAAATTGTCCAAAGGTCCATTTGTCCAAAAATGTCCAAAGTTCCATCCTTTAAGCCAAGGTTCAGATCATTCATCGATTTGTTCCACTTTGAGATTATTAGTACCTTACAAGATGTCTTAACAACAATATAAAGCAACCACAACCAATACTAACAACAATAATCACAAGAAAAACTCAAACCCATCGGTTTGAGCTTAAGAACACCAAAAATGGAAAACAATGGAGAGGAAAAGGATTGAGGCTTGATTACCTCTAGCTTTTGCTTCTATGGGTGTTATGGAAGCTCTTCTAGTCCTTACCTTCTTTATTCTTCCACCCGCACGTTTTCCTCTTCTCCTCTTCTTCCTCCCGCACGCTTCCTTCTTCTTCTTCTTCAAATTTTCCTTCTTTCTCTCTCTCGGTATCTCACACACTTTCACTGTAATCTCTCAAAATTTCTCTCTAAATCATCTGATGATAGCAACAATGAAGAACAATGGAATGGGAGGAGAATGGAGAGAAGTTAGTTAATAGCTTCGGGAGAGGAAATTGTGAGGTGCCTGAGCTCGGTGGTTTACTCCTTTGAGGAGAATGTTTGTGAAGTTAAAAACTCAATGCATTGTGTTTTGTATTGCACAACACATTGCCGCATAAAGCCTCCTGGCAAATCCCCATTGGCCGCATGAAATACTTGGAAAATTCTGATTGGTTGAGGCTTAATTGCCTCTCCAATTAATCCGAGTATACAGATAAATATACCCGAATACTCTCACTTTTGTACCAAATTTGGTAAATAACTCTACCCAAATTAAAATGGGTACTCCCATTAAATAAGGGGGCAGCGCCCCATGGAAGCCAAACGTAAGTTGCAACCAGATTATTCAATTTACGCCTTAAAACAACACCACTTTAGTTAACACTTGATATACAATTAAGCATTTAAGGCTTAACAAAATTAATTACTAATGTGTCTAATCATTTTGTGGAAAAATATAAGTTTTAGACTTGTTGGAAAAATTCATTGGGTCCGACCTGACCTGACTCGACCTGACCTGGTCTGGCCAGCCCGACCTAGTCCTGACACAGCACTGGCGCTGCGGCGTCTAGCTTAACGTATGGATTTGACGCTGCGGCGTAAATCCCGTAGTATTCACATGATGGGCGTGACGCTGCGACGTTAAGCTTACTACTTAGACCTCACGCTACGGCGTGAGTCCCGTTCTTCTCCCCTGACAGGCTTGACGCTGTGGCGTCAAGCTTACTACATGGATCTCACGCTGCGGCGTGAGTCCCGTTCTCTTCTCCCCTAACAGGCTTCACGCCGCGGCGTGAGGCTCAGTACTTGACCCCACGCTGAGGCGTGAACCATCCAGTGGCCGGATTCTGGGCTTTTGCCCAGTTCGCGACCTCGACCTTCTTCGACTTCAACCTTCATAACTCCTTCTATACACATGCAAATTGGTCCATTTCGGACTCTATGGACTCCAAACGTATGGGGCTACAACATACCAAAAATTTAGACACACCCATAAACGTTAACAAGTCCAAATCTTTGATCAAAGTACAAGGTAGTACTCTGTTCTTGGTGTTCTTCACCAAAATCTTGTTTTTACACATTTTAACTCCATTCCCACTGGGTTATGAAGATAACCCATGGGACTACAACATCAATACGTTAAATAAACACAACCAACACAGAAACACAACATTATAGTCCTCTAAAATTGTCCAAAGGTCCATTTGTCCAAAAATGTCCAAAGTTCCATCCTTTAAGCCAAGGTTCAGATCATTCATCGATTTGTTCCACTTTGAGATTATTAGTACCTTACAAGATGTCTTAACAACAATATAAAGCAACCACAACCAATACTAACAACAAAAATCACAAGAAAAACTTAAACCCATCGGTTTGAGCTTAAGAACACCAAAAATGGAAAACAATGGAGAGGAAGAGGATTGAGGCTTGATTACCTCTAGCTTTTGCTTCTATGGGTGTTATGGAAGCTCTTCTAGTCCTTACCTTCTTTATTCTTCCACCCGCACGTTTTCCTCTTCTCCTCTTCTTCCTCCCGCACGCTTCCTTCTTCTTCTTCTTCAAATTTTCCTTCTTTCTCTCTCTCGGTATCTCACACACTTTCGCTGTAATCTCTCTAAATTTCTCTCTAAATCCTCTGATGATAGCAATAATGAAGAATAATGGAATGGGAGGAGAATGGAGAGAAGTTGGTTAATGGCTTCGGGAGAGGAAATTGTGAGGTGCCTGAGCTCGGTGGTTTACTCCTTTGAGGAGAATGTTTGTGAAGTGAAAAACTCAATGCATTGTGTTTTGTATTGCACAACACATTGCCGCATAAAGCCTCCTGGAAAATCCCCTTTGGCCGCATGAAATACTTGGAAAATTCTGATTAGTTGAGGCTTAATTGCCTCTCCAATTAATCCGAGTATACAGATAAATATACCCGAATACTCCCACTTTTGTACCAAATTTGGTAAATAACTCTACCCAAAATTAAAATGGGTACTCCTATAAAATAAGGGGGCAACACCCTTTGGAAGCCAAACGTAAGTTGCAACCAGGTTATTTAATTTACGCCTTAAGACAACACCACTTTGGTTGACAGTTGATATACAATTTAGCATTTAAGGCTTAATAAAATTAATTACTAATGTGTCTAATCATTTTGTGCAAAAATATAAGTTTTGGACTTGTTGAAAAAATTCATTGGGTCCGACCTGACCTGACCCGACCTGACCAGGTCTGGACAGCCCGACCTAGTCCTGACACAACACTGGCGCTGCGGCGTCCAGCTTAACGCATGGATTTGACGCTGCGGCGTAAATCCCGTACTATTCACATGACGGGCGTGACGCTGCGACGTTAAGCTTACTACTTAGACCTCACGCTACGGCGTGAGTCCCATTCTTCTCCCCTGACAGGCTTGACGCTGTGGCGTCAAGCTTACTACATGGATCTCACACTGCGGCGTGAGTCCCGTTCTCTTCTCCCCTAACAGGCTTCACGCTGCGGCGTGAGGCTCAGTACTTGACCCCACGCTGCAGCGTGAACCATGCAGTGGCCGAATTCTGGGCTTTTGCTCAGTTCGCGACCTCGACCTTCTTCGACTCCAACCTTCATAACTCGTTCTATACACATGCAAATTGGTCCATTTCGGACTCTATAGACTCCTAACTTATGGGGCTACAACATACCAAAAATTCAGACACACCAATAAATGTTAACAAGTCCAAATCTTTGATCAAAGTACAAGGTAGTACTCTGTTCTTGGTGTTCTTCACCAAAATCTTGTTTTTACACCTTTTAACAGCAAAATCGTATTTTTACACCTTTTAACTCCATTCTAACTGGGTTATGAAGATAACCCATGGGACTACAACTTCAATACGTCAAATAAACACAACCAACACAGAAACACAACATTATAGTCCTCTAAAATCGTCCAAAGGTCCATTTGTCCAAAAATGTCCAAAGTTCCATCCTTTAAGCCAAGGTTCGGATCATTCATCGATTTGTTCCACTTTGAGGTTATTAGTACCTTACAAGATGTCTTAACAATAATATAAAGCAACCACAACCAATACTAACAACAAAAATCGCAAGAAAACCTCAAACCCATCGGTTTGAGCTCAAGAACACCAAAAATGGAAAATAATGGAGAAGAAGAGGATTGAGGCTTGATTACCTCTAGCTTTTGCTTCTATGGGTGTTATGGAAGCTCTTCTAGTCCTTACCTTCTTTATTCTTCCACCCGCACGTCTTCCTCTTCTCCTCTTCTTCCTCCCGCACACTTCATTCTTCTTCTTCAAATTTTCCTTCTTTCTCCCTCTCTGTATCTCACACACTCTCACTGCAATCTCTCTAAATTTCTCTCTAAATCCTCTGATGATAGCAACAAGGAAGAACAATGGAATGGGAGGAGAATTGAGAGAAGTTGGCTAATGGCTTCGGGCGAGGAAATTGTGAGGTTCCCGAGCTCGGTGGTTTACTCATTTGAGGAAAATGTTTGTGAAGTGAAAAACTCAATGCATTGTGTTTTGTATTGCACAACACATTGCCACATAAAGCCTCCTGGCATATCTCCATTAGCCGCATGAAATACTTGGAAAATTCTGATTGGTTGAGGCTTAATTGCCTCTCCAATTAATCCGAGTATACCGATAAATATACCCGAATACTCTCACTTTTGTACCAAATTTGGTAAATAACTCTATCCAAAATTAAAATGGGTACTTCTATAAAATATTGGGATGCGTAAAAATAATTATTATGGATTTGTCCATATTTTTAGAACACCCATATATACATTTCGGATACGGATTAAATCACGTATCAGCTTAAATAAAATTTTCGACAGTTGAAAAAATTATTCCTTCGCATACACGTCTTATAGAAATTAATAGAAATCGAAAAAGACGCAAAAATATACGGGCATGAATAGTGCCTCGAGAAACGTGCCCAGTGAATAATGATTTTGCGATTTTTTGCGAAATCAATTTATTCACTCCCACGATTCACAACACATAAAAATCATACATTCACATCATTCAGGTTATTAAATAATCTTAAAACACATCACATAAAAATAAAAATTTAATCCATTCATTTAAATAATAATAAACAAATATACATATTTCGCGATCGTTACAATAGTGTTAGGATTAGCTACTCGCCAGGTGATTGCCAAGCCAGTTAGGAGGTAGGATTTAGTGTAATTATAATTTTGTAACAATTCTTAGTCCCGTGTTACTAGAATTGTAGTGTAGTAGTTGAATAACAATTTTTAGTCATGTGTTTCTAAAATTGTGTTAGTGTTATTGTCTAATTTGCACCAAAACTCTGCATTCCATGAAGTTCTTTAGTCTAAAGTATTGAAAGTATAGTCGTTTGGTCCTTAATAATCAATTTTTATTTCAAAATTGTTTATTGTCTAAAACAATTGTTTAACAATATCGTTAAACCAATATTTGATTTTTTGTCCACATGTTGAATTGGCACGCCCGGTGGGATCAATAATTAGAATCGCTACAGAAAATGGCATGCCGCGACAATGATGATAACATCCAGAGGGAGAGAAGGTTTCGGTACAGAACCTAAAAAACCAAGTAAGTGGTCCTCTTGAAACTCCTTTATATGATCTAAGACAAGAAATGTATGACTGAAGGAAGGAATGCATGTATTTTATTAATAAGAAAATTGATGAAATTTTGAATATACTACAAGGACGAATGAATACCCAACCAATGTAATCAACAGATGACAAAAATGTTTCTGTGCAACCTAATAGGGTAGTTCTTGACCATCCACCAGGTTTCTGGACAGCCCTACTGGTGTATGTGACCCAGCCATACGTGGCTATATACGCACCTCAACCTAATATTCCCAGGTCCACGTATGGCTTGGAAAATCCAGTAATTATAGGCAAAGGCCTCAACCCAAGGCAACTGGGGAAAATGGTGTTCCTTTAGGCCCAAGAAGGGACTCTGAACTAAAGGTTGAACTTAGGACTGATAATGAAAGACCATGAAGAACAAACATATGTTCACCTAAACATGCCTCGGGTTAGAAATCATATAAGACCAAATATGAACATGGGACCTATGAACAATGCAAATATACATGTCGATCAGGTAGTAGAGATCGTAAAGGAGATATATGGGCCTAACATGAGGTTTCCATAAGACCAACATATAGGAAGCCATATCCTGAATGGATAAACCTGATATATGAACTTTCTAGAGGCTTTAAAATGTTTCACTTTACCTTCTTCTCAGGGGATGAAAGGCAGTTCACTATTGAACATATTGGGATATCCACATTCTAATGTGGTGAATTAGGCAATGATGGATTTATGAAGTTAAGGATGTTTCCTAATTCATTAAAACTAACAACCTTTACATGGTACATCAATTTACCACCAAAATTTAATACATTTATGGCAAACTATGGAAAAGTAATTTCATGATCAGTTCTATAGGGTAGAACATGAAATTTCCATCGCAGATATGTCCAAACTAAAACAAAGGCTTCATGAACCTGCCGAAACTTTCATAGAATGGACCAAAATACTAAAAAATAGATGCCTAGTACGACTAGGGGAATCCTAAACGACAAATTTATCCTTGAGAGGTCTAAATTTGGAATTTAGAAAAAAAAATTGATGGTCGTGTTTAGAGATATTTGTAAACTAATTGGAACCAGGGTTACTAAGTTCGAGAGTTTAATGAAAGAGAAAAAGTAAAGGAAGAACTTTTCGATAGGAACTTATTATAATGACTCAAATTATTATGCTAATCTAGATGTTGACCTTGCCTTACTTGGTAAATTGCTCAAACAAATATGTAGAAGTGTCAGCGACCTGGCGATGAAGATAATTCACCAGATAATGTTGAGGTTAATGCTGCCATTGTTGTAGGTAAGAAGCCTATTGTGTGTGACCTGGCCTATGCCAAAAACTAATAGTTCTAGTCAGTTGTTAAGTGCCATGGCTAACAAACAAAATAAAGAAGGTGCCAAGAGACAGTATACATTTAATGTCTCAAGGGCTAACGAAATTTTTGATTACTTAATGAAAGTAAAATGCATAAAGTTTATGGATAGTAAAAAGGATCTGTCAGAAAAAGAAATTAAAGGAAAAGATTTCTGTAAATGACACTTATCTTTTAGATTCTACGTACGGTCAATTGCTTGCACTTTAGAAATATTATCTAGGATAATATTGACAATTAAAGGTTTATTGGAATTTGTTGATAAACAGGATGAAGCCATAGAA
Organism: Aralia elata; assembly: GCA_034770075.1. NCBI lineage: Eukaryota > Viridiplantae > Streptophyta > Magnoliopsida > Apiales > Araliaceae > Aralia > Aralia elata. The sequence continues at coordinate 741,335 of JAVJAP010000013.1, forward strand.
GTGGATAAACAACCTTTACTAGAGGTTACAAAAGTGGTTGTGGCAACTGCTAACCTTACCTCTTTAAAAGGTAAGAAGAAGATGGAAATGGCACAATAGGGCTCTCCTCTTGCTAGGTTATACAAACCAGAGGGCCCACTAGTGTTTTGTGTTAAATGTAATAGGAAGGTTCAACTGCCCACAAGGGGGCATCTTGCTCGTAGGGGATCTGCCAGTCTGTGGCATTGAATGAGATAGCCCAAAATGTCTCATGTTACCAAAATGGTCAAGCCACCAATAGTAGTGCCTGGAAGATAGCACCAGGTTCAACATCCTAAGTTCCCTGAACCTCCGAGTTATGAGCAGATGACTCGAACCCAAAAAAAAGAGCCCAGAGGAAGTATGAGGCTATGATGAGAAGGATGTTAGGCACTCATATACCTACCCCTAAACCTAGAGATGGGGCAGAGGAAGTTTATGACACTCCTACTGGAAGGAGTGAAGGAGGGGACAAGGAGCTGATGAGATATGCTATCCTGGAAGAGATAGGGAAAACCGTTAAGAGTCGGACCGAAACAAACAAGGACTAGACATCTATAGACTTTGAGGAAGAAGAAATGACCATGGAAGATGGATCAACATCAGTTATGGTCGGTGAAGTGGATGTTTCGGGACACCTTAATTAGAAAGGGTCATTCTCACTGATTAGCACTCTTCATGGAGTGCAAATGAATTGTTGGCTTTTCGCACCTTGCCAAAGTCGAAAAAAGTGGTTGTGCAAGAGAAAATAGCTAAGGGAAAGTTGAGTGTCCCTGAAGAAAATAAGGGGAAACAGTTCAACTTGCTGAGCCTACTGTAATTGGATAGTATTTATTACAACAACAAATCAGGAAGAGGCTAATGCACAACCAACAGAAGAGATGACTCCCTTGCCATCAATGAGGGAGCATAATATGGTGAAGTTTGAATTCACGAACGAGGAGTTTAAAAAGTTTAGAGGGGACTTCTTCAAATTCTGCAAGATATGGGATCCGTTCAACGAGTAGGCTTGGGGAGATAATGACTATAAGGCCATCTCGGATGAGGATGTGGTTCTACAAGAATATGAACTGGTAAAAAGCCTAGTACTAGTTAGAGACTCTTCCCTAGAGAGGGAAATTGAAGAAGCTGTCAGGGATCAATCAACAGCGAATGAAGACAATGCTGGTAATGTCACCTCAGAAGAAAATAAAATAAAGTGGCTTGCCAGTTATAGTTTGTAAGTCTGTCTCCTATAGAAGTCAACGTAGCTATACCACTATCGGTTGTATTTGAGGCAAAAGAACAACAAATATTTGTCGAAGAAGTAGTGGTGGACAATTTAGATGCTACAGTTCAGGTCCAACCTGATGAGGTAATCCTAAATCCTTGCTCTAGTACATTAGCAATCATAAAAGGCATGAGAGGGTCAGTTATTATTGTTGAGCCCAAATTAGAAATGACAAAGCATATTAAACCCTTGTATATCAGTGTACTTTTAGATGGTCAACCCATATATAGGATCTTGGTAGATAATGGGGTTGGAGTTAACATCCTCCTTGCTAGAATGTTAAGAAAATTGTGCAAAGATGAAACCTATTTGATTCCCACTCTAGTGATAGTAAATAACTTTGCTAGAGAGGTATCCCACACAAAAGGGATACCCTTGCAATAGAACTCACTATTGGAAAAGGACTCAAATGGCTTCATTTTTCATAGGCAATTAATTTTACTTCCACATACAATGCCTTATTAAGCAGAGATTGGATTCACTTTAACAGTTGCATACCATCCTTATTGCATAAGCCTTAATTTTATGGAATAAAAATGACATTGGTGAAAAAGAAGTAGACATAGTGAAAGCTGACACTAGTCCTTTTGTCACCAACTTTAATAACTTGGAGGCTCAATTTTATGGTAATAGTATTGGACCATTAAAACTAATAGAAAGCAAGTTGATACGTCAAGGACAAAACTGTTTTATAACAGAAACCTATTTAGAATCTATTAAACACGGAGTTAGTCAAACAATAACTGACCTCGTCAAGTTCATGCTTGGATTCTTAGAACATACTAGTTCCCCATGATCAAGTCACTTAGGATAATGTAAAGAAAGGAAGCTATTCAAGCTACCCTGGCAAAAGTCTTAGTGCATGCCATTGAGACTAAACTTGAAAGTGAATATGTCATTCTAGAATACTTAACATAGATAAGGTTCAGCCTGCTCCATACAAATTAGAAGATCATAAAGCTGAAGTTTAGGACCCATTAAAAGAATATAATATAGGTACTCTTAATCAACCAAAGCTTGTTTATATAAGTAGTTTATTAACTCAGGCAGAAAGTCTAAGAGTTCTAAAAATTTTAACTACTTGTAAAGATAATTTTGCTTGGGATTATACAAAAATGCCTAGATTAAATATACGTTTAGTTGAGCATAGGTTGCCAATAAAATATGATTTTAAACCTTTTCAATAGCCCCCCCCCCCCCCCACCCACCCCCACAAAGAGAATAACTATGAGATTATTCCCTAGGGTAAAGCAGAAATAGAAAATAAGAGGCTAAGTTCATTAGAACCGCTAGGTATGTAGAATGGCTATCTAATATAGTCACTGTAGTTAAGAAAAATGAAAAAATTAGAGTACGCACATAAACTATAGGAATCTAAACCTAGCAAGCCCTAAAGAAGAGTATCGATCTTATGCCTGTAGTAGACCTATTGGTGGACTTGGTAGCCTAAAACAATATGCGATACTTCATGGATGGTCATGCTGGTTATATTCATATTTTTTTGGCAAAAAATGATATTCATAAACCGACTTTAGATGTCTTGGCGCACTTGGTAATTATGAATAGAATGTAATAACATTTTGTCTTAAGAATGCCAAAGCCACATACCAAAGGGCTATGAATTTAATTTTTCATGACATGATAGGAGAACATTTAGAAGTATACATTGATGATATTTTAATCAAATCTGAAAATTTTGAATTGCATGTTCAACATTTAAGAACACCCTTTGAAAGGATGAGAAAAATATAAATTAAAAATGAACCAAAACTTTCTAGGTTTTCTTGTTCATGAAAAAGGTGTTGAAATCGATGTCAATAAAGCAAAGAAAATAATTCAAGCACAACCGCCTACTAATAAAAAAAGAATTGCAAAAATTCATTGGGCATATTAATTTTCTAAGAAAGTTCATTTCCAATGTTGCAGGGAAAATATAACTTTTCACCAAACTTCTCTGCTTGAAAAATGAAGAAGATTACAGATGGGGTAAGGAGCAGTAGGAAGCCTTCCAAAGGATTAAAGACTATCTGACAAATCAACTAGTTTTAATGTCCAATTCATAAAAAGCATCTAAAGTTATATATAGCTACGTCTTCTAGGTCTGTAGGATTGATATCTATTAGCTCAGGATAATATGTATAGTCATTGACTTGTATCGAAACGTATTATTCTAATATTGTAAAGTTATGTTTTGCATTGTATTATTCAGCCTTTAAACTAGCTAAGGCATTACACGTTGTCTTTTGAAGTTAATTTGATTGCATACACTGATTTACTTAAATACGTGCTTACAAGACCAATATTAAAAGAAAGACTTGGTACATGGGCCTTGGCCTTAACTATAGTTTAAACTATATACCTCAAAGGGATGTAAAATGGCAAAGCAATAATCGATTTTCTGTCTGATCACCCAAACTTGATTCCACATGATGACGAGGAGCAATGTGAGGAGATAAACTTAAAACCGTGGAAGTTTATGTCTGATGGCTCAAAAGCTAGCACAACTGCGCAAGGGCCGGGGCTGGAATAGTTTTAATTTCACCCAACATTTTAATGTCTCAATTCACTTTTGAGTTAGATAATGTAGTATTGTTTGCCTAAATTTATACTAGCAAAATACGTAAGTATACGCAGTCCACAAGTAATAAAGTGATAAGAGAGTGTAGAACCCACAGAAAATTATTTAATAATAATTACCAAGTACTAACTCATAATCAAATTAATTTTATTTAAACAATTCGATAATAGTTGTTGAATTTTAAAAATAAAATACTAAACTAACTAATCACGAACTACCAAAAATTGAAGTTAGATAAAAAGGCTTAAGATTACAATTTTCTAATGTTTCACTTGAATTAATACACTTCCTGTTAAGTTATGCTAACTATTTCAGTTTGTTAATCAAGAACTCATCAATATTTATAACCATCTCTCGATGTATCATAAACGAATTAACTTAAATCCACAGATAATAGAATTAAGATGAACACCCTAGTTAACTAATTTAATATATCTCTATGTGAATTACAATTAAAAAGGATTTAAAGCACAGGTTCCCTATCAGATTACATGCGGCGTATAGATATATCTCTATCCTAGACACAAATCATGAGTTCCACCTGTGACACCCCCAAATCCGGGTACTTCGTTTCCTTAGGATTTGGTGTTCACCATCCAAATACATCACATCACATCTAACTACCCATTCAAATACGAATGAAAACTCTTAATTAAAATAGAAATCTCCCATTAAAGGGTTACAATATCTTTAGCAATTAAATCTCAGGTCATCTAATCTTAAATAAACATCAGTGTGGAAACATAACTTAATTCTATTACATAAACATCATTTAAACAAATACAACAAGTCTTCATCACTTGTTTGCTTTGCCTTTGCCTTTACTAGTAGATGGCTCATCAACTCTTTCAACTTTAGCTGCAATGTTATTATGCAAGGGTGAGCAACAATTTCCCAACAAGTAACACAATAAAATAATAATAATAACATGCGAATAATCAAATGGATATCGGATAATCGAATTCTCGACTTTTGAATCAAGACTAGAATACAAGAATCAAAAGAGCATTAGAGGGTCACAAGACCACGAACTATGTCCCAGGTTATCAAGTATTTCTACTTTAAACCTTTAACAGTCGTAAGACTATATGGACCTTACTTCTCGTACTTAGGGGGATCAGCCATTTGTACCATGTATGTGCACAACATCTAAACGCTAACACGTAAAATATTCCACTATATAAGGGTTGTTCATCTCAGTTTGACATCAGAGTCCGTACCAAAGGAAGTTTGGTTTGGATTTAATTCAATAACGTTTCTAGAATTTTTAACGTTCATCAAGTATGGACTAGTCGAATCAATAAGGGTTCACTAGTCATTCAAGGTTCGATAATTTAATATGAAAGGTATTCAAGAACAAGAGACTAAATCTCAAAGGCATACAATCGAATAAACTCTGTATAACTGAAGTATTACTTAAAAGGAATCAGAATAACACATTTGAATTCATGAACTTGAATGAACTATGTAAAGAACTTAATCAATATGAAGTAGAATATAGAACTTGCATAAAAGGGAGATAAGGTTTTAGAACTTGCTCAATGAAAAATTTAGTTAAGGAACTTGCATAAAAGTAATAAGTAAGGATAAGATACTTGGCCTCGCGTGTAGATTATAATTTAAAATTCACGTTCTTTAATCAACCTATACATCCCGTTTATAAAGGAGTAACATAATTAGTTACAGTATTATAAACACTTCAAAATTCATTCTCATCCAATTTTCATTTTAATATCTCAATTGTCACCGGATAATCAATGGGTATATGCTTACCACCCATCACAGTATTTTAATATTCATTTCATACATTAGTCTAGACTTTAGATATATCTCTTCTTTTTACTCTTTTTTTTTGTTCCACCGCCGGGGCGACTCTACCGCCGGGGCGATAATTGCAGTTCATTTTGGGCGCCGGGACGAGGTCATCGTCGGGGCGACTAAATTAGTTCATTTCTACCGTCGGGGCAGTGACACCGTCGGGGCACTATTTCTAGTATATTTCCACCGCCGAGGCGGTGGACCCAAATGTCAGTTCCTGCAGTTCACGAAGAACACAGAAAAATGTCAAATTTGGCCAAAGTTTTTCACAATTCATCAATTAAATCACTACCCATTCGTCATATATGTTATGAAATCAAAACCCATTACATACACAATGATTTTAACATCACAGACAATCTAAACAACCAATTAAAGGCTAAAAATTTAACTGTTCATTCTTTATTAACATGTTTTGATACAGTTAACTTAATTAATCACTGTGAATTCGTTTCTTAACCAATTCAATTAGTTTAACTTACGTTTTTTTCGTTTTTACATGCATAAACATAATTAGTCATCAATTTAACCAATTAACATGCAAAACAAGCATCAATTTCATACATATAGTTTATATTCATACATAACTACTCTGTAAGTTTCTAAACTCTCATGTAAACATAATTTCATGGATTTAATTACTCTAAATCACATATAAATCATACAAAATACATTTATGCATGCTTACAACTTCTAACATCCATTTATTAAAAATTAAACCATAGAATTTACTTTACAGAAAACTTAAAATATACGATCATAGAATAAAACTCATGAGAACATAAATTAAAGACTGAAATCAAGGAATTACCTTGATTAGTGCTTAGATTATGCAACAAATGAATGGAATTTCTTCTCAATTCTCTAATTCCTCTCAAAATTCTCTCTTTTTCTCTCTAACTTCGTTTCTAAAAACTGATGATAGAATCAACGTATCAAATAAAATGGCAGAGTGTGGTAGTCAGTTAATCCATAATGGGTTAACTGACTCCAACCCCCATTAAGGCCTCGTTTGGCTTGCTTATTAAAACTCTTCTTTTGGTTTATTTTAATAAATTACTTATAGTATAGTTAATGTCACATAATTAATTAATTAAATAATCTCATTTAAATCAATTAAATAAATAGTGTAATTCTACATTAAATCACATAGTCGCATAAATAAAATTCTCCTTTATTAATAATGATAATGACAAATTATTAAATCTCTAATTAATTATTAAATTAATTAGAAATAACATTATGCTTATTTAAATAATGCTTTTAATCAAATAAGCTCAATTAAACACATACTTTGAATATAAAAATTCTCTACATCAATTTAACTAATGTAACACATATAATTAAATTAATCTACCACAAATTCATCAATTAATTATTTAATTCAATAATTAAATTATCGAAAATATTTATTTAATTCAATAAATATTTAAATTAAATTACAAAATTCTCGTTCGTCACATCTTTCCCCCCTTAAAAGGATTTTGTCCCAAGAATCACGACTATTAATTCATCCCGTTACGTTCTCCCCCCTGCAAAGATTATGTCCCGAGAATCGCTATACATAGATTAAGTAAATAGCAGAGAAAAATTTTTCATCATCTGATCTTCGAGTTCCCACGTAGCTTCGTCAGCATTGTGGTTCTTCCAGATCACCTCAACAGAAGGTATAATTTTATTTCGTAGCACTTGCTCTTTCCTGTCAACTATCTGAACAGGCTCTTCTTCGTAAGATAAATCTTTTTCAACTTGTAGGGGTTCATACTCTATGACATGCTTATAGTCGAGTTTGTATGGTCGTAACACCGAGACATGAAAAACATTGTGGATGTGTTCTAATGTCAGAGGTAAAGCTACCTCATACGCGACCTCTCCAACTCTTCGTAACACTTCAAAGGGTCCAATGAATCTCGGGCTTAGTTTTTCCTTCTTACCAAAACGAATCTTCCCTTTCCAGGGAGATACCTTCAAGAAAATGTAGCTACCAGACTCAAACTCTCGATTCTTACGATGTTGGTCGGCATATTTCTTCTGCCTATCCTGAGCTGCTATCAATCATGCCCTGATTACCTTGACGATTTCTGCGGTCTGTTGTACTAGTTCTGGTCCTAGCAATTGACGTTCGCCAACTTCATCCCAACATAATGGAGTTCTGCACTTTCTGTCGTAGAACGCTTCGTAAGGCGGCATGCCAATACTTGCGTGGTAACTGTTATTGTAAGAAAATTCCACCAACGGTAGATGATCATCCCAATTTCCTTTGAAATCCATGATGCAAGCTCTCAACATATCCTCCAATGTTTGGATTGTTCTTTCACTCCGTCCGTCGGTGTGTGGATGATATACCGTACTCATACGTAACTGCGTCCCCATGCATTCTTGAAGTCGTTTCCAGAAGTTTGATGTGAAGCGCGGATCCCTATCTGAGACGATAGATATTGGAACATCGTGCCTCGAAACAATCTCTTTCACATACAACTTTGCCAGCTGATCTAAATTGAATCTGATCTTGATTGGTAAGAAATGTGATGATTCCGTCAGTCGATCTACGATAACCCATATTGCGTCGAAACCTTTCTGAGTCGTCTGGAGACCTACTACGAAATCCATTATGATATATTCCCATTTCCATTCTGGGATTTCTAACGGTTGTAATAACCCACTTGGCCTTTTATGTTCTGCTTTAACTTTTTGACATGTCAAACATTTGGCTACACAATCGACAACATCCCTCTTCATATTCGGCCACCAAAAATGCTGTCGGAGATCTTGGTACATCTTCGTACTACCCGAGTGAATCGAATATCTTGAATTATGAGCCTCGCTCAAAATTTCCCCCTTAACCTCTAGTATTGGCGGAACCTAAATTCTTCCCTCGAATCTTAATACTTCTTCGTTATTCACTTTGAATTTCACTTCATCACCTCCAGATATTTTTTTCCTGATTTTCTCACATTCTTCATCCTGCATTTGTGCTTCCTTAACCTTATCCACCAAAGTTGAACCGATTCTCAATTGAAATAATTTTTTCCACTCTCATCCGAAAATTTTACCTCCAACTCTAGTTTCGCCATTGCTGTAATTAGCTCCTCTTGAGCGGTAATCATAGACAATTTCTTCTGCTTAAGGCGTACGCCACAACGTTCGCTTTACCCGGATGGTATAAAATTTCGCAGTCGTAATCCTTTAGCAATTCCAACCATCTCCTTTATCGCATGTTCAGATCCTTCTGTGTAAAAATATATTTCAGTCTCTTGTGGTCTGTATATATTTCACACTTCTCCCCGTAAAGATAGTGCATCCATATCTTCAAAGCAAACGCTACCACGGCCAATTCCAAATCATGGGTAGGATACCCCTTCTCATAGTCTTTTAATTGTCGTGACGCATACACAATGACCTTATCGTTCTGCATAAGCACACAGCCTAGTCCTTTATGCGATGCATCACTAAACAACATAAAATTTCTGGTGCTATCCGGTAGAGATAACACAGGCGCCGTACTCAACCTCTTCTTTAATTCTTGAAAACTTTCCTCACACTTCTCCATCTAAATGAACTTTACCGTCTTCCTAGTCAGATTAGTTAACGGAGTCGCGATTTTGGAAAAATCTTGAATGAATCTCTTGTAGTAACCTGCCAATCCGAGAAACTCCTTACTTTCGATGGTGTTTTCGGCTGATCCCAGTTAAGCACTGCTTTAACCTTTGACGGATCCACCGAAATCCTATCCTTGTGAATCACATGTCCAAGAAATTGCACTCCCTCTATCCAGAATTCACATTTTAAAAATTTAGCGTACAACTTCTCTCTTCTTAACACTTCTAATGTCGCTTTTAAATGCTCTGTATGCTCCTCTTTGGTTTTGGAATAAATTAGAATATCGTCAATGAATACTACTACAAACTTGTCCAAAAATGGCTTAAACTCCCTATTCATTAAGTCCGTGAATGTTGCAGGAGCATTCGTTAGACCAAATGACATCACCAGAAACTCGTAGTGACCATAACGAGTCTTGAACGCTGTCTTCGGTACATCTTCCTTCCTCACCTTCAACTGATGATAACCACTCCTCAAATCTATCTTTGAGAAATATCTAGCTCCTTTCAATTGATCAAACAAGTCGTCGATTCTTGGCAACGGGTATTTATTCTTAATCGTGACCTTGTTCAACTCCCTGTAATCAATGCAAAGTCACATCGATCCGTCTTTCGGCGCTCCCCACGACGATACGCTCGGCTGAATATACTTCTTACTTCTTATCTAAAAGTTCTTGCAGTTGTACCATTAATTCTTTCATCTCTACTGGGGCCACCAAATCGATTACAAATTCAACTTCCCTATCTGGTAGAAATCCTGACAAATCGTCTGGAAAGACGTCTACAAAGTCCCTTACGACAGGTATCTCTTCTAATTTCGGACTCACTTTTTGAGTATCAACTATGTAGGCTAAGTATCCCATACAGCCTTGTCTTAACAACTTCCTGGCCTACACCATCGTCAGACAACTCGCCTGCCTAGGCGACTTGCTGCCATAAAATACTACCTTTGGCGGAGTCATAAGGTTAATACGTTTCTTTTGGCAATCAATTATCGCTCCATAATTGAATAGCCAATCCATTCCCAAAATAACGTCAAATTCTCCAAGTTTGATTGGGATAAGATCTACAGTCATCACGTTTCCCTTAATATTCACTCTACAGTTCTTGTGTACGTACCTAACAGGAAATACCTCCCTATTCGCAATTTCTATGTTCAAAGGTTTATCTAATTCCTCCTTAGGCAATTCTAAGTTCTTAGCAAAGTCATCGGATATAAATGAACAAGTAGCACTTGAATCAAATAATACATAAGCATTTATATTATTGATCGGAATGATACCTGACACCACATCGCAAGACTGTATGGCATCTTGCACGATTATGTTGAAAGTTCTGGAGGTAGGTCAGTTTGTTGGTGCTGATCCGGTTATGGTTAACGTGCTACCACCACTGTTTCCCTTATTTCCTCCTGTTCCTGCTCCTCTTGCTGCCTTCTTGTGGCAATCCCTAGCCAGATGATCCTTTGGTCCGCAAGTGAAACTAGCGCCCTTCTTTAGATTCGGACAATTTGGTGCTATGTGGCCTTCCTGACCATAATTGTAGCAAACCCTCTTCCCCGTCAAGCATATCCCCACATGATTTTTTCCACATGTAATACACGCTTCCACCTTCTTTTTCTGACCTCTCTGTTGATTTTCCAAAAGATCCACCATCATTCCACTTCCTCTTCTGAGTGTGACCACCACTGTTTCTACCACTTGCTTTGTTATTCTCATTTTTACCCTTCTTTTTCTTCTGCTCCTGGTTATACTTAGTCAGAGTATCACTCCCACCTTCTGCGATAATCGCCTTTTCCAAAACTCCGGCAAATGTGTTCAATTGGAACATTGACACCTTACTGTACAATCATGGCTTCAATCCCTGTTCGAATCTCCTCGCCTTCCTTTCATCGGTGTTCACTTGGTAAGTTGCGAACCTAGCCAACTCGATAAATTTCGCAGCGTATTCCGATACAGTCATAGTACCCTGCTTCAACTCCAGGAATTGAATCTCCATTTGATTTCGCGAGCTAGTCAAAAAATACATCTCAAAGAACATCTCCTTAAACCTCTCCCATGCGATTACACCCTGACCTCCTTGCATCTTATTCGATTGCCAACAACAGTTAGCCTCTAACTTAAGCATGAACGTTGTAAAGGCAGTCTTTTGGTCATCACTAATCCTAGCAACGTCAAATACTTTCTCCATTTCCATCACCCAGGTTTGGGCTTCGATCGGGTTCAGGGAACCCCTAAATTCTGGCGGTCCTACCGCTTTGAAGTCTTTAAATGACGTCACTGGTAGAGCTTGCGGTTGATTCGCAAGTGCTCCAGCCAAAAGGTTCACCAACTGCTGAACAGGATTAGCATTGGTGTTGTTGTTGTTATTGGTAGAGCTCTCCTGAGCTTGTTGACGTGGTTGGCATCTCAGCGGCATTTTTTGTTCAAGAATATGCGCTTAGTAGATCATCACTCAATTTCTTAAGTGTTCAACATTTAACTCAAACAATTCAGGTTAAATATTTAACACATAACATCTTCAAATAAAATTGATATTTCATTCATTCAAAAGTCTTAAACATAGAAAGATAGCATCACTGCTATTTACATCAACTATCCCAAGATCAAATAATCTTTAGGATTAAATAGTCTTATTTCATTGTGTATAATCACGTTGGAATTTACATCATTAACTACCATAAATATTTACACATAATTCAAAACTTCTCCTATCACGACCTACTAAGGCGTCGAACCGCCTTCCTACGTTCTTTCTCCATGATACGGAACATCATCCTTCGATCCAACATGTACCATGGCAAGTCCTCGAACTGAACTGGATAGTGGAGAACTCGATCCTGGGCCCTATCAATTGCTGTCTGAAAAGTATAGTTTGTCTCCTCAATCTTAGCCTTCTTTGCCCGTTCGCCTTCTTCGAAAATTTCTGCACGTTGAGCGGTATTCATCCAAGCATCCTCTACTCTCGCATGTCCCACTGACTCCTCACTCAGATCATCCTTCAATTTTTGAATCTCAAGTTTCATTTTCTCATTCTCAGCTATCAGGTCTTCCTTTTGGCTTTCTGCCTGAACTAACTTCCACTCCACGTCTCCAAGACGTATATCAAGATCCTCAATTTTCTCATTCTTCTGGTCTATAAGAGTCTAGCGTCTATTTGCCAGTCCCTCCAAGTCTCTGACTCTATCCTGCAACTCTATGATACGATCATACACTGCATCGTACATCTCAACATCAACAGAGGTAAGGGGTACCTCCTCGGGATCCTCATCATCCCCCTCAGCCTCTATCTCAACATCCTCAGAGTCCTCCTCTGAATCAAGCTCAAGCTCATGCTCTTGACCCACAACAGTGATCAATGGAGATGGCTCTCTCTGTATCAACTACTCCCGGATAACATGGATATCATGGGGCTCCTCTTCTCCAGCCACTCGGGGCTCAACATCCCTAGGCTGACTGAATCCTCTAGCATCCGGCATCCTGACAACAAAGTTTAAATTTTAATTAATACTCGGTACTAATCGCAGCACATAAGTTGTTAACACATAAGCACATAGCACATAAAGTCTTTTATTATCTTTAATGAATTCCGTAATTCATTCCTTTGAACTCGATAATAATTTATCACCACTATATTTTCTGACTCTTAAAAGGCTACTACCCTAAGGTTTTTCCCACCTAAGGTTCATAACCTAAAGCTTTGATACCAACCTGTGACACCCCCAAATTCGGGTACTTCGTTTCCTCAGGATTTGGTGTTCATCATCCAAATACATCACATCACATCTAACTACCCATTCAAATACGAATGAAAACTTTTAATTAAAATAAAAATCTCCCATTAAAGGGTTACAACATTTTTAGCAATTAAATCCCAGGTCATCTAACCTTAAATAAATATCAGTGCGGACACATAACTTAATTCTATTACATAAACATCATTTAAACAAATACAACAAGTCTTCATCACTTGTTTGCTTTGCCTTTGCCTTTACTAGTGGATGGCTTATCAACTCTTTCAACTTTAGCTGCAATGTTATTATGCAAGGGTGAGCAACAATTGCCCAGCAAGTAACACAATAAAATAATAATAATAACATGCGAATAATCAAATGGATATCGGATAATCGAATTCTTGACTTTTGAATCAAGACTAGAATACAAGAATCAAAAGAGCATTAAAGGGTCACAAGACCACGAACTATGTCCCAGGTTATCAAGTATTTCTACTTTAAACCTTTAACAGTCGTAAAACTATATGGACCTTACTTCTCGTACTTAGGGGGATCAGCCCTTTGTACCATGTATGTGCACAACATCTAAACGCTAACGCGTAAAATAATCCACTATATAAGGGTTGTTCATCTCAGTTTGACATCAGAGTCCGCACCAAAGGAAGTTTGGTTTGGATTTAATTCAATAACGTTTCTAGAATTTTTAACGTTCATCAGCTATGGACTAGTCGAATCAATAAGGGTCCGCTAGTCAATCAAGGTTCGATAATTTAATATGAAAGGTATTCAAGAACAAGAGACTAAATCTCAAAGGCATACAATCGAATAAACTCTGTATAACTGAAGTATTACTTAAAAGGAATCAGAATAACACATTTGAATTCATGAACTTGAATGAACTATGTAAAGAACTTAATCAATATGAAGTAGAATATAGAACTTGCATAAAAGGGATCGATAAGGTTTAAAACTTGCTCAACAAAAAATTTAGTTAGGAAACTTGCGTAAAAGTAATAAGGATAAGATACTTGCCTCGTGCGTAGATTACAATTTAAAATTCACGTTCTTTAATCAACGTATACATCCCGTTTATAAAACAGTAACAATAATTAGTTATAGTATTATAAACACTTCAAGATTCATTCTCATCCAATTTTTATTTTAATATCTCAATTGTCATCGGATAATCAATGGGTATATGTTTACCACCCATCACAGTATTTTAGTATTCATTTCATACATTAGACTAGACTTTAAATATGTCTACGATAACATAACATGACCACAAAGAAAGAAAAAAAATTTACTCTCTTCTTTTTACTCTTTTTTTTGTTCCACCGCCGGCGTGGTGGTTTCCTTTACAAAAGGCCGCCGGGGCAACTCTACCGTCGGGGCGACAATTGCAGTTCATTTTGGGCGCCAGGGCGAGGTCATCGCCGGGGCGACCAAATTAGTTCATTTCTACCGTCGGAGCGCTATTTCTAGTATATTTCCACCGCCAAGGTGGTGGACCCAAATGTCAGTTCCTGCAGTTCGCGAAGAACACAAAAAAATGCCAAATTTAGCCAAAGTTTTTCACAATTTATCGATTAAATCACTACCTATTCATCATATATGTTATGAAATCAAAACTCATTACATACACAGTGATTTTAACATCACAGACAATCTAAACAACCAATTAAAGGCTAAAAATTTCACTGTTCATACTTTATTAACATGTTTTCATACAGTTAACGTAATTAATCACTGTGAATTCGTTTCTTAACCAATTCAATTAGTTTAACTTACGTTTTCTTCGTTTTTACATGCATAAACATAATTAGTTATCAATTTAACCAATTAACATGCATAACAAACATCAATTTTATACATATAGTTTATATTCATACATAACTACTCTGTAAGTTTCTGAACTCTCATATAAACGTAGTTTCATAGATTTAATTACTCTAAATCACATATAAATCATACAAAATGCATTTATGCATGCTTACAACTTCTAACATCAATTTATTAAAAATTAAACCATAGAATTTACTTTACAGAAAACTTAAAATATACGTTCATGGAATAAAACTCATGAGAACATAAATTAAAGTCTGAAATCAAGGAATTACCTTGATTAGTGCTTAGATTATGCAACAAATGAATGGAATTTCTTCTCAATTCTCCAATTCCTCTCAAAATTCTCTCTTTTTCTCTCTAACTTCATTTCTAAAAACTGATGATAGAATCAGCGTATCAAATAAAATGGCAGAGTGTGGTAGTCAGTTAATCCATAATGGGTTAACTGACTCCAACCCCCATTAAGGCCTCGTTTGGCTTGCTTATTAAAACTCTTCTTTTGGTTTATTTTAATAAATTACTTATAGTATAGTTAATGTCACATAATTAATTAATTAAATAATCTCATTTAAATCAATTAAATAAAATAGTGTAATTCTACATTAAATCACATAGTCGCATAAATAAAATTCTCCTTTATTAATAATGATAATGACAAATTATTAAATCTCTAATTAATTATTAAATTAATTAGAAATAACATTATGCTTATTTAAATAATGCATTTAATCAAATAAACTCAATTAAACACATACTTTGAATATAAAAATTCTCCACATCAATTTAACTAATGTAACACATATAATTAAATTAATCTACCATAAATTCATCAACTAATTATTTAATTTAATAATTAAATTATCAAAAATATTTATTTAATTCAATAAATATTTAAATTAAATTACAAAATTCTCGTTCGTCACAGAAAGAGGTCAAAGGACTAGCTCAAATGCCATAAAGATTAAAGTTTATACAAACATCAGACGTGAATATATAAGTAACTAGTCTTAAAGAATCTTGGAAATGAGCACATACCCAGAAGCAATAGAAACAGAGAAGTTACAATTTGCAAATATGATCCTGAACCCTCTCGCCATTTGTTCTTGGAGGCTGAAGAATTATGTATTAAATTCACTTCACTATTTATTGCTATTTTAATGCACTTTTTCCTCTAAAATACGTCCCTCATTTCTGTCTCTCTGTTTTATATATGGATTTTTATGGAACTCGAGAGCAAGTTTGTCTGAAGAGAGAGAAATAAATTAAAAGAAGAGCTGAAGAAGTAGGCTTGTGTAGTGTATATTGGGGGCAGAGTCGAGAGGAGTGTCAGCAGAATAAAGTTCTAAGGGCGGAATTCATAAGTTTTTATTAAATGGGATTTTATGGATTTCTCTCGATTCCGAAGTTGTCCTTCATTTGGATGGATTATAATTAATTAATTATGATAAGAATAGGATACAGATAATATGCATGCATGGAAGAGAGAGTTGTCAGCATGACAAAGCAAGAAGAAGAGTATGGCACTATATTGTATGTGTCTGTCTGATTGCCTGCTCGCCTTGGAACTCTCAAGTACAAATAGATTAAAGTAATAATAGTAGAAGTAGTAAGTAGATGGTTCGGTTATTCGGTTAACCGAATAGTAAAATGTCAAGAACCAAACCTGAACCCGAAAACCGAATAGTAAAACGGTTATAACCGAATTATAGAAAATAACCGAATAACCGAAATAATTCGGTTAAAAAATTTCGGTTATGTTCGGTTATTCAATTTTATCCGTTTTTTGCTCAGCCCTAGCGACCATTGCAGAGTACGACAATTGAAACCTCTTCAGAAAATTGGAACCTCTTCAAAGGGGTGTTAGGAAACCTATAAGTAGGTTCCAGTCTACCCAAAATAGGGATATCAAATCAAATTAATCTTTCTCAAGTTCTTAAGAAAATATTATTTTGATATTTTCTTGTTATAATTACTTCTCTATCATTTATAGTTTTGCACTAGATTTGTTACTACACAACAAATTCTAGTACAGAATAAAATTTGGGCTTGTCTTATCTTGGAAGACTAATTCGTAGTAACCTGTGTAGCAAAAGTAAGGGGCGAATATAGTCTTAAGGAAAGAGTGGTCAACCATTCGATTCAGGCGGTAATATTGTTATATCAAATAACAAAGCGGGTTACAACAATCTTAAGACTATATTAACAATGGAGGACAACAATTCAAAAAATAGCTTAAATCAAGATAACAAAGTCGAGAAATTTGATGGATTCTTCTCCAGACGTTGGAAAAGCAAAATGTATTTTTGCTTAACTGCATTAAAACTCTCTCATGTACTAAATGAAGAGAAAATGGAAGAAAAAGAAAATGAGACACCGGCAGAAATGAAGAGTCGAATTAAATGGGAACAAGATGATTTCATGTATAAAGGGCACATTCTAAATGCATTATCCAATTCATTGCACGATGTGTATGAAGTCAAGTTCATGGAAAAGACGGCAAGAGAATTATGGGAGGATCTTGACAACAAGTACAAAATTGAGGACACTGAAAATAAAAATTTCTAGTAAGTTCATTATTTGATTATCAAATGATAGATAACAAATCTGTTATGCTGCAAGTACATGAACTTCAAATTATTATGAATCAAATTGTGTCGGAAGGCCATAGCCTTGATGAAGGGTTTCAAGTATCGACAATTATTTCAAAGTTACCATTTTCATGGAAAGATTGTCGAAAGGAATTGAAACAAAAGAAAGATGCAATGACTATGCAAGAGCTTATTAAATTTCTCCAAGTTGAAAAGAATTCTCGGAACTTGGATAAATTGGAAATAGAAAATAAAAGTGCTAAAGCACTTGTCATAGAAAATGCATCTAAACCAAATGGTAAGAACAAAAGGAAGCGTGGTGCTCAAGATAATACTTCCAGAAATAAAAAACCGAAAGGTACTTGTTAGAAGTGTGATAAGCCAGCACATTTCAAGAAATAATATAATTTGTACTTGAAGCAAAGGCAACAAAAGAATGACCAAGCAAATATGATAGGCAATGAAGATATTGCTGCTATGATTATGGAGACTAACATAGTTCGAAATGACATGGAATTGTGGACCGACTCTGGAGCAACCAAACATATTGCCAAGAATAAAGCAATGTTTAAAGCCTATGAACCTATGAAGAATAGTCAAGAACTATTCATGGAAAATTCATCAACTGTAAAAGTGATGGGCAAAGGCAAGGTGGTTCTCAAGTTATCATCCGGGAAGACAATCACTCTTAATGATGTTCTTCATGTTCTAGAAATTAGGAAAAATCGTGTATCTGTTAGTCTTCTAAACAAACATGGCATAAAAGTCTTGCTTGACGCTAATTGTATTGTATTGTCCAAGGGTGACATGTATGTCGGAAAAGGATATGAATTTAATGGCATGTGCAAACTAATTATTATTAATAAAAATTCATCTTTTGCTTATATGGTTTCTACTTTTGATGTTTGGCATGCTAGATTCGGACATGCAAATTATAAAAGTATGTGTAACATGAGTAATCTTAGTTTAATTCCTAAGATTAATTTTTCTGATTTAGAAAAATGTGATATATGTGTTAAGTCTAAAATTGTCAGGAAGTCTTTTAAAAAAGTAGAAAGAAACTCACAATTATTAGAATTAATCCATTCCGATATTTGTGAATTTGAGGGCATATTAACTAGGGGAGGAAAAAGATATTTTATAACATTTATAGATGATTGCTCAAGATACACTCAAGTTTATTTGTTAAGAACTAAAGATGAAGCTTTAGAAAATTTTAAAATCTACAAAGCTGAAGTTAAAAATCAATTAGATCGAAGAATTAAAATTCTTAGATCGGATAGAGGAGGGGAATACTTCTCTTATAATGATTTTTGTGAGAATCATGGTATAATTCATCAAACTATAGCCCTTATAGTCCTCAACAAAATGGAGTGGCCGAACGAAAAAATAGGACATTTGAAGAAATGATTAATACATTACTACTTACTTCTGGTTTGCCTAAAAATTTATGGGGGGCAAGCATTAATGACTGTTTGTTATATACTTAATCGTATTCCCCATAAGAAAACTCACATTACACCTTATGAATTGTGAAAAAAGAGAAAACTTTCTCTTGACCATTTAAGAGTGTGGGGATGTAGGGCATTAGTAAGGTTAATTGATCCTAAAAGACCTAAGCTTGGAGCTAAAACAATCGAGTGTGCTTTTATAAGCTATGCACAAAATAGCAAAGCCTATAAATTCTTGACCATGGAATTCACAGATTCTGTTAGCCAAAATATAATTTTGGAGTCTAGAGATGTTGAGTTCTTTGAGATTTCTTTTTTTAGGAAAACGTCAAGAGAAGACACTGATAAAGAGGATCAAGGAACAGTTCATCATGAAACAAATGATGAAATGGAACTTACTACATCTACTAAAGAAATAGAACCAAGAAGAAGTAAAAGAGCAAGGATAGAAAAATCCTATAGCCCTGATTTCTACATGTATCTAGTTGAAAGAAACAGGGATGATATTGTTTCTTCTAGTATTTTTGTGACTGAGCATGATTCTAGTGATAGAGATCCATTGACTTTTAGAGAAGCTATGTCCTCTCAAGATTCAAGTTTTTAGCAAGAAGCCATTAATGATGAAATAGATTCTATCATGGGTAACAAGACTTGGGTCTTGGTGAATTTACCTCCTGGTTATAAACACATTGGCTATAAATGGATATTTAAAAGGAAAAGAAAACCAGATGGATCCATAGATAAGTATAAAGCTAGATTGGTAGCCAAAGGTTTTAAGCAAAAGGAATGAATTGATTACTTTGATATATATGCTCCAGTAGCAAGAATTAGTACCATTAGGTTATTAATTGCATTAGCATCAATTCATAAACTTGTTATCCACCAAATGGATGTTAAAATTGCTTTTCTAAATGGTGATTTAGAAGAGGAAGTTTATATGGAACAACCAGAAGGGTTTGTTTTGAAAGGCCAAGAAAGAAAAGTTTGTAAATTTGTTAAATCTTTATATGGCCTAAAACAAACACCTAAACAGTGGCATGAAAAATTTCACCAACTGATTGTTTTCAATGGATTTAAAATAAACGAATCGGATAAATGTGTTTATTCTAAGTTTAGTAAAGGTTTTGGTGTTATAATTTATTTATATGTTGATGATATGTTTATTTTTGGTACTAGTGAAAAAGTAGTATTAGAAACTAAAGTATTCTTGTCTGCTACTTTTGATATGAAAGATATGGGGGAGGCTAATGTAATTTTAGGTATTAAAATTTTACGGTCTCAGGATACCATTTCTTTAACTCACTCTCATTATATTAAGAAGTTGTTAAAGAAGTTTAATCACGAGAATTGCAAGATAGCTTCTACCCCATATGATCATTTTGTTATGTTATTTTCAAATAAAGGTAATAACATATCTCAGTTAGAGTATACAAGTATAATTGGTAGTCTAATGTATGCAATGCAGTGTACTAGACCTGATATAGCATTTGCGGTTGGAGTATTGAGTAGGTTTACTCATAATCCAGGTCAAGTTCATTAGGACGCAGTATCAAAGATACTTAAATATCTTAAAGGCACAATGAACTATGCATTATGCTATACATGATACCCAGCTGTGGTAGAAGGGTACACAGATGCAAACTGGCTAACGAATTCAGATGAAATAAAGTCTACAAGTGGATGGATATTCACTTTAGGAGGAGGGACAATTTCTTGGGGTTCCAAGAAACAAACCTTGATAACACATTCAACTATGGAATCCGAGTTTGTTGCATTATCAACTGCTGTAAAAGAAGCCGAATGGCTTAAGGATTTATTATTTGAGATACCACTTTGGCCCAAGCCAATGACAACTATCTCAATATATTGTGATAATGAGGCAGCATTGTCACGATCTTATGATAAGGTTTATAACGGGAAGTCTAGACATATAAGTTTAAGACATAGTTATGTTAGGGAGCAAATCAGTAAAAGGGTTGTTACCTTTAACTATGTCAAGTCAAAAGAAAATTTGCCAGATCCTTTTACAAAAGGCCTAGGCAAGGATATAATATGTAAGACTTTTAGGGAGATGGGTTTAAAGCCTTTAATTGAGAGGTAACCTATAAGTGGAACCCAACTAAATACTAGAGTAACATCTAGTATATTAGTTCAATGAAAAAAATACTTATGGTAATAATCAATAATGCACTAGACAAGTATGAAGAATAAATTCTTCGTAACCATCTCAAAGTTAGTGTATGCTTGTATGGAGAACAAAGAGGGTAGGGTAAACCTTTAATAAATCTATGTCCGGTTTGGAGGATGCAAGTCATAAAAGTGTATCTAATTAGATTCACCTATGTAAGTGAAGGAAGTGGGGCCACTTCTGCGAGACTTAAGGCTTGTCTCTAAGTCACTGACGAAACCCAAGAGGTAAACATAAGGCCATAAACGTGTTGGGTTTCCTTAAACTATAAGGAATATAGTATATGACTATTGAGTAAGATACCGCTTTAAGATTTCTTAGTTCAAGCTAACGTTACTAAGAATTCTAATATTTTGTGATATAGACTATGTAAAGGTTTAAGTCGAAAGACACCTATTACTTATGTATGCTATATCTAATAAGAGAAAGAACAAGGTCAAAGGAAAAGGATTACAAGATTATGAAAATAGGGGAGGATTGTTGGCTATTTTCAAATCTAGAAAGTATATAATAAATATATTATATATTGTCTATATAGCCAACAAATGAATTGTTTCAGTTAGATAAAATAAAAGGTCTTAATATTAAGAACTTGGGTTCAAGTCATGGCAATAACATTCTTACAATTTTTTAATTAATTATTTTAATTAATTAATTAGAATATTTAATTAATTAATTAACTAATCAATTAATTAATTAATCGGGCCAACTGTAAACCACCAAAATTATAGATGCCAAGATGGGATACGACCATTACCATGCATTGGGATGCCAAATTGCAGAGTACGACAATTGGAACCTCTTCAAAGGGGTGTTAGGAAATCTATAAATACGTTCCAGTCTATCCATAACAGGGATATCAAATCAATCTTTCTCAAGTTCTTAAGAAAATATTAGAATATTTTCTTGTTATAATTTTTTCTTTATCATTTATAGTTTTGCACTAGATTTGTTACTACACAATAAATTCTAGTACAGAATAAAATCTGGGCCTGTCTTATTTTGGGAGACTAATTCGTAGTACCCTTGTGTAGCAAAAGTAAGGGACGAATATAGTCTTAAAGAAAGAGTGGTCAACCATTCGATTCAGACGATAATATTGTTGTTCTATATCGAATAACAATGCGAGTTACAACAATATATTGCAGCTAAAGAATGTAATGCAGCGTATGAACTATCTTAATTATAGTCAAGATATAACAAGTATGTCTCAACTTTTAACCCGCCATTTCTTGTTTGTGTTTTAAACAATTCAAATAGGAAGATGGTTGTGTCTTAAACAATTCAAATAGGTAAAGGAGAACCAATTTACCGCATAAAAATCAAAATATTACAACCGAAATATACCGCGTATCGTGTCACTTTGTGCTGCAATATAGAAGTCGTTAGTGCAGTATCAGTTCATCAATTTTGTTATATTTGTATGATATGAAGAGAGGTATTGTAATTTTGAGATCAGATTAACCGAAAATTTTGTCAAGCACAAATCAATGCATAGATTTTCAACCCAGATAGCAGTGCCTAAAATAGTTCAAAATTAGGGCCAAAATTAGGAGAGGAGAGAAGTTTGGCTGTTTTGTGTGTGTGAGGGCTCAGAATTTTAGAGAGATGAACAAAATTGAAAAAAAATGTAAACCGTTAAGAGGCAAAATTGAAAAAAATGTCAAGCACAAATCAATGCATAGATTCATACCTGATTCAGATTTTGGCTGGTGCTGGTGGTGGACGGTGGAACATTGAGTGAGGTGTGTTAATTAGCTCAACCCGTTAAGAGGCCAACCCATTAACACCCGACCCGAACCCGTCCAACCCGTTAATACTCTAATTAAAATAGGTTAATACTCTAATGAAAATAGGAATTGGAACTAATTTTCGATATTTTAGACTCTTACTAATTCTATTGTGAAAATTTTCTACATCAGATGCTTTTATATCTTCGTTAATTGTTAAAGCTAAGTTTTGTGCCACTACAAAGCATCACCCACAATGAGTAATATGCAATACAATTGAAGAATGGATACAATTTATTTAAACTTTTTCTTTCAAATAAAAGAAAAAGAAAGCAGTATCATACTTAATTTCCTTTCACTTTTTTGAAGAAGAAATAAGTATTATACCGGACAATGTCATCTACTCAAGTTTTATATTTTAAGGAATGAGTTTTCACTTAATTAGTTTCTATAAATTTTTTACGTAAATTAACATTCTATTTTATCACTTAATTATACAACATATATACATATATACATATATATATATATATATATATATATCTGTGTGTGTGTGTGTGTAATTTGTCTTAGAATATATGTTTAACACATTCTTTTTTGGAAAATTATATTGTTAAGATGTGCCCCCCTTTATAATTGTATGATCTCTAACCGCGGGAAAATGACAGATCTAATATTTATTTTCTCACTACTTGTAATAAAAAATAGATTTTGCTAAAAACATTGAGTATTCCGTACTCCCTCCGTCCCAAATTAAAACCCACATTTCCTTTTAAAAGTAAGAAAACAAATAGTCTTAATTTAAGTTAATATTTTATTCGGGCTATGAGACCTGGCGATACCTGTAATTTAGCTGGTGAGCCTTTGTTTTAGTATAGATTTGTAGAGTCTAGTGAATACAAAATTGGAGAGTGATTCCCAAGTAAGGAATTTAGCAAACCTCTCCAAGTGATATTTTTTTCTCATATATCTTATACAATTAATGTAATAAAGTAGTTCTTTCTCATATATATACATACTTAAATCTTTTGTTGAGAAGTGATTTTTTGCATGTGTGATAAATGTGTGCGTGTGTTAGTCACCTACCGTAAAACAAGACAACCAAACACATCTCTCACTTTCGTATCTATCTTCAACTTTAGCGTGCACTAGTGGTATTTTTCTTTATAAATATTTTGGTTGCGTGAATTACGTTAGTTAATAGCAGTATGATCGAGTACTATTTTTTTTTAATTTAAATTTAATATTTATTTTCTCACTTGTAATAAAATATAGGTTCTGCTTAAAATATTGAGTATTTCGTACTCTCTCCGTCCCAAATTAAAACCCACGTTTCATTTTAAAAGTAAGAGAACAAGTAGAGTCTTAATTTAAGGTAGTATTTTATTCGTGCGATGGGACCTGAAGTGTGGAGTGGTTTCAATAGCTAATACCATTGGGTGTTACTAGATTCTTTTTAATTATTTTTTTTCATACCTGTAATTTAGCTAGTTAGAATGTGTTTTAGCATAGATTTGACCTATCGTAGAACAAGACACTCAAGCACATCTATATCTTATATAATTAATGTAATAAAGTAGTTTTTTTCATATATACACGTACTTAAATCTTTGGTTGGGAAGTAATTTTTTGTATGTGTGATAAATGTGTGCTTGTTAGTCACCTACCGTATAACAAACAACCAAACACATCTCTCACTTTCGTATCTATCTTCAACTTTAGCGTGCACTAGTGGTATTTTACTTTAATAATATTTTGGTTGCGTGGATTACGATAGTTAATAGCAGTATGATCGAGTACTATTTTTTTTTAATTTAACTGTGATTGTAAATGTAATATTTATTTTCTTACTGATGTGATAAAAATATATAACTGCAAGTGCACAGTGTCAAATTGAAGGACTGACAAGTACAGGTTGAACCTATACAGACTAGATTAATTTGTATCCTTAATATCTATTTTAGGTGAATTAGAAATAAATATTGAGAATCAATTAACTAAAATTAAACTAATTAATAACAAGGAAGCAATCTAAGAATCCGAATCCATTAAATAATAAACATAACAAGTAATTCAATCTCTTCTATTTTTATAACTTAATTATGACATTGATCCTCCTTCCCTTTAATTTAGTAATTTTATAATTAACGTGGGCACGCATAAACTATGAAAATTTAAGGATTAACTATAATCCATCAAAACTTTTTTTAGCAAACACGGATTATGAAAAACTCATATCTTAACAATAATCTATCAAAACTTCTTAATTAAATTAAAATCACATAAGAACTATAAAACGAAGGTATTTCAATAATGAAACATGAAGGCAAAATCAATTAAACATAAAAGCATAAATAATAGAAGAGATGAAAAATATTATCATGAATAATTATTTAATCTCATCTTCATCCTAGATTAAAGAAATTAACTAACCATGAAAATTAATAAACTAACTAAAATAAAGAAGAAGTAAATTAAAATTAAAATAAAATAAACTCCCTTTAATTAATGATCCTCCAACAAGCGTACAATGAAGAAATAATTTAATTTACTCCTACTCCTAACCTAAACTAATACATAAAAGAAAACCTAATACTCTCTCTAAAATAAGAGACCTATTTATAGGGAAAATAAATTTGTGCCCTAATTAACATTCATTGAACTTGGCCTCTTTTATTCCCTTTTTTTTTTCCTTTTTCCTTCTTGATTTCAATCTCTACATGGTAATCTCCCAAGAGTCATTTTCCATGTAGGTTTCAACTTCCTAGTGGCAATCAACTTCTCAAAGAGATCTTCTAGATAAACTTTCCTTTCTTTCGCTGGATTTAACTTGCACACAAAGATTGTTCCACCTCATTCCTTCTCGTTGTAGGATTCTTCTTGGATATTTTTTCTTACATGAATAAGAGCATTAAATATTGCTTGATCAAAAAGATTTTGACTTTATTGTAATAAAATATTAAATCCTACAAAATAAAATAAAACATATTAATTAAATAAACTAATATAATTAAAAATGACAAAATTAGGGATAATAAAATGTATAAATTATGAGTCTATCAAATACCCCCATACCTAACTTTTGCTCGTCCTCGAGTAAAATAAAAAGAAAAATAAAATAAAAACAAAAATTATACTATCCCATTTTCATAGGAAACACGATTGCACTTAGCATGTGCAACAAGCCTTTAAACCCCAAGGTTACCCCAAGTGGACGAGTAGTGTCTCGTGAGGGTTTGCAGTGAATATACCCACAAAATTCAAAATAAAATCTTTTTAAGTTTAACCAATTATGAAATCGAAAGAAAACTTCTAAGTATACATGGACATTATACATAAGCAAGATTAAATTCAAAATTACACTTTCACCTTATCAAAAATACTCTATCTTCATTTTAGACACTATCCTTCATAAAATTAATTTCATGTGATGAATGCATTGTGTATGTGATGTAACTCTTAGTAGAGATTTTTACCATGAAAATCAAACAAACTCATTTTTTTTCTTCTCTTTTTTTTCCTCCTTTTTTTTATTTCTTTCTTTTCTCATTTTTTTTTCTTGACTTGTGCAATGTCTCGTTTTCTTAGACTTTTCAAAGTTACCCATGTAGCGAACATTGGACCAATGACTCCTAAACCAGTTGGTTTTAGGGCACTAGGTGTAAAAACACCCCTAAGGGCTTACTAACTCGAGTAACAAAGGCCACAAAATTAGACTAGTCAAGCTGCTTATATCCATCACACTTTTCAGCGTGAATATCGATGTTTCCTGAGGCTTGGATATCCAGTTATTTTGTTCAATAAACATTGAAGCAATTATATATTTATTTTTTCAACTTTTTTCCAAATTTTTTCATTTCTTTTCTTTTTCTTCAAATTTTTTTCTTTTTTTTCTTGAAATTGCTCAAATCATAGTTTATACCCACAACTAAGACTTAGTGCGAACGTGAAGTGCCAAAAATACATAGGAACTTTATTTTACTCAAGATGGTGTTTCGAACTAAGATTTTGTATCTTATCAAAGGTTCAAGAGTTCTAAATCTTTCAATCTTACTTAAAGTTTTTGCTCCATAGACACTTATTAGAATTAATACAACTCATAAAAAGTCAAACAAAATTTTTTAATTTATTTTTTAAACAAAAAAATCTTAAATTTTTTCCTAAAATTAGAAAAAAAAATCTAATACTATAAATTTTATAATTTTTCCTAAATTCCTAAAAAATTTAAAAAAATCTAATACTATAATACAAACAAACTCCCCCATACCTAAATCATGCATTGTCCTCAATGTATGAAAATAAAAAATAGAGAACAAAGAATTAAAAGAATTATACCTTGTATGCGGGGCATTTTTTCTGTAAGAAAATGTGGTGAGAAGGAAAACAAATGTCCATATCTATGAATTTCATATATCCTAAAAAGTATGTGATTATAAATAAATGATACAAATGGGCAAGCGAATGTGAACTTTTCATGATTTTCAAGAGGTCTAAGAAAATAAAAATAGTCAGAATTTTTATTAGGATTGTGCTTAAAGTCTACCTCGGAAAAATATTTACGAATATGCTCAAACTGTGGACGAATTGGTTGTATATTCCAATTTGGGTGACTTAATGTGAAGTGAATCTCAACAACTCGTTGACCTTATCTAAGTACTCAGATTCATCCCAATTTTGGTCAAAGTGATTTAAGAAAAAGTCAATTGGATCATCTTCAATCACGAGTCTATTTTCAATTATTTCTTGGGTCATGGACAACTCTTGGATCATGTTTACTTTAGTGGGTTGGTCCACAAAATCACTCGGTTGTTTTCTAAGAATAAGTCTTTCAGGATATGAAACTTTAGGCCTATAGACTTTTTCAACCGACTCATTAAATGTGACATGATCAATTTTAGGCATAGACTGTAATATCCCGAATGTTTATGAGTTAGTAAATCATGATATGAAATTATTATGATGATTGTGACATACAATGATCCTTAGAAAAAGGAAATTGATGGGTTAAACATAGGATAAGACTCAGAGATTAAATAGGTTATATAAAATCTATGTTATGGTAATACGTTGAAATTATTTCAACGATAAAATTTCGGAAGAAGGTTTACGCAAACCGAGTAAGAGAGGTTCGATATTTGTGATTCCGAGGACGGAATCCTCATAAGGAGGGAAGGATGTGACAACCCGTATTTTTGAGAACAATTATAATAAGAATTTAATATAAAATAATTTTTATTATGAGTCCCGTTTGAATATATATGTGTTATATATATTTATGTGATTAAATTGATGAGCTTAATATGTATATATATATATATATATATATATATAAATGTGAAATATATACGTAGATTCAAAATGAATGAGTTAATAGTTAATTATTGTAACGATCGCGAGTCGTGGGTAGCTTGGTAATTCGAGCTTATGGATATTATTGAATAAAATGGACTTTTATTAATAATATTATGTGTTAAGAGTTTAAAGGTTATATTATAATCTAGATTATGTGTAGACGATTCGTAAGTATGAAAGTTTTCGTATTAGTTAATTTGGTGGTTTCGAGAAATATCGCTAGAGTACTATTTATTAGATTAAATAAATAGTTGAAGGATAATATTATTGAACGAGTTATTTGTTGTAAAGACACTAACCCGAATTATGGGCGAAATATATGTGCGATGATGTATATGATTATGGGGAGTTAATCGTGAAGAGTAGCGATCGCGAATCGTGAATACCCTTGTAATTTGGATTTATTAATATTATTAAATGGATTAAATATTATTTTTATGTGATGTCCTTTAAGGTTATTTTATAACCTGGATGATGTCAATGTATGAAGTTTTATGCGTTATTGAATCGTAGGAGTGAATAATTGATTTTGCGAAAGATCGCAAAATTACTATTCACGGGGCACGTTTCCCGAGGCACTATTCACGCCATAAAATTTTTGTGTCTTTTTCGATGTTGAATAATTTCATAAATACGTGTACGCGTACGAATAATTTTTCCAAGTGTCTGAAATTTTATTTGAGCTGATACATGATTTTATCCGTATCCGAAATGTATGATATGGGTATTCCGAATATTTGGACAAATCCCACAATAATTATTTTTATGCATCCCAATATTTTATGGGAGTACCCATTTTAATTTTGGGTAGAGTTATTTACCAGTTTTGGTACAAAAGTGAGAGTTTTCGGATATATTTTTGTGCATTTGGGTATTTATTTTGGCTTGTTACTCCAAGAGGGAACCAACTCCCCCATTTTGGACCAATCAAATGCAAGGAGGAGGGAGCCTAGCCGGCAAGCCACATAGAGCAACCCACCCACTCCCATTTTCTCCCAATATTCCTCCACTTCTCCCAAATAATCCATTCCCTCCCATTCCATTCCTAATTGTTTCAGCTGATAGAGAGAGAGAAATCTGCAACAAAGAGGAAGAGGAAAGAAGGAGAAGGTCGCCGGAAAAGAAGAGGAGTCGCCGGAAAAAGAAGAAGAAGAAGAAAGGAAGAGAAGAAGAGGTTCGGGTGAACCAAAAAGGAAGAAGGAGACTCAAGCTAAGCCCTAGCAAAGCTTCATATCATCTAGGAGGGATTTACAGAGGTAAATCATTAACTTGAACCCGTTTCCATTTGGTTTGGTTAAGGTTTTCATGGTTTTAGAGCTTTTATGCTCATGGGTTAGTTTTCTTGCGATTCTTGTTGGTTTTGTTTGTGTTGGATGTTTGTAAATATTGTTAAGAGGTTATATAAGCCATTAATAACATCAAAGTGGAACAAAAACGCAATAAATCCGTACCTATGCTTAAGGAGGATGAAGAACATGAAGAACAATGAACTTTGGACATGAACTTGGACATTTGGACGATTTAGAGGACTTTCTAGCTATGATTTCGTGTTTTTTTAATTTATTTGTTGTTATGATGTTGTACTTCCATGGGTTACGAAGTTAACCCAGTTGGAACGGAGTAAAAAGAAGTTAAAACAAAGATTTGGTGAAGATTTTTGTGAAGAACACGAAAATATAGCATGAGTTGATACTTTGGCCTAAGATTTGGCCATGTTAATGTTAATGGATAGCTCTAAATTTTTGATATGTTGTAGCTCTATGTCTTAGGAGTCCATAGAGTCCGAAATGAACCAATTCGAACGTGTATAGAGGAAGTTATGAAGGTTGGAGTGAAGAAAGGTCGGATTTGCACGAAGGAAGAAATCTGCATTTTCTGGGCAAACGAGCACCATAAAATTCTGCATACAGCGCCGGGGCGCTGGTTTTAAGCTTAGTTACAGCGCCGGGGCGCTAGGCCTCAGGTGGTAAAAGTCAGTTTTGACGTCCTTTAGTAAAACGGGCATAACTTTCTCATACGAACTCGGATTGAGATGATTCAAGATGATTCGGAAAGAGAACGAGTAGACCTATAACTTTCGTTCTTTAAGTTTTTCAATTTGAGGTCTGTAGGTTGGTCTAAATTGGCCATTTATAGGGCTGATGTGTAATTGGGGGCAATCGGAGGGTGTCGGGCATGCGCGTAAGCACATCTAATGCTCCCGACAATGTAAAGTGATGTTCTAACTTTCATAGCATGATATTTATGATTTATAATGATACTTAGTGTTAACCATTGAGTATTAGACAATTCGAATGGGCGTGCCAAGCGTACGCAATCACGTGTCAGTTGGGCGTTCGAATAATCAAGTTTGGCGTATAGACGTGCAAGCGTCGTAACGCCGTAACTAGTGTGTATAATCTTGTTTAATATTGTGTTTCTAATAATAATGAAACATGATAGTGTGTTATAAACCAATGTATGAGCATGCTAAGCACATGCAAAGGAGGCGAATTATGTGTGTGACGTGTAAACGTCGAAACGCCGCGTAAAGTGTTAAAGAACTTAAATAGTGTTTCGATTTAAACAAAACAAACATTATAAGATATGAAGTGGGTTTATAATATAAACCATTATATGAAGCCTTTTTAGTGGCTAATTGATATTTTATTGTTATATAAATTGTGTAGGATATTTGAAGGACGAGCCATCATAATTTGGCAAGGAACGCTTAAAGGCAAGTTCTTTCAGTAATTTGTTAACTTTTTAAATGTATTGATGTACATGATTTGATTACTAAATCTTTCACTATTATGTGGATTATATGAGAGCATGATTAAAGTGTGCATAATGTGTAATTATGTGACTATATTGTTCTATGTGGAACTTGAATTATTGTAAATATACAATGTGAGATGCATGAAGTATGCTATGAGGTACATGATGCATATATATGGATGAATTGCATAAGATTTATAATGCATGAGTAAGATGCATAGTATGAGAATCATGATGCATGGATAAAATGCAAACTTATGTGTTACGTGAAGCATGAAATGTGAAAACTGTCAGTTCTTGCTGAGCCGTCGTGCTCATTCTTGCAAAACAAAACTTTTGCAGATTTTACGATGCAATGCAATTATCTTAACATCGTGATGATAAGGATTAGAGGCGCATGGATACAAGAAGGTTGCTAAATGTTCTTCTATTGTAATTATTTAGCTATGATGACGGTATATGATGTACTGGAATTTGTCTATGTAAACCTTGAGTTAGAAATGAAGGTTATCCATTATTGTATTTATGATGTGATTATGTTAGTTACTTGTTATAGTAAACTAGAAGGATGACAATGATGTACAAAGGACATTTTTTTTATATAACGAATGTATAGTTGTTGAATAACTTTGCGTATATTCAGGGATTTAATAAAGTCAGAATCTGAACCTTGCGTCCACATAGGAGATGTTGTAAATGATCATGGTATTTATTCAACCTTGGTCATAAGTGTTTTATTTAAGGTCTTCGTGCCTAGGATTAGATGAGGATATGTTGTTATATTATTGTAATTACATATTTTTAGTAAGCCTATGTTGTATGGGTAGTACCGTGACGCGTCGGAATCGGGTTCGAGGTAAGACCCGAGTTTCGGGGGCGTTACAGTTGGTATCAGAGCTGATAGGTTATAAACCTTAGGTAAGAGTACCTTAGGCTATAACTGTAGTGAAGGAAGATGATAATGATGAAGATAGTGAAGAGATAAAACTCAAATAGAGTTTAATTGATAGTAAATGAATTTAGAAAATTCATAGTAAGAGTTGAGGTATATATAAGACGTTTCAAAGAAGAATCTTAAGGCGTTATAAGAGATGAGAATTAGGAGTTACCAGACTCCAGTGATAAAGATGATAAGTATTGATCAATAGACGAGGTCTATAAGGCGTAAATGCAATAAAATCATATTTTATGATTGGAGAGAAGAGTATAGAGGATCGTAGGATGAAACGATCGTAGGATAAGGAAGATCGTAATGTAACACGATTGTAGAGTAAGATCACGATGTGATTGGACTAAGTCATAGAATGGCAGATGATCAGTTGAATGATTGAAAATTTTAGCTCAATGTTATAGATAGATGGTACTATGAGATAGTACGAGTAAAACTCAGAAAGAGTTATGGATGATGAAACCCGAATTAAATTCTTGTTAAGCAACGAGTAAGCTAGGATTGGGGGTGATTTCAATTGAGGACTCATGTTAGTGGCTGAGTTGTACAATTCCTTGTATGGGCAGGGGATTCGTGCTTGGTTTGAGAACCACTTAGCTTCCTATATCGGTATAGTGGTTAAGTTGAACAATTCCTTGTATGGGCGGGGAAATTGTGCTTGGTGTAACAACCGCTTAGCTTCCTATATTGATTAGTGGCCGAGTTGACCAATTGCTTGTATGGGCAGGGGATTGTGATGGGTTCGACAGTCACTTAGCTTCCTATATTGATAATCGTTGGAACCTAGTATCGCGCTATCGCTATACGTATGACGAGAAGGTGATTCTTTTCTCATATCTATATTTGATGGTTAGAGAATAATAAGATTAGGTGCGAGTTCTTGAAATTCATACTTATGGTAAGTTCGTGACTCATAATCATATGGTATGGTGGAACCCCTCAGCGAATGGACGATTTTGGTCTGACTAGGATAAGTTCCTAAACCCATATAATTGTGGTAAGTTCCTGAACTCATAATGTGTGGTAAGTTTAATGAACTATATTGGGGTATAGAAAGGTTGTGGGTTGAGAACTGTGAATTCTCAATATGATGAGCATTGATGGAGTTAGAAATAGATAGAATTATTAAATAGTGGAGAAATGGGAGAAATTGAAGTTGATGAGGAGACATGGATATTCCAAATCTGCTAGCTATGCTAGACTTCGAAATTTATTGACTTCGTGCTGACATGTGCACTTTTGCTCTTCGAAAAATGTATGGGGCCAGACTTCTGGACCAAGGATTTTCAAATGTACTATTATTCATATGTCTATGCTAATTGCTCCAGCTAGGCAAAATGATTTGAAAATATCAAAATGTATTTTATATATCATTAATGCATTTAGTGCAGAGATGATAAACGATGGAGTCATCAATGTAGATTAACCTAGTGTTGGATGTGATCATATAATCGTCAGCCCACTATGGTATGATGTAGTATGACAAAGTCATAAATGACGGAATCCTCAACGGACTGTAGAAACAGTGTGGTATCATGATGTCATAAAATAACTTTTGTTTTCATTAAAGTATGTAAAGTATACCAATTGAGTTAGCTAAAATATTTCGATTGATGTTCGAGTTGTTGATGTAAGTCTAAGCTATTTGATTCGGCTAGACGAATGTTGCAATGTGTTTATGAAATTCAAGCATTATTTGAGAATTTATGCCAAACCAAATTGTTTTGGTGCGGATTCTTGAGCTGGGGGAATAACCCGGAATAAGGGAATATAAGTGTCGGTTATCTGGCACGGTCAGGATTTAATGTTATGCATACACATGGTGTACGAGAGGTCGATCCCCTCAAGTACAACTGGCGGAGAGCAACCCTCGATAGGGATGTTATAAGTGTCGGGTATCCGATGCAGTCAGAGTTTAATGTTATGCATATACATGGGGGTATGAGAGGTTGATCCCCTCGAGTACTACTGACGAACTAATTCCTTGGCTATGTTCATGGTCTTTATGGCCCCCAGCAGAGGTAGATTACCTTTTTCATAATCGAAATCGGTAGGGGTAGTAATACCCGTAAACCTCTATGGTCATGGTCTTTATGACCCCTCAGCATAATATGAAAAGCTTTTAAGGAATATTTTATTTCCTATTTGTTCAAGTTACTTCACAATTATTAAACAATTGTTGAAGGTTCCTATTATTCGGGAAACTGATTGTGGGAAGGGTGATTATAGAATGCGACAATTTTAAGTGAATCCTTGAAAGAGGACAGTGTAAAGGTTAGATTGAAAACCTAGTTTTGATGGGTAGAATAAGCAAGGATGAATGCGTTGAAATTTCGAGGACGAAATTATTAGAAGAAGGGGTGAATGTAATATCCCGAATGTTTATGAGTTAGTAAATCATGATATGAAATTATTATGATGATTGTGACATACAATGATCCTTAGAAAAAGGAAATTGATGGGTTAAACATAGGATAAGACTCAGAGATTAAATAGGTTATATAAAATCTATGTTATGGTAATACGTTGAAATTATTTCAACGATAAAATTTCGGAAGAAGGTTTACGCAAACCGAGTAAGAGAGGTTCGATATTTGTGATTCCGAGGACGGAATCCTCATAAGGAGGGAAGGATGTGACAACCCGGATTTTTGAGAACAATTATAATAAGAATTTAATATAGAATAATTCTTATTATGAGTCGCGTTTGAATATATATATGTGTTATATATATTTATGTGATTAAATTGATGAGCTTAATATGTGTATATATATATATATATATATATATATAAATGTGAAATATATACGTAGATTCAAAATGAATGAGTTAATAGTTAATTATTGTAACGATCGCGAGTCGTGGGTAGCTTGGTAATTCGAGCTTATGGATATTATTGAATAAAATGGACTTTTATTAATAATATTATGTGTTAAGAGTTTAAAGGTTATATTATAATCTAGATTATGTGTAGACGATTAGTAAGTATGAAAGTTTTCGTATTAGTTAATTTGGTGGTTTCGAGAAATATCGCTCGAGTACTATTTATTGGATTAAATAAATAGTTGAAGGATAATATTATTGAACGAGTTATTTGTTGTAAAGATGCTAACCCGAATTATGGGTGAGATATATGTGCGATGATGTATATGTTTATGGGGAGTTAATCGTGAAGAGTAGCGATCGCGAATCGTGAATACCCTTGTAATTTAGATTTATTAATATTATTAAATGGATTAAATATTATTTTTATGTGATGTCCTTTAAGGTTATTTTATAACCTGGATGATGTCAATGTATGAAGTTTTATGCGTTATTGAATCGTAGGAGTGAATAATTGATTTTGCGAAAGATCGCAAAATTACTATTCACGGGGCACGTTTCCCGAGGCACTATTCACGCCATAAAATTTTTGTGTCTTTTTCGATGTTGAATAATTTCATAAATACGTGTACGCGTACGAATAATTTTTCCAAGTGTCTGAAATTTTATTTGAGCTGATACATGATTTTATCCGTATCCGAAATGCATAATATGGGTGATCCGAATATTTGGACAAATCCCACAATAATTATTTTTATACATCCCAATATTTTATGGGAGTACCCATTTTAATTTTGGGTAGAGTTATTTACCAGTTTTGGTACAAAAGTGGGAGTTTTCGGATATATTTTTATGCATTTGGGTATTTATTTTGGCTTGTTACTCCAAGAGGGAACCAACTCCCCCATTTTGGACCAATCAAATGCAAGGAGGAGGGAGCCTAGCCGGCAAGCCACATAGAGCAACCCACCCACTCCCATTTTCTCCCAATATTCCTCCACTTCTCCCAAATAATCCATTCCCTCCCATTCCATTCCTAATTGTTTCAGCTGATAGAGAGAGAGAAATCTGCAACAAAGAGGAAGAGGAAAGAAGGAGAAGGTCGCCGGAAAAG
Source organism: Aralia elata (assembly GCA_034770075.1). Lineage (NCBI taxonomy): Eukaryota > Viridiplantae > Streptophyta > Magnoliopsida > Apiales > Araliaceae > Aralia > Aralia elata. The sequence goes on from JAVJAP010000013.1 coordinate 777,152, forward strand.
AAGAGGAGTCGTCGGAAAAAGAAGAAGAAGAAGAAAGGAAGAGAAGAAGAGGTTCGGGTGAACCAAAAAGGAAGAAGGAGACTCAAGCCAAGCCCTAGCAAAGCTTCATATCATCTAAGAGGGATTTACAGAGGTAAATCATTAACTTGAACCCGTTTCCATTTGATTTGGTTAAGGTTTTCAAGCTTTTCATGGTTTTAGAGCTTTTATACTCATGGGTTGGTTTTCTTGCGATTCTTGTTGGTTTTGTTTGTGTTGGATGTTTGTAAATGTTGTTAAGAGGTTATATAAGCCATTAATAACATCAAAGTGGAACAAAAACGCAATAAATCCGTACCTATCCTTAAGGAGGATGAAGAACATGAAGAACAATGAACTTTGGACATGAACTTGGACATTTGGACGATTTAGAGGACTTTGTAGCTATGATTTCGTGTTTGTTTAATTTATTTGTTGTTATGATGTTGTACTTCCATGGGTTACGAAGTTAACCCAGTTGGAACGAAGTAAAAAGAAGTTAAAACAAAGATTTGGTGAAGATTTTTGTGAAGAACACGAAGAACACCAAGAACACGAAAATATAGCATGAGTAAATACTTTGGCCTAAGATTTGGCCATGTTAATGTTAATGAATAGCTCTAAATTTTTGATATGTTGTAGCTCTATGTCTTAGGAGTCCATAGAGTCCGAAATGGACCAATTTGAACGTATATAAAGGAAGTTATGAAGGTTGGAGTGAAGAAAGGTCGGATTTGCACGAAGGAAGAAATATGCATTTTCTGGGCAAACAAGCACCATAATATTCTGCATACAGCACCGGGGCGCTGGTTTTAAGCTTAGTTGCAGCGTCGGGGCGCTAGGCCTCAGGTGGTAAAAGTCAGTTTTGACGTCCTTTAGTAAAACGGGCATAACTTTCTCATACGAACTCGGATTGAGATGATTCAAGATGATTCGGAAAGAGAACGAGTAGACCTATAACTTTCGTTCTTTAAGTTTTTCAATTTGAGGTCTGTAGGTTGGTCTAAATTGGCCATTTATAGGACTGATGTGTAATTGGGGGCAATCGGAGGGTGTCGGGCATGCGCGTAAGCACATCTAATGCTCCCGACAATGTAAAGTGATGTTCTAACTTTCATAACATGATATTTATGATTTATAATGATACTTAGTGTTAACCATTGAGTATTAGATAATTCGAATGGGCGTGCCAAGCGTACGCAATCGCGTGTCAGTTGGGCGTTCGAATAATCAAGTTTGGCGTATAGACGTGCAAGCGTCGTAACGCCGTAACTAGTGTGTATAATCTTGTTTAATATTGTGTTTCTAATAATAATGAAACATGATAGTGTGTTATAAACCAATGTATGAGCATGCTAAGCACATGCAAAGGAGGCGAATTATGTGTGTGACGTGTAAACGTCGAAACGCCGCGTAAAGTGTTAAAGAACTTAAATAGTGTTTCGATTTAAACAAAACAAACATTATAAGATATGAAGTGGGTTTATAATATAAACCATTATATGAAGCCTTTTTAGTGGCTAATTGATATTTTATTGTTATATAAATTGTGTAGGATATTTGAAGGACGAGCCATCATAATTTGGCAAGGAACGCTTAAAGGCAAGTTCTTTCAGTAATTTGTTAACTTTTTAAATGTATTGATGTACATGATTTGATTACTAAATCTTTCACTATTATGTGGATTATATGAGAGCATGATTAAAGTGTGCATAATGTGTAATTATGTGACTATATTGTTCTATGTGGAACTTGAATTATTGTAAATATACAATGTGAGATGCATGAAGTATGCTATGAGGTACATGATGCATATATATGGATGAATTGCATAAGATTTATAATGCATGAGTAAGATGCATAGTATGAGAATCATGATGCATGGATAAAATGCAAACTTATGTGTTACGTGAAGCATGAAATGTGAAAACTGTCAGTTCTTGCTGAGTCGTCGTGCTCATTCTTGCAAAATAAAACTTTTGCAGATTTTACGATGCAATGCAATTATCTTAACATCGTGATGATAAGGATCAGAGGCGCATGGATACAAGAAGGTTGCTAAATGTTCTTCTATTGTAATTATTTAGCTATGATGACGGTATATGATGTACTGGAATTTGTCTATGTAAACCTTGAGTAAGAAATGAAGGTTATCCATTATTGTATTTTATGATGTGATTATGTTAGTTACTTGTTATAGTAAACTAGAAGGATGACAATGATGTACAAAGGACATTTTTTTTATATAACGAATGTATAGTTGTTGAATAACTTTGTGTATATTCAGGGATTTAATAAAGTCAGAATCTGAACCTTGCGTCCACATAGGAGATTTTGTAAATGATCATGGTATTTATTCAACCTTGATCATAAGTGTTTTATTTAAGGTCTTCGTGCCTGGGATTAGATGAGGATATGTTGTTATATTATTGTAATTACATATTTTTAGTAAGCCTATGTTGTATGGGTAGTACCGTGACGCGTCGGAATCGGATTCGAGGTAAGACCCGAGTTTCGAGGCGTTACATAGACTCATAATTTTTAGACTCCTCGAATTGGTTTGACTCAAACTCTGTAGAATTGAATCCAAAATTTTTATTTTCCTCATCATTTCTATAGTCATCATGATTTTCAACATTAACCTTAGAGTCACTAGAAAATTCACTCATCTCTTGGTCATTTATTATGGTGGCTAACCGACTCATTTGAATTTCTAGACGAGATATAACCTGATTCGTGTTTTGCATGAAATTAAAATGAATTTCCATTAAAGCTACCATAGTTTTCTCTAAGGTGTTCAATCTTTCCTCTTCTTTATTTAAAAATTCTTGTGGATATTAAGGCTCTGGATCCAAATATGGATATAGATATGGATATGGCTATGAACTTAGATAAGGATTTTCATAAGTTGGAAACAATTGATTTACTTGGTTAGTATTAAAATTTTCATAGGGTTCTTGATTCCAAGCAAAATTATTATTCCAACTATAATAAGAGTCCATCTTTTCACAAATCACAAAACAAATAGACAACTAACCACGAAAGTCACACACAAAAAATAAAAAGAAAATAAAGAAAATAAAATCCTAATTCTGTGGTTAGCCTAAATAAAATTTAGACAACTCCTAACTTTTTCAACTTATACCTCAAGGTCTACAAAATTCGAAATTAATCACATCACTAGCTAGGTAAGTGTAAGAACAATGGGAGTCTCTCTGCGGGTACGGTGACTAATTGAATAACCACACGTTCTTTAGGCATTTGCCTTTTGAACCACTTGCCTAGACATCAATAGTTTGATTAATTAAAAATTCAGCCTCCTCTTGGAGTCACTTGTCCTAATTGAGTTCGAAATTCCTAGGGGCCAACGTCTAGTTGATTTTATTTAGTTAAGGTTATGCAAAATGAATGGGTGGTTTGTGGGCCAAGGAAGGGTGATGAAATCCCCACCTTATCTTATTACAGGTTTTTCCATTAAATTAAATTACAAATGAGAATGCACAAATAAAAAAAACTGTAAACAAACAAAGTGTCCTAAAACTATGTGAATTACGAAAGAAGGAGAAATTTGACGTACATCGATCCTTCAGCAATCACCACAGTTTATAATTGACAAAAAATAAATAAAATAAAACCTAAACAGGATGTGCTCTACGTGAGTGAATGCATGAATGGGGCAATTAGTTTTCTAACTAACACTAAAAAGTAAAAATAAAATAAAACTAAGCTACTATTTTTTTTAATTTTTTTTAGTTAAAATACAAAATACCAGGAATAACGCAACAATAAAATTTTTATCTTTTCGCTCTTCGACCCGCTTCGATAATCCTGGAAAGAAAAAAAATAGAGTTGAAAAACTAATTCGAATAAATAAATATTAAGGGATAAAAAAAAATTAATTCTAGTCCCCGGCAACGAAGCCAAAAACTTGATGTGATAAAAATATATAATTGCAAGTGCACAGTGTCAAATTGAAGAGCTGACAAGTACAGGTCGAACCCACAGAGACTAGATTAATTTGTATCCTTAATATCTATTTTAGGTGAATTAGAAATAAAGATTGAGAATCAATTAACTAAAATTTAACTAATTAATAATAAGGAAGCAATCTAAGAATCCGAATCCATTAAATAATAAACATAACAAGTAATCAATCTCTTCTATTTTTATAACTTAATTATGACATTGATCCTCCTTCCCTTTAATTTAGTAATTTTATAATTAACGTGGGCACGCATAAACTATGAAAATTTAAGGATTAACTATAATCCATCAAAACTTTTTTTAGCAAACACGGATTATGAAAAACTCATATCTTAACAATAATCTATCAAAACTTCTTAATTAAATTAAAATCACATAAGAACTATAAAACGAAGGTATTTCAATAATGAAACATGAAGGCAAAATCAATTAAACATAAAAGCATAAATAATAGAAGAGATGAAAAATATTATCATGAATAATTATTTAATCTCATCTTCATCCTAGATTAAAGAAATTAACTAACCATGAAAATTAATAAACTAACTAAAATAAAGAAGAAGTAAATTAAAATTAAAATAAAATAAACTCCCTTTAATTAATGATCCTCCAACAAGCGTACAATGAAGAAATAATTTAATTTACTCCTACTCCTAACCTAAACTAATACATAAAAGAAAACCTAATACTCTCTCTAAAATAAGAGACCTATTTATAGGGAAAATAAATTTGTGCCCTAATTAACATTCATTGAACTTGGCCTCTTTTATTCCCTTTTTTTTTTTCCTTTTTCCTTCTTGATTTCAATCTCTACATGGTAATCTCCCAAGAGTCATTTTCCATGTAGGTTTCAACTTCCTAGTGGCAATCAACTTCTCAAAGAGATCTTCTAGATAAACTTTCCTTTCTTTCGCTGGATTTAACTTGCACACAAAGATTGTTCCACCTCATTCCTTCTCGTTGTAGGATTCTTCTTGGATATTTTTTCTTACATGAATAAGAGCATTAAATATTGCTTGATCAAAAAGATTTTGACTTTATTGTAATAAAATATTAAATCCTACAAAATAAAATAAAACATATTAATTAAATAAACTAATATAATTAAAAATGACAAAATTAGGGATAATAAAATGTATAAATTATGAGTCTATCAAATACCCCCATACCTAACTTTTGCTCGTCCTCGAGTAAATAAAAAGAAAAATAGAATAAAAACAAAAATTATACTATCCCATTTTCATAGGAAACACGATTGCACTTAGCATGTGCAACAAGCCTTTAAACCCCAAGGTTACCCCAAGTGGACGAGTAGTGTCTCGTGAGGGTTTGCAGTGAATATACCCACAAAATTCAAAATAAAATCTTTTTAAGTTTAACCAATTATGAAATCGAAAGAAAACTTCTAAGTATACATGGACATTATACATAAGCAAGATTAAATTCAAAATTACACTTTCACCTTATCAAAAATACTCTATCTTCATTTTAGACACTATCCTTCATAAAATTAATTCCATGTGATGCATGCATTGTGTATGTGATGTAACTCTTAGTAGGGATTTTTACCATGAAAATCAAACAAACTCATTTTTTTTCTTCTCTTTTTTTTCCTCCTTTTTTTTATTTCTTTCTTTTCTCATTTTTTTTTCTCGACTTGTGCAATGTCTCGTTTTCTTAGGCTTTTCAAAGTTACCCATGTAGCGAACATTGGACCAATGACTCCTAAACCAGTTGGTTTTAGGGCACTAGGTGTAGAAACACCCCTAAGGGCTTACTAACTCGAGTAACAAAGGCCACAAAATTAGACTAGTCAAGCTGCTTATATCCATCACACTTTTCAGCGTGAATATCGATGTTTCCTGAGGTTTGGATATCCAGTTATTTTGTTCAATAGACATTGAAGCAATTATTTATTTCTTTTTTCCAAATTTTTTCATTTCTTTTCTTTTTCTTCAAATTTTTTTCTTTTTTTTCTTGAAATTACTCAAATCATAGTTTATACCCACAAATAAGAGTTAGTGCGAACGTGAAGTGCCAAAAATACATAGGAACTTTATTTACCTTAAGATGGTGTTTCGAACTAAGATTTTGTATCTTATCAAAGGTTCAAGAGTTCTAAATCTTTCAATCTTACTTAAAGTTTTTGCTCCACAGACACTTATTAGAATTAATACAACTCATAAAAAGTCAAACAAATTTTTTTAATTTATTTTTAAAATAAAAAAAAATCTTAAATTTTTTCCTAAATTAGAAAAAAAAATCTAATACTATAAATTTTATAATTTTTCCTAAATTCCTAAAAAATTTAAAAAAATTAAAAAAAATCTAATACTATAATACAAACAAACTCCCCCATACCTAAATCATGCATTGTCCTCAATGTATGAAAATGAAAAATAGAGAACAAAGAATTAAAAGAATTATACCTTGTATGTGGGGCATTTGTTCTGCAAGAAAATGTGGTGAGAAGGAAAACAAATGTCCATATCTACGAATTTCATATATCCTAAAAAGTAAGTGATTATAAATAAATGATACAAATGGGCAAGCGAATGTGAACTTTTCATGATTTTCAAGAGGTCTAGGAAATTAAAAATAGTCAGAATTTTTATTAAGATTGTGCTTAAAGTCTACCTCGGAAAAATATTTACGAATATGCTCAAAGTGTGGACGAATTGGTTGTATATTCCAATTTGGGTGACTTAATGTGAAGTGGATCTCAACAACTCGTTGACCTTATCTAAGTACTCAGATTCATCCCAATTTTGGTCAAAGTGATTTAAGAAAAAGTCAATTGGATCATCTTCAATCACGAGTCTATTTTCAATTATTTCTTGGGTCATGGACAACTCTTGGATCATGTTTACTTTAGTGGGTTGGTCCACAAAATCACTCGGTTGTTTTCTAAGAATAAATCTTTCAGGATATGAAACTTTAGGCCTATAGACTTTTTCAACCGACTCATTAAATGTGACATGATCAATTTTAGGCATAGACTCATAATTTTTAGACTCCTCGAATTGGTTTGACTCAAACTCTGTAGAATTGAATTCAAAACTTTTATTTTCCTCATCATTTCTATAATCATCATGATTTTCAACATTAACCTTAGAGTCACTAGAAAATTCACTCATCTCTTGGTCATTTATTATGGTGGCTAACCGACTCATTTGAATTTCTAGACGAGATATAACCTGATTCGTGTTTTGCATGAAATTAAAATGAATTTCCATTAAAGCTACCATAGTTTTTTCTAAGGTGTTCAATCTTTCCTCTTCTTTATTTAAAAATTCTTGTGAATATTAAGGCTCTAGATCCAAATATGGATATAGATATGGATATGGCTATGAACTTAGATAAGGATTTTCATAAGTTAGAAACAATTGATTTACTTGGTTTGTATTAAAATTTTCATAGGGTTCTTGATTCCAAGCAAAATTATTATTCCAACTATAATAAGAGTCCATCTTTCCACAAATCACAAAACAAATAGACAACTAACCACGAAAGTCACACATAAAAAATAAAAATAAAATAAATAAAATAAAATCCTAATTATGTGGTTAGCCTAAATAAAATTTAGACAACTCCTAACTTTTTCAACTTACACCTCAAGGTCTACAAAATTCGAAATTAATCACATCACTAGCTAGGTAAGTGTAAGAACAGTGGGAGTCTCTCTGCGGGTACAGTGACTAATTGAATAACCACACGTTCTTTAGGCGTTTGCCTTTTGAACCACTTGCCTAGACATCAATAGTTTGATTAATTAAAAATCCAGCCTCCTCTTGGAGTCACTTGTCCTAATTGAGCTCGAAATTCCTAGGGGCCAACGTCTAGTTGATTTTATTTAGTTAAGGTTATGCAAAATGAATGGGTGGTTTGTGGGCCAAGGAAGGGTGATGAAATTCCCACCTTATCTTATTACAGGTTTTGCCATTAAATTAAATTACAAATGAGAATGCACAAATAAAAAAAACTGTAAACAAACAAACTGTCCTAAAACTATGTGAATTACGAAAGAAGGAGAAATTTGACGTACATCGATCCTTCAACAATCACTACAGTTTATAATTGACAAAAAATAAATAAAATAAAACCTAAACAAGATGTGTTCTACGTGAGTGAATGCATGAATGGGGCAATTAGTTTTCTAACTAACACTAAAAAGTAAAAATAAAATAAAACTAAGCTACTATTTTTTTAAATTTTTTTTAGTTAAAATACAAAATACCAGGAATAACGCAACAATAAAATTTTTATCTTTTCGCTCTTCGACCCGCTTCGATAATCCTGGAAAGAAAAAAAAATAGAGTTGAAAAACTAATTCGAATAAATAAATATTAAGGGATAAAAAAAAATTAATTCTAGTCCCCGGCAACGAAGCCAAAAACTTGATGTGATAAAAATATATAATTGCAAGTGCACAGTGTCAAATTGAAAAGTTGACAAGTACAGGTCGAACCCACAGAGACTAGATTAATTTGTATCCTTAATATCTATTTTAGGTGAATTAGAAATAAAGATTGAGAATCAATTAACTAAAATTTAACTAATTAATAATAAGGAAGCAATCTAAGAATCTGAATCCATTAAATAATAAACATAACAAGTAATCAATCTCTTCTATTTTTATAACTTAATTATGACATTGATCCCCCCTCCCTTTAATTTAGTAATTTTATAATTAACGTGGGCACGCATAAACTATGAAAATTTAAGGATTAACTATAATCCATCAAAACTTTTTTGAGCAAACACGGATTATGAAAAACTCATATCTTAACAATAATCTATCAAAACCTCTTAATTAAATTAAAATCACATAAGAACTATAAAACGAAGGTATTTCAATAATGAAACATGAAGGCAAAATCAATTAAACATAAAAGCATAAATAATATAAGAGATGAAAAATATTATCATGAATAATTATTTAATCTCATCTTCATCCTAGATTAAAGAAATTAACTAAACATGAAAATTAATAAACTAACTAAAATAAAGAAGAAGTAAATTAAAATTAAAATAAAATAAACTCCCTTTAATTAACGATCCTCCAACAAGCGTACAATGAAGAAATAATTTAATTTACTCCTACTCCTAACCTAAACTAATACATAAAAGAAAACATAATACTCTCTCTAAAATAAGAGACCTATTTATAGGGAAAATAAATTTGTGCCCTAATTAACATTCATTGAACTTGGCCTCTTTTATTCCCTTTTTTTCCCTTTTTCCTTCTTAATTTCAATCTCTACATGGTAATCTCCCAAGAGTCATTTTCCATGTAGGTTTCAACTTCTTAGTGGCAATCAACTTCTCAAAGAGATCTTCTAGATAAACTTTCCTTTCTTTCGCTGGATTTAACTTGCACACAAAGATTGTTCCACCTCATTCCTTCTCGTTGTAGGATTCTTCTTGGATAATTTTTCTTACATGAATAAGAGCATTAAATATTGCTTGATCAATAAGATTTTGACTTTATTGTAATAAAATATTAAATCCTACAAAATAAAATAAAACATATTAATTAAATAAACTAATATAATTAAAAATGACAAAATTAGGAATAATAAAATGTATAAATTATGAGTCTATCAAATACCCTCATACCTAACTTTTGCTCGTCCTCGAGTAAAATAAAAAGAAAATAAAAAAACAACAAAAATTATATGACCCCATTTTCATAGGAAACACGATTGCACTTAGCATGTGCAACAAGCCTTTAAACCCCAAGGTTACCCCAAGTGGACGAGTAGTGTCTCGTGAGGGTTTGCAGTGAATATACCCACAAAATTCAAAATAAAATCTTTTTAAGTTTAACCATTTATGAAATCGAAAGAAAAACTTTTAAGTATACATGGACATTATACATAAGCAAGATTAAATTCAAAATTACACTTTCACCTTATCAAAACTACTCTATCTTCATTTTAGACACTATCCTTCATAAAATTAATTCCATGTGATGCATGCATTGTGTATGTGATGTAACTCTTAGTAGAGATTTTAACCATGAAAATCAAACAAACTCATTTTTTTTCTTCTCTTTTTTTTCCTCCTTTTTTTTATTTCTTTCTTTTCTCATTTTTTTTTCTCAACTTGTGCAATGTCTCGTTTTCTTAGGTTTTTCAAAGTTACCCATGTAGCGAACATTGGACCAATGACTCCTAAACCAGTTGGTTTTAGGGCACTAGGTGTAGAAACATCCCTAAGGGCTTACTAACTCGAGTAACAAAGGCCACAAAATTAGACTAGTCAAGCTGCTTATATCCATCACACTTTTCAGCGTGAAGATCGATGTTTCCTGAGGCTTGGATATCCAGTTATTTTGTTCAATAGACATTGAAGCAATTATTTATTTCTTTTTTCCCAATTTTTTCATTTCTTTTCTTTTTCTTCAAATTTTTTTCTTTTTTTTCTTGAAATTGCTCAAATCATAGTTTATACCCACAACTAAGAGTTAGTGCGAACGTGAAGTGCCAAAAATACATATGAACTTTATTTTACTCAAGATTGTGTTTCGAACTAAGATTTTGTATCTTATCAAAGGTTCAAGAGTTCTAAATCTTTCAATCTTACTTAAAGTTTTTGCTCCACAGACACTTATTAGAATTAATACAACTCATAAAAAGTCAAACAAAATTTTTTAATTTATTTTTAAAATAAAAAAAAATCTTAAATTTTTTCCTAAAATTAGAAAAAAAAATCTAATACTATAAATTTTATAATTTTTCCTAAATTCCTAAAAAATTTTAAAAAAAATAAAAAAAATCTAATACTATAATACAAACAAACTCCCCCATACCTAAATCATGCATTGTCCTCAATGTATGAAAATGAAAAATAGAGAACAAAGAATTAAAAGAATTATACCTTGTATGCGGGGCATTTGTTCTGCAAAAAATTGTGGTGAGAAGGAAAACAAATGTCCATATCTACGAATTTCATATATCCTAAAAAGTATGTGATTATAAATAAATGATACAAATGGGCAAGCGAATGTGAACTTTTCAAGATTTTCAAGAGGTCTAAGAAAATAAAAATAGTTAGAATTTTTATTAGAATTGTGCTTAAAGTCTACCTCGGAAAAATATTTACGAATATGCTCAAAGTGTGGACGAATTGGTTGTATATTCCAATTTGGGTGACTTAATGTGAAGTGGATCTCAACAACTCATTGACCTTATCTAAGTACTCAGATTCATCCCAATTTTGGTCAAAGTGATTTAAGAAAAAGTCAATTGGATCATCTTCAATCACGAGTCTATTTTCAATTATTTCTTGGGTCATGGACAACTCTTGGATCATGTTTACTTTAGTGGGTTGGTCCACAAAATCACTCGGTTGTTTTCTAAGAATAAGTCTTTCAGGATATGAAACTTTAGGCCTATAGACTTTTTCAACCGACTCATTAAATGTAACATGATCAATTTTAGGCATAGACTCATAATTTTTAGACTCCTCGAATTGGTTTGACTCAAACTCTGTAGAATTGAATCCAAAATTTTTATTTTCCTCATCATTTCTATAGTCATCATGATTTTCAACATTAACCTTAGAGTCACTAGAAAATTCACTCATCTCTTGGTCATTTATTATGGTGGTTAACCGACTCATTTGAATTTCTAGACGAGATATAACCTGATTCGTGTTTTGCATGAAATTAAAATGAATTTCCATTAAAGTTACCATAGTTTTTTAAATGAATTTCCATTAAAGCTACCATAGTTTTTTCTAAGGTGTTCAATCTTTCCTCTTCTTTATTTAAAAATTCTTGTGGATATTAAGGCTCTAGATCCAAATATGGATATAGATATGGATATGGCTATGAACTTAGATAAGGATTTTCATAAGTTAGAAACAATTGATTTACTTGGTTTGTATTAAAATTTTCATAGGGTTCTTGATTCCAAGCAAAATTATTATTCCAACTATAATAAGAGTCCATCTTTCCACAAATCACAAAACAAATAGACAACTAACCACGAAAGTCACACATAAAAAATAAAAATAAAATAAAAAAAATAAAATCCTAATTCTGTGGTTAGCCTAAATAAAATTTAGACAACTCCTAACTTTTTCAACTTACACCTCAAGGTCTACAAAATTCGAAATTAATCACATCACTAGCTAGGTAAGTGTAAGAACAGTGGGAGTCTCTCTGCGGGTACGGTGACTAATTGAATAACCACACGTTCTTTAGGCATTTGCCTTTTGAACCACTTGCCTAGACATCAATAGTTTGATTAATTAAAAATTCAGCCTCCTCATGGAGTCACTTGTCCTAATTGAGCTCGAAATTCCTAGGGGCCAACGTCTAGTTGATTTTATTTAGTTAAGGTTATGCAAAATGAATGGGTGGTTTGTGGGCCAAGGAAAGGTGATGAAATTCCCACCTTATCTTATTACAGGTTTTGCCATTAAATTAAATTACAAATGAGAATGCACAAATAAAAAAAACTGTAAACAAATAAAGTGTCTTAAAACTATGTGAATTACGAAAGAAGGAGAAATTTGACGTACATCGATCTTTCAGCAATCACCACAGTTTATAATTGACAAAAAATAAATAAAATAAAACCTAAACAGGATGTGCTCTACATGAGTGAATGCATGAATGGGGCAATTAGTTTTCTAACTAACACTAAAAAGTAAAAATAAAATAAAACTAAGCTACTATTTTTTTTAATTTTTTTTAGTTGAGATACAAAATACTAGGAATAACGCAACAATAAAATTTTTATCTTTTCGCTCTTCGACCCGCTTCGATAATCCTGGAAAGAAAAAAAAATAGAGTTGAAAAACTAATTCGAATAAATAAATATTAAGGGATAAAAAAAATTAATTCTAGTCCCTGGCAACAGCGCCAAAAACTTGATGTGATAAAAATATATAACTGTAAGTGCACAGTGTCAAATTGAAGAGCTGACAAGTACAGGTCGAACCCACAGAGACTAGATTAATTTGTATCCTTAATATCTATTTTAGGTGAATTAGAAATAAAGATTGAAAATCAATTAACTAAAATTTAACTAATTAATAATATGGAAGCAATCTAAGAATCTGAATCCATTAAATAATAAACATAGCAAGTAATCAATCTCTTCTATTTTTATAACTTAATTATGACATTGATCTCCCTTCCCTTTAATTTAGTGATTTTATAATTAACGTGGGCACACATAAACTATGAAAATTTAAGGATTAACTATAATCCATCAAAACTTTTTTGAGCAAACACGGATTATGAAAAACTCATATCTTAACAATAATCTATCAAAACCTCTTAATTAAATTAAAATCACATAAGAACTATAAAACGAAGGTATTTCAATAATGAAACATGAAAGCAAAATCAATTAAACATAAAAGCATAAATAATAGAAGAGATGAAAAATATTATCATGAATAATTATTTAATCTCATCTTCATCCTAGATTAAAGAAATTAACTAAACATGAAAATTAATAAACTAACTAAAATAAAGAAGAAGTAAATTAAAATTAAAATAAAATAAACTCCCTTTAATTAACGATCCTCTAACAAGCGTACAATGAAGAAATAATTTAATTTACTTCTACTCCTAACCTAAACTAATACATAAAAGAAAACATAATACTCTCTCTAAAATAAGAGACCTATTTATAGGAAAAATAAATGTGTGCCCTAATTTACATTCATTGAACTTGGCCTCTTTTATTCCCTTTTTTTTCTCTTTTTCTTTCTTGATTTCAATCTCTACATGGTAATCTCCCAAGAGTCATTTTCCATGTAAGTTTCAACTTCTCAGTGACAATCAACTTCTCAAAGAGATGTTCTAGATAAACTTTCCTTTCTCTTGCTGTATTTGACTTGCACACAAAGATTGTTCCACCCCATTCCTTCTCGTTGTAGGATTCTTCTTGGATATTTCATTACATGAATAAGAGCATTAAATATTGTTTGATCACCAAGATTTTGATTTTATTGTAATAATATATTAAATCCTACAAAATAAAATAAAACATATTAATTAAATAAACTAATATAATTAAAAATGACAAAATTAAGAATAATAAAATGTATAAATTATGAGTTTATCACTTACTTATAATAAAATATAAGTTCTGCTAAAAACATTGTGTATTTCATACTCCTTCTGTCCCAAATTAAAACCCACGTTTCCTTTTAAAAGTAAGAGAACAAGTAGAATCTTAATTTAAGGTAGTATTTTATTCGGGCGATAAGACCTGAAGTATCGCCAACCCAAGTGTGGAGCGCTCTCTGTGACGACCCCAATAAAAAATTCGGGTTGCCTTGACCTCGGGTCTGGTGTGTCACGTTACTGCTTATACAATACAATTCTTTCAACATAAATGTAATATTATAAATATACAACACATCTCTGTCTAATCCCAGGTTTTCGAACTTTTAATCGAACAAAACATTCTAACTCAGAGTATGTAATGCATCAACTATTAAAAAAATAATGTTACAACATTCAAATAATATTATAACGCAACATAGACTTTGATTCTTCTTTTTAAACATTTTCCTTTCTACCATCTTCTTCTGACCTTTCAGGTCCTTCGGCGTTAACTGCAACATTTGTTTATAGCAAGGTCGAGTAACTACGTTACCCAACAAGTTTAATAGTTATCACATAACACATAATTCATGTATCATGCATGCATAGCAAAATATCCATGTATTATAACATTTATACATGTGTACATATTAACAGATGATTCATATTATCATACCTTTCATTCTCACAAGTATGTAGATCATCAGAAGCAATTAATTTCCATCATCAGTTTAATAACAACAGTTCATAACAATTTTTTCATAAAAACACATTACGCATGTTTGCACATAAAAGCATTTTCATAAATGGGAGCAAGTTCTGAAAAACTTGCCTTTGTTTACGTTAATCGCTATATATATCATCGAACATCTTTCGCATAACCTCATTCGTCAGTTTACTTCATCCGTTCTCCAACCATCCTTGCATAATTTGAAAGAGGAGATGGGTAGTTGAGGATTGAAGCTCGGCATGACGGTAGTAAAACTTGTATAGTCTTCTGCACCAACATTTACTTATTTATTTATTACTACCCATTAATCACCATCACAATTACTATATGGAAAAGATTCCTAAAATCTGTTAATAAACCCCAATACTCAGAAATAAAATTTAGAACCAAAAGTACTTTTCATTCCACAAACTCCACACCATATTACAGCAAACCCCGCTCCAATACAAATCAAAAGCATAAAAGAAACTTTCTTCATTTTTTTGAAGCAAAACATCATTGATGTCCATACAATTTATAACCTGCTATCACAAAACTTTGTAATATCTCTGTATCTAGTTCTAGGACCCCAATAATTTTTTCAGAAACTTGAAATTTTGAAGGAACCCAAATCTTAGCTCATCATATATATATATATATATATATATATATACACACACTCCACAAAGTGGTTATAGATAACAATTTGGCAATACCCAGAAGCTAAAATTGTGGAAGCATCCAGGAAATTAAAGCTCTTACCTTTGAAGCTTTGGATTGACTTTTGACTACTTGGTTTGACAATTTACAGAGTAATAGTAATAGTACTATTAAGATCTAATCTTAATTTTCTTTGTACAAAGCTCTCTACAAAATTCAACAAGTTCTCCACATTAGACTTTTTCCTTCGCACTTCAGTCTTTTATTTAAGCCATTTTCAGTTACTCCTTGCAGCTTTCTCATAATAGTATTATTTAAGCTTACTCGTAATAGTACGGTAATATTATCTACTAAAACAATGTTAGTAAACAATATGTGAGCATACCCCCAAGTTCAAGAAGTTTGATCAAAGACAAATAGAGGTGCTAAGAAACCATGAACTGTATTCATATAGATAATAAAGACTACACGAAGGCATAACATATAACTCACCCAGAGTATCTATAATTTCTCAAATTTTTAGTAAGATGGCCTCATATTTGCATTTTAACAAACACCTAATATGCAAGTTTTAAAAACTCATTAAGTATGTGGATTTAAAGTATATAAACATACTCCATACTTTAATTCCATCCTTATTCACCGAATCCTCCATGATTCCCATCAATTTTAATCCTCCCACAACAATTACGTAAATTAAAGCAAAACTATAATTAAACAATTCCTTAGAGAAAAGGGAAAGAGATATACTTTTACCTTTAATTGATGAACCCTAGCACAATTCCTTGATTGGGCTGAATTTAATCTTCCTTCAAGATGAAATTTCTAAATTTCTTCTTTAATTCGGCTGTTATCCCAATTTTCTGGGAATTTGGTGAACTTTATATTCTTGAGAGCATAGGAAGGAAAACTTGAGTAATTATAGAGAGGGGCATGGAACGGATGGCAGGGCTAAGCACTCTTTCTTTTCTTTTCTTTTCTTTTCTTTTGGAACGAATGGAGCAGGGCGGCTGCTTTCTTTTTTCTTTTTAAACCGAAGAGCAAAGCAGGGGAATGCATTAAAGAATTTCTAAATAGCTTCCTTTCATCAGATATGTCTAAGTGGAACAAATGTCCTTACCATGCTTTAACACCTCATGCTTTAACAAAGATGACTCAGCAAACCCACTATCAATTTTGCTTAATACAATATACACAATATATCTATATAAATAAATATATAAAACAAGGCAGCTATGTCTTATATGTAAATATTAATATATTTCATGAAGTCATAAGGGCCTCACATGTTATGGATTATTGGTTAAAAAAATAATTATTGTACACGTGTTAAAAATGTATAAGAAAGTCTTTTTCTTAGTTAGAAGACCTGGACCTCCTGATAAAAACTCCATGTCTTCACTCATGTGAACAAAAGCTGAGCTAGCAAAATTCCATTTAACTTTTTAGGAGATTGTAGCCTTATCAGCAGCTAAAACAAAACACCACCTTCCATTAAAAAAAATTGATTCAGCAACATGCTGATATCCTTCTTCAAAACATATATTCCTAATATATGTATACATATTACATTATACATATATTCAATACATACATAATTTAATTCTTGTATTCCCATAAATTATGAATCAACTTGGATAATTATATATTTATAATATGTATAAAAATTACCTCACTAATTATGAAATCAAATTTGTAATAAAAATGAACACTTGTGGTGTTACGAATCAATTTTAATAATTAAATTTCTTGCTTCCTTCCATATTAATTGTTTTCAAACAATTTATTTATACATTAAATATATTTATTCATTATTCACATATGAATATAATTTACTAATTTAGTTCCAACATATGTGTGCGTGTGTGTGTGTGTGTGTGTGTGTGTATATATATATATATATATATATATACATATATATATATATATATATATATATATATATATATATTAAACCTCATTTGGTATTTAAGTATATCAATTTAGCATAATATTATATATTAAGCCATTACAATAATATATTACATTTACATGTAAGATATTATCAAAATGAGTTTAATTAACTTCCTCATTATATAAAAACAAAAATGCACACATTAGTCCACAAATTTTTTTTAAGTAAGAGAATTCATTAGTTCGTATATGAAATTTAATTCACCATAATGTAATTTGTTGCCACACAAGGCATATTATTCAAATTATATTAATTTATAATATAATTTTATCTCATCCTTAATTAATTAGTATAAATAAATTAACCTTCTTGGCTTCCTTATTTCATTTCATAGCTCATTTAAACCATTAACTTAACAGTTAAATTAACTATTAAATATTAAATCCATCACATAAATCGCATAAATTATATATATATATATATATATATATATATATATATATACACACACACACACACACACACACACACGTTCAAACCCGACACATTTATCTCATAATGATAATTTTATTCATTAAATTCTTATTTTAATAGTTTTCGAAAATCCGAGTTATCACACTCTCAATAGCCAATACTATTGGGGGTTAGTAGATTCTTTTTAATTATTTTTTTTTCATACCTGTAATTTAGCTAGTAAGGCTGTGTTTTAGCATAGATTTGTGGAGTCTAATGAATACAAAATTGGGGAATGATTCCCATGTAAGGAATTTAGCAAACCACTCCGAGTGCTGTATTTTTTTTCCTCATATATCTTATATAATTAATATATGTTATTACAACAAGTGAGAAAATAAAATACAGTACTTGGAGTTGTTTGCTAAATTCCTTACTTGAGAATTACTCCCCAATTTTGTATTCACTAGACTCCACAAATATATGCTAAAACACAGTCTTACCAGCTAAATTACAGGTATGAAAAAAATTAATTAAAAAGAATCTACTAACACCCAATAAAAAATATAGGGAGAGAACTCAAACTACAATAGAAACAGAGCATCTTCATACAGGGACATGCAAAACTAACAATAAAATAGACGAAAAAGAGATGAACTTCAATTAATTTTCCAAGTACACAAGAATCAAATTAAGCCTTAATTTCTAACCCTAAATCACAAATTTACATTAACTCCTTGTTCATTTATTCTAATTTTTAAGGCACATGAGTAAAGTGAAAGTGTAAAACAGAGGAGAGAAAACTTATGAGTGAGATCAACAGAGAGTAACCAGGGACGACTGCGGACTGAGAGAGAGTGATGGACGACTGTCGGAGAGTGATGGACGACTGCCAGAGAGAGAACGACGACTGCCGGAGAGATAGCGACGACTGGAGAAGAGTGATAGAGAGAGAGGAGGGTTTTTGAACAATTTAACTTTTGAGAGACCAATTTAGAAAGGGTTAACTGCAAATTTAACCCTGAAGTATACACTTTTTTACCATTCGTACCCCGATATTTAAACGCTCACATCCCGCTATCCAAAGTACACATAAGTAAGCACGATGGACCCTTTTGTAATTTCCGATCAATTTCTTTTACCGAAAAATGGCCACGTGTCATAATTTAATATTTAAATATAGTTAACTGTATAAATACATATTTGACTTATAAAAATAATAAAAATACATAAAAGAAAAAAATGATAATATATTAAAGGTGTACAAAAATTCATACATAATTAATTCTTAACTAACAAAGTAAAGTAATTAACTTAAATAATTAACACAAAATAAAATAGTTAACATACTAATTAATCTAAATAAAATAATTAGCAAAATATATATGTCAAATAAATTACTTAATTAAATTAATTAATCAAATAAAGTTATTAACAAACTAATTACCCAAAAATAAAATAAATAATCAAATTTATCAAGTTAAACACAATCTGGGAAAAAAATTTGAAACCCAAATCCCAATCTGAGTTCTCTGTTTCTCCCTCAAAATTGTCTGATTCCTCAAGAAAAAGTGTGATTTTCTGCCCTTGCAAAAGGGAAAGATGGAGAACTGGGTTTGGAATTGAAGTCACGAAATGGGTCTTTTCGATCTCCTTCGAATTATGGGTGTTCATCAATAGAGTCTCGGTCTCCTCCTCAAAGAATTGGTTGTTTTTGGTGGTCTCTAAAAATAACAAATTTGTGCCTGCAAATCGACGAACCAAGACCAGCCTTCTTTATTGAATTTCTAGAATTTGATGCTATAAATCTATAACCCATGACCACTGGCTCTATAGTGGACAAACCTCTCGACCCAAGCCTAAGCCTATAAATATGAGCCAACAACTTAAAGCTACAAATCTGTAAATCCACCCTTTGATATAACATAGTTTTTCAGATTTGGGTTTCATGTTTTAGAGAGAGAACATGCTTGAACCAAGGAGGAGGAGAAGAGATGATCAATCAACACAGAGGAATAATATTTTTGGGAAAGTGTATGAAAGGAGACGTAAGAGGATAAGTAATGAAGCTGAAACGAGTAAGGGGGAGTAAGGGGGAGGAGAAGAGAAAAAAACTTCGAAGCCAAATAAAAACTAGGCATGAAAACTTGAGGCCAAGGAAACATGTCCAGTATATTGAGCCGAATTTAAGAATGAGAGTTATTAAAGACAATATTTTTGAAGGCTACCAACGATTTTAAAAATTGTATGTTAAAATGAATTTGCATGTGTAAATGTTTGAGTAATTTTGTATTCTTCTTTAATAGATTTATGTATATAGAATTTGAAGCAATATTTAGTATATAATATTGCTTGGTATTTATTATGCATAAATTTTGAAGATAAATTACTTTTTTCATGGGTAATAAATTAATTGTAAACTAATAGTTAAAAGAGATATTGTAGAGTAAATATAGTGGTTCGGTGGGACGTGTGATGGGCAAGAAATGTCGAGGCTCATTAGACTCTATTCTTATAATGTCTGAACAGCCATTAAGAAGGGATCGACCTTACCCTAACACTGTAATATCTTTCTCTGACGAAGATTATCGACCTGTCATGGAAACACATGAGGGAGCAGTGGTCATTTCGGCACAGGTCGGGCCGGTGGACATGCGGAGAATAATTTATCGACAACGGGTCTTAGGTAGATATTCTCTATAGTCACGCCTACTAAAGGATGGATCTGGAGGGACGAAAAAATGGAGGTTGGACAGGAGGCTCATCTGTATGGGTTCAGTAATGATCCGATCAATGTGGTCAATACTATCGAGTTGCCAGTCACCTAAGGTACAGCCCCCCAACAGGTCTAGGTGAATGTGAAGTTTTTTATAGTTAAAGTTGATTCTGCCTACAATGTTATACTGGGTCGAACAACACTGGCGGCGTTGCATGCGGTGACATCTACACCCCATTTCAAAATTAAATTCCTTACACCACACGGGGTCAGTGAGGTTAAAAGAGATTTGGATATCGCCCAATGGTGCTACAGGAATATGTTAATATCGAATAGAGTTGGGGTCAATAAGCAGCACCAGGCGATGAAAATTGAGATCGTGCCATTCGGTGTTACCGAACCCCTTGTTGTCCCGACTAAAGAGACGGAAGACATGAAGCTAATACTGGGAATTCGGTAAAAACGGTCTAGATTGGATCGAGATTAGGGGAACCTCTTCAGACGGGTTTGGTTAATCTTCTTTGGGTGTATTCAGACATCTTTGTCTCGGTTCCTAGTGATATGCTGGGTATTCATGAATCAGTGGCAGTGTATCGACTTAGTGTGGATCCTGCCCGAAAACCTATCTTACAAAATAGGAGAATCTTTGCCCCGGAACGGCAGAAAATTATCAACAAGGAAATAACTAAGTTGTTGGATGCCGATGTTATCTCCGAGATTGATTACCCGGAGTGGTTGGCTAATGTGGTGTTGGCACTGAAGTAGAACGGGAAATGGAGGGTATGTATCGACTACACGAATTTGAATAAGGCATGCCCAAAAGTTTTCTATCTGTTGCCACACATCGACCAGCTCATCGATGCCACTTCTGGGCATGATCTATTGAGTTTTTTGGATATCTTCTCAAGATATAATTAGATCTCGATGCTTAAGGAGGATATCCCGAAGATAGCGTTCATCACGCACCGTATTATCTATGCCTATAATAAGATGCCATTTGGACTGATTAATGCAGGGGCAACCTACCAACGCATGATGAATAAGGTATTTTGAAGGCAGATCAGGCGTAATATGGAGGTATATATGGATTCCATAATTGTAAAAAGCATGGTGGTTTGGGATCAGTTGTTGGATTTAGAGGAATGTTTTCAAACTATCAAGGATCATAACATACGATTAAATCTGACTAAGTGCACATTTGGTCTTGGGTTAGGAAAGTTCGTTGAGTATTTGGTCGGTAGAAGGGGGATCGAGACTAACCGAGAGAAGATAAAGGCTATAATGGATATGAAGTCCCCATATACCTTCAAAGATGTTCAACGGTTAACAGGGCGGGTTGCAGCATGTTGACGGATCATATCCCGATCTGCAAAAAGGTGTCTGACATTCTTTAATATGTTAAAAGGGCCGAAGAATGAAAAGACTTTCTAATGGTCTTCAGAGTGCAAATATGCCTTCTAGGGGATTAAAAGGTATCTGTCTTCGACGCCCTTATTAATGAAGTCGGTTCCCATTGAACTGCTATATCTGTGTCTTGCAGCAAGCTTTTTAGTTGTTAGTGTTGTTTTGATAAGGGAGTCGGGACGAAAGTAATACCCCGTGTATTATGTCAGCCACGCTCTTCGGGATGTAGAGACTCAGTATCCAAACTTGGAGAAGTTTGTTTATGCCTTAATTATAGTCAGTCGGAAGCTTCGACACTATTTTCAGGGTCGGGATGCGGTGGTTTATATAGATTAATCTCTTAAGAAGGTGCTTCATAAACTGGATGCTTCAGGACGACTGGTTGGGTGGGTAGTGGAGTTGAGCCAGTTCGCTTTGGAGTATCACTTTCGTATAGAGATAAAGGGCCAGGTTTTAGCGAATTTTGTTGTGGAATGTTTGTTTATCGAACCAGATTCGCAGGATCAATCAGAAGGTGTAATATACTTGGTCATCGATGGTCAGCCGACACAGTCCTCATGGACTCTTTATGTGGATGAATCCTCGACTTCAGATGTTAGTGGAGTCGGGGTTATATTGACTAGCCCCAAGGGGTTAAAAGTTCAGCAGGCTATTAGTTTTCGGTTCAAAGCCACTAACAACGAAGCAAAATATGAGGCAATCTTGGCAGGGTTACGTTTGGCGAGGAGCTTGGAGGTTCGACACTTAATTGTGTTCAGCGACTCACAGCTCGTTGTTAAGAATATTATAGGGGAGTACAAGGCTCGGAGGACAAGGATGACTAAGTACTTGGGTGAAGTTAAGAGTCAGCTCCATTGCTTTAATTCTTATTCCTTCCAAGGTGTGGATCAGTCAAATAATACTATGGCCGATGCCTTATCAAAGTTAGCCATGACAAAAGTGAGTTGATTCAGGGGATTGGTATATTTGGAGGTTTTTGCGCCCCAAATATTTAGAAGTCGGAGGTTTTGGTAATAAAGAGGTCGAATTATTGGCTTACCCTTTATCTCGATTATCTCAAGGAAGGAAAATTACCTTCGGATCGAATGTTGGAAAAAAAAGTGAAGCGCATGAGTTCTTATTTCTGTCTGATTGATAAGGATCTCTACCGACGTGCATATCTTTCTCCTTTATTAAAGTGTTTGGTGCCATCTGAAGCGACGTACATTTTCCGGGAAGTGCACGAGGGTATATGTGGCGACCATATGGGGGCTAAGGCATTGGTGTATAAGTTGATGAGGTAAGGTTATTACTGGCCGACCATGTTTTAGGAAGGGACGGATTATGTAAAGAAGTGTGTCAAATGTCAGCTTAATAGTCACATTCTGTATCAGCCTCTGGAGGAGTTGTCATCGGTTCTGTCCCTGATCCCATTTATAGTATGGGAGATCGACATTCTAGGTCTGTTACTGAAGGTGAAGGGTCAGCTAGCGTTTGTGGTTATTACTATTGATTATATGACTAAGTGGGTAGAGGACAAACCACTTTGGACGATCACCAAGCATGATTGTATGCAATTTTTTAACGAGTCGGTGGTGTTCCAGTTTGGTATTCTTGTGGCTATGGTATCGGAAAACGGACGTCAATTTGTGGGGGCCAAGTTTGAGCAGTTCCTGAAGGATTTGAATATCCAGCATCGTACGATCTCAATGGCCCATCCTCAGTCAAACGGTCAGGTGGAGGTCACGAACCGGACTTTATTGAATGACATCAAGAGGAGGTTAGATGAGGCTAAGGGTAAATGGCCGGAGGAGCTGCTTAGTGACTTGTGGTCCTATCAAACTACTCCTCGGACCACTACGGGAGATTCCCTTTCCGGTTAGCGTATGGTACCGATGCCCTTATACCAGTGGAGACGGAATCCCCTTCTCTTTGGGTTAGCTAGTACAAGAAGTTATACAATGATGAGGGACTTTGGCTCAACCTGGATTTATTAGACGAAGTTCGTGATTCGGCGATGATAAGGTTGGCTATCTATTAGTGGTGGACTACCCGACATTACAATCGGGGTGTTAAACAACGAAGATTTGAGGTTGCCACTTTGGTGCTTTGGAAAGCTAAGGCTTCAACCCCTCATAACATGAGAAAACTTATATCTAACTGGGAGGGACTATACAAAGTCGTCGATGTCCCAACGTTGAGGACCTATACTTGGCATGCTGGGACGTTTCGAATATATTAGCAATAAGATATGTTTTCTGCGTACAAGTGTAATATTTTCATTTAAACTTTGCAGTTGTGTAATTTTGGTGAAGGAAATATGGCTGGAGAAGATTTTCATTCGAGGGAGACAGTAGACACTTGAGCTTTCTGGAAAAGTTTGAATGTGTGGATGAGAAGTGGCGATTCAAATGCTTGAAGGAGAAGACTTAAGAGATGATAGACTTTATGGGCACGTTCCCCTACTTACGGCGTGATGATGATAGTGGTGGGTCCCGGTCAGGCACGTGGCGTACAGGGGTGATGGTTTGGCTTCTGTAGCAGCAATATGTTATTTGTTGGTTAATTTTTGTACTCTTTTATTTTAAGTTTATTATAAATAAGAGAGTGGAGGCAATGTTGGAGTGTGGTTTGATGGGTCCAGGAGATTCGGTGGTACCCATGCCACGTGGCGAAATATTACAATAGAGGATTTGACATTCTAGAGGGTCTACAGTCCAAATTGGCTTATGACTTCCATATCCTATTTGACTTCATATTTCTGAGGCAGTCAAATTCTATTCATTCAGGGGATTTGCAGTTATCTTTATACAGGACTCCTAGTCCAATTGGGAGATAGGTATATAGGAGAGGTGTGGTCAAACTATAAATACATAGCCATAATTTAGGTTAGGTTCTGAGTACCTTACACATTATTTATTTTTACTCACTAAAACAATTACAAACCTCCATTGTTGACGTTTTCTGACCTATACTTATTTTCACAATGGAGCTTGTCGACGCCGGGAGAGTCAATTCTATGGTAATTATTACCCTTTCCAATTTTAGCCTTTTTTATTAGATGATTTTTTGGAAAAGGTCGGCACAAATGTCGACGGGGTTTTGAAAGATCGTTTTTTATGATGAGCCAATTGACTAGAGTCGCCAGTTGGTATATTTGAAATGGATGTACCAACTCATCCAAGCTTCGTTTTCGTAAATCGCTGGCTCATATGTGACTCCGAATTAATTGGCCTGCAAACCGAGATTCATAGAGTTCGGGGGCTTGTTTAAGCGAGGGGAAGGTGTTAGGCACCCCCCGACTTCCGTGAAACACGGTTACCGTAATCTCGATGCTTTTCCTATCCTTTAATTCTTAAAATGTGTGTGTGCGTGCGTGTGTGCCTATGTGAATGTTGTGGTGAGTTTTGCATGAAAAACCATTTGGGTTTTTTATGAAAAGTTGTGTTTTATTTTGAGAATGCCTCAGAACGTCTTTCGGCTTATACGAGAAAGCTTTATTTTTTATGAGAAAGGTTTGATTTTAATTGTCAAAAGCTGTGAGATTTTTTTTCATTAGGTGTCGTTTTGGTAAAATAAGAGTTTTTAAACCTTCGTCAAAATAGGAATCGAGACCTATATGTTGCTTTTGTAAATAAAATGACGGGCAACTTCTAGGATCTCTTTAACCCTATGCACAAAGATTTAATAAAACGTTATTTATTTTTATAAAACCATTTTTTGTAAGGTTTGAAAATGAGTTTCTCTAGCCTTCTCGTTTAAATAGGAATCGACATTCATTAGCACTTTCAATTTTAAGCCTCGTGGTGCTAATAACCTAATTTGATTGATTTTATGGAACTCTTCATCGTTTAGCTTTGAAATCATTTTTTTGTGTCGCAAATCAAATCAAGCATTAAAATGTGTGGGGGCTATCCATGGGTATGTGAGCCATCAAAATAACCTCAAATGCCCACAATCACGTATTTCACTATTACGGGGCCTTAAACCCGATTTTCGACTTGATATCGTTTTAAGGCCCGACAATTACATATTTACAACAAAAGGTACATCGCCCATAATACATACACCCAAAAATGTCCGTCATCGGATTTGGACCACGGGGTCGCGCTCCTAGGCTCACATCCGAAATTTCTACACACCCACAAAATGGATAATACACAAATGAATAATGTCGGGTTGCCTAACACACCACAATATCCTACAATAGCAATTTAAATACACTACGCATATTATATTACCATAACGAGCTGAAAAATTTGCCAAATGGATATCATCGGGTCATTAGGAAGAATTTTGTTCCATTGGAACCCTCACTAATAATCCTTAATCCATGGATCCTCCATAATACACAAGAAAACTACATTTAATGTAACCCGAATGATAAAAAGTTTAACAAAGTGATATACAAAAATGCTATAAAAAGGGCTCTTCACCTTGCAAAATGACACCACGATGCGTGTAAACTCGTATATTAATTAGAGTAGAGAATGTAGGTGATACAATCTTATAAAAA
Organism: Aralia elata; assembly: GCA_034770075.1. Taxonomy (NCBI): domain Eukaryota; kingdom Viridiplantae; phylum Streptophyta; class Magnoliopsida; order Apiales; family Araliaceae; genus Aralia; species Aralia elata. Next base: position 803,560 of record JAVJAP010000013.1, read on the forward strand.
GGGGTATAAATCCTCACTTTTCCTCTCTTTTCTCTCTTTTTTTGCTGCTGCTCACTGCTGCCTCTTCCTCTTTTTTTTTCTTCTTTTAACCCCCTGTATCCAACTGAAGAACTGCGCTGATAAAGGCTGTCAGAGGCAACCGCAGATTGATCTGCGGCTAGCCTCGGTTCCCCCGTACCGATCCTCGATTTTCCCCGCGTCGTGCTCTAGTGCCGTGTCGTCAGATATCCCATCATTGGCCGCAGATTGATCAGCGGCTGACTGGGCTAATTTTCTTAATTTTCGTACTGCACCTCGATTCTCGTGTCGTATTGTTAGTTTTTGCTGACAGGCTTGTATTTTGCAGTCCGGGAACCGCTGGAAAACGTGCCATATCATTCAGGAATGCTTGTTTCGAGTGGTTGTGACATGACACAGGATTTGTATTTGGAGCTTGGTTTCCAGGGCGCTGCCCCCCGGCCCCTACCAACTCACCAGTGAGCGGGTAAGCGTGGTGGCCATCAGTCGATTCCTGATATCCGCTCGTTGTCGTGTCAGCTTTGATCGCAAGTCGTTGTGGTGGCTTTGAGTGTTCGTACTTATGTCCAACTTTCGTTCTCGTAGGCTAGGTTAATTGACGATTTTGCCCTCCTGTCAGGGTTAGTATACGAAGTGCAAAATTTGGGTGTCTACAGCTGCCCCTCTTTATCATGTTTATGAAATGTTAAATGAAATGAACATGATAAAGAAGTAGACACCCGATGCATGAATGACAGTGCATACATGATGCAACACATATAGCTTATGATGCAACACAAGATGTAAGGCATGCAAAATATTTGTAAAGGTGTCAATGCATCATGCCATCGTAAATTTATTGTGAGTATCGATCTCAACAGGATTCAATCGCTGACCGTATCGTTGTTGTCGGGTTCCGTCTTTGACAGGTCGTTGCTATAATCGTTATCGCAGATGTCGTGCTCCGTCTCGTAATCGTCGTCGTCTCATTACTGTCGGGTCTCGTATCCGATTGGTCGTCTCGTAGATGTGGGGTCTGGTCTCCGATGGGTCGTCTCGTCTGTATCGGTTCTCGTCTCCGATTGGTCGACTCGCCTGTATCGGTTCTCGTCTCCGATTGGTCGACTTGTCTGTATCGGTTCTCGTCTCCGATTGGTCGACTCGTCTGTATCGGTTCTCTTCTCTGATTGGTCGACTCGTCTGCACCAGGTCTCGTTTCCGGTTGATCGTCTCGTCGGCACCGGGTCTCGTTTCCGGTTGATCGTCTCGTTGGCACCAGGTCTCGTTTTCGGTTGGTCGACTCGCCTGTATCGGTTCTCGTCTCCGATTGGTCGACTTATCTGTATTGATTTTCGTCTCCGATTGGTCGACTCGTCTGCACCGGGTCTCGTTTCCGGTTGATCGTCTCGTTGGCACCGGGTCTCGTCTCCGGTTGATCTTCTCGTCAGTACCAGGTCTCGTTTCCGGTTGGTCGACTCGCCTGTATCGGTTCTCATCTCTGATTGGTCGACTCCTCTGTATCGGTACTCGTCTCCGATTGGTCGACTTGTCTGCACCGGGTCTCATTTCCGGTTGATCGTCTCGTCGGCACCGGGTCTCGACTCCGGTTGATCGTCTCGTCGGCACCGGGTCTCGTTTCCAGTTGGTCGACTCACCTGTATCGGTTCTCGTCTCCGATTGGTCGACTCGTCTGTATCGGTTCTCGTCTCCGATTGGTCAACTTGTCTGCACCGGGTCTCGTTTCCGGTTGATCGTCTCGTCGGCACCAGGTCTCGTCTCCGATTGATCGTCTCGTCGGCACCGGGTCTCGTTTCTGGTTGGTCGACTCACCTGTATCGGTTCTCATCTCCGATTGGTCGACTAGTCTGTATCGGTTCTCGTCTCTGATTGGTCGACTTGTCTGCACTGGGTCTCGTTTCTGGTTGATCGTCTCATTGGCACCGAGTCTCGTCTCCGGTTGATCGTCTCATCGGCACCGGGTCTCGTCTCCGGTTGATCGTCTCGTCGGCACCGGGTCTCGTTTCCGGTTGGTCGACTCGTTTGTATCGGTTCTCGTCTCCGATTGGTCGACTTGTCTGCACCGGGTCTCGCTTCCGGTTGATCGTCTCTTCGGCACCGGGTCTCGCTTCCGGTTGATCGTCTCGTCGGCACTGGGTCTCGTTTCCGGTTGGTCAACTCGCCTGTATCGGTTCTCGTCTCTGATTGGTCGACTCGTCTGTATCGGTTCTCGTCTCTGATTGGTCGACTTGTCTGCACCGGGTCTCGTTTCCGGTTGATCGTCTCGTCGGCACCGGGTCTCGTCTCCGATTGATCGTCTCGCCTGTATCGGTTCTCGTCTCCGATTGGTCGACTCGTCTGTATCGGTTCTCGTTTTCGATTGGTCGACTCGTCTGCATCGGTTCTCGTCTCCGATTGGTCGACTCGTCTGTATCGGTTCTCGTCTCCGATTGGTCGACTTATCTGCACTGGGTCTTGTTTCTGGTTGATCGTCTCGTCGGCATCGGGTCTCGTCTCCGGTTGATCGTCTCGTTGGCACCGGGTCTCGTTTCTGGTTCGTCGACTCGCCTGTATCGGTTCTCGTCTCTGATTGGTCGAAATCTCGTATTTTATGCTCACATATCAAGTCAAATGGGTTCTAAAAGTGATCAATTTTGCAAAAGAGAAAAAGGAGGGAGTACCGGACCTAGCCGCAGATTGATCTGCGGCCAGCCGCAGATTGATTTGCGGCCAAGATCGGCTTTTTTAAACGGTTCGCCCCTTCCCAGATCTGTCGTTTTCAGCCCTTACCCATTGTTACTTTTTGCGATTTTGCACCTTCATACGTCCCTTTTGCCCATTTTTTCAACCTTCTCGCAAAAACTGCTCCGGTTATATCGATCTACACGCTACAGGTAACATTTTGACCGATTGTTTTCTCATTTCGTCAATGTTTCTCTATACATTTCCTATTTTGAATGTTTAGAGATAGAAATGTATGCTTTGAAATGCTATGTTATGTGTCATTGTATGTATATGTTATGTCTCAACTGTGCGAGTCATATTTTATGTTCATGATGTGGGTCATACATACTTGTCATTTTTTTTTTGAAAGAGAGCATGCATTATGGTCATCTTAATGTCGTAATTAACCCTATAAAAATGCAATTTTGATCCGTTGTGGCTTGGGTTAATTGAAAACATGCCTGGCTATACATGGGACGCTCATTTTATAGACAAAACTCTGCCGAAATTTCGAAAAACTAGAGTCTCACTAAAATCTAATTCATGCATATATAGTAACCATGCATCATGCTGCATTAATTCTATGATGAAGATAGGCAGATAAAATGTTTGTGACACAATTCGAAATATAATGTACCTGTTGTCCGATTAATATAACGACAATTTACGCGCAAGTATACGCGGTCAACAAGTAATAAAGTGATAAGAGAGAGTTGTCGAACCCACAGGGAATTATCTCTAATGAACTTCCAAGTACCAACTTTATATCGTCTCGATCTTATTTAAACAATTTGATTGAAGAGATAGATAAAGGTTACATCTAAATTGCATGAAATAAATAACATAAATAGATAAATAAGGGTCTAAGATTACAATTTCCCCCATACAAGTATTTTGTCAAACACTTGGTGTGCAATGCTTTGTTCAAATCTCTTAACTCTCCTTTAGATCAATTAACCACATAGAATTACCAACCGAGAAATTCACCATATTCATAAGCCTCTCTCGATGGTCATATGAAAATCACCCATACACGGCACATAGGTATATGTCTATCCCACATACTAGCAAGCAATTCAATTCTATGAATAATCAACAAGACACACGTCACTAAATCTTAGTCAATCACCCATCAAACAAATGAACTTTCGCATAGGGAGTCATTAAGTTTGTAATCTCATAATGGTTACACACGGCATTTAGGTATATATCTATCCTAAATACTAGCAAGTCACCTATTCTCAAAGATAATTAATAAGACACACGTCACAATAATCTTATTATCCACCCCGAAGAATCTTTAACTCTCGCATGATATCATAACTAGGTCTCAACCTATAATCCGTTCGTCAATTTCATATAGGTTCCCAAGGTAATTACGAGCCAAGCAATTAATCTATAAGCATAGGTTATGATAACCAATTCATATGAGCAACAATAATCAAAAGGAAGAGAAAATCCATTCAAATTAAGCAATGAGTTCAATTACAATCTTAAATTAAACACTAATTACATAGAGAAAAAGATAAAGAAAGATAAAGGATGGCTTCCCCATTGTTGTTTGAAGAAACTCCATTGAAGCACCTCCATTGAAGCTCCTCCAAGCTTTAGAAGAACCATGGCCTAGGGCCATGGCCTCCCTCTCTTTGCTCCAAGCCTCCTCTACTCCTTAGTTGCTGATTTCTATCTTCTATCTCCTCCTATTTCGTGCCTCCAAGAGCTGATATAAGTCCCTGGATTCCCTAACCTAGCTTAGCACCTCCAAAATGACCAAAAAACCCAAAAAATCTGCTGCTGTCCGCGACGAGCTCGCCCCGGCGAGCTTTTTGGCCTGCGTTTTCTCGCCCCGGCGAGAGCTCGCCGCGGCGAGGAATTTGTGTAGGAAATTCCCGCCCCGGCGAGCTCCAGTAAAATGACCATAACTTCTTCGTCCCAACTCGGATTAAGGCGATTAAATAGGCTATGGAAAGCTAAGAAGTAGCTCTACAACTTTCATAACTGGAGTTTGACGAGTAAATGGCCGGAGTAAGGTTCACATTGAGCTCGAAGCAACTGCTGTGTAAAAGTCATGCAAAATCCGATGGTAAAATGACCATAACTCTCTCATACTAACTTCAAATTGGATGATTCAAGATGCTCTGGAAAGCTAAGACAAAGATCTACAACTTTCATTCTTTGAGTTTTGAGAGATTCGAATTGCATCATGAGGGAAATTGAGAAACAAGCAGATGAAATGCCAAAATTGCGTCGAAAACGCATTGATTCATAGGGCCTTTATTTCAATACCTACAAAACAACGTAAAAACACATAAAAACACACAAACACATATAAAAGTAATACAAAACTATATTACACAACAATAAGATGAAAACACATAAACCAAACGAAATAGCTAAAGACTTACAAATTATTAAGGTTAAAAGCACCCAATTTGTGTATATAAAACACACTCATCAAATACCCCCAAACTTAAACCTTTGCTTGTCCTCAAGCAAAACACACAAACTATAAAAATTAAACATTTCTAAATAAAAACTATCGTGAGCAATGAGTTAATAAGTTTGAACAATGGTCTCAAAGCATAAACACAAATAAAATTCAAGGAAACTTTCAAAACGTTGCAAGTCTAGATTTACAATTAGCTAGTTATAGCTTGCTTTAGGTCCCTTCCGTGTGTGTGTGTACCCAATAGCACCAAACCAATCAAGCTCGGATGAAGCTATGCAACCACATTACCTTATGAAATAATCAAAATAAACCCCGAAACAACATGTTTAACACATCACTCAATACAAAGGTATACAAATCGCAATTTCCAAAAATATGAAATCAAAGGACTCTAGGTAAGTGCATTTTATGCTCCATCTTATCCTAAGTCCACTCTTGTGGGTGAGTGCGTTTTACGCTCCATCTCAACCCAACACAAGATTTGATATAAAAAACTTTCTTTCTTTTGTCATCAAATTATAAGAGAGTGCGTCTTACGCTCTATCTCCCCTAAACATGTATCCATGAGTGAGTGCGTTTTACGCTCCATCTCAACTCACCATATGACCAAAAATTCAAACACAATAAATTTGGACACCTTGTTTCGAGTGATGTTTAAACGAGTTCTAGAGTTTATAGATATTTCCCATAAGCATTCGGTTATAAAAGCCTTCTCTAAGCATACAACTAGCTCAATACTCATGGGTAAGTGTAAAAGAGTGAAAAGACGCATAAGCAAAACAAGAAACAATAATAACGATTAAGCACAAAGATTAAGCAACATTTATCCATTTTCCATGAGTTAGACCAATTCAATCAAATTCTTATCATAGACCATGGATTGTAGTTCAAATCAAATTAAAACAATGCTCAAGAGACACATCCTAAAAATAAATAATTTTTTTTTACAACGAAAACAAACTGGAAACACACAAATATCGAATTAAAAACACACAAACACTAAGTACTAAGCCAATACCCCCAAACTTAAATTTGACATTGTCCTCAATGTTTGAAATAGGAAAAATTAAAATAGAGGACTTCCCTGAGAACGTGTCAAACTTCATAGATGTCATCTTCCAAATCCTCTAAGTTGGGAGCGCAATCCAATTTGCTTAATACTCGGTGCCTGAGAGCAATTGACTAAAGAAATTAAAATGCTATTAAACACACTAAAAAGAAACAATCAAACAAACTCAATAACAAAACAATAAACTTGGGTTGCCTCTCAATTAGCGCTTGGTTTATAGTCCTTGGCCCGACTTTATTTAAAATAGGAAAACAAGTTCAAAGTAAGATCAATTCAATTAAAATTAATATTGGAAAAACATTAGAAAACTAACTCCCCGGCAACGGCGCCAAAAACTTGTTGTCCGATTAATATAACGACAATTTACGCGCAAGTATACGCGGTCAACAAGTAATAAAGTGATAAGAGAGAGTTGTCGAACCCACAGGGAATTATCTCTAATGAACTTCCAAGTACCAACTTTATATCGTCTCGATCTTATTTAAACAATTTGATTGAAGAGATAGATAAAGGTTACATCTAAATTGCATGAAATAAATAACATAAATAGATAAATAAGGGTCTAAGATTACAATTTCCCCCATACAAGTATTTTGTCAAACACTTGGTGTGCAATGCTTTGTTCAAATCTCTTAACTCTCCTTTAGATCAATTAACCACATAGAATTACCAACCGAGAAATTCACCATATTCATAAGCCTCTCTCGATGGTCATATGAAAATCACCCATACACGGCACATAGGTATATGTCTATCCCACATACTAGCAAGCAATTCAATTCTATGAATAATCAACAAGACATACGTCACTAAATCTTAGTCAATCACCCATCAAACAAATGAACTTTCGCATAGGGAGTCATTAAGTTTGTAATCTCATAATGGTTACACACGGCATTTAGGTATATATCTATCCTAAATACTAGCAAGTCACCTATTCTCAAAGATAATTAATAAGACACACGTCACAATAATCTTATTATCCACCCCGAAGAATCTTTAACTCTCGCATGATATCATAACTAGGTCTCAACCTATAATCCGTTCGTCAATTTCATATAGGTTCCCAAGGTAATTACGAGCCAAGCAATTAATCTATAAGCATAGGTTATGATAACTAATTCATATGAGCAACAATAATCAAAAAGAAGAGAAAATCCATTCAAATTAAGCAATGAGTTCAATTACAATCTTAAATTAAACACTAATTATATAGAGAAAAAGATAAAGAAAGATAAAGGATGGCTTCCCCATTGTTGTTTGATGAAACTCCATTGAAGCACCTCCATTGAAGCTCTTCCAAGCTTTAGAAGAACCATGGCCTAGAGCCATGGCCTCCCTCTCTTTGCTCCAAGCCTCCTCTACTCCTTAGTTGCTGATTTCTATCTTCTATCTCCTCCTATTTCCTGCCTCCAAGAGCTGATATAAGTCCCTAGATGCCCTAACCTAGCTTAGCACCTCCAAAATGACCAAAAAACCCAAAAAATCTGCTGTTGTCCGCGACGAGCTCGCCCCGGCGAGCTTTTTGGCCTGCGTTTTCTCGCCCCGGCGAGAGCTCGCCGCGGCGAGGAATTTGTGTAGGAAATTCCCGCCCCGGCGAGCTCCAGTAAAATGACCATAACTTCTTCGTCCCAACTCGGATTAAGGCGATTAAATAGGCTATGGAAAGCTAAGAAGTAGCTCTACAACTTTCATAACTGGAGTTTGACGAGTAAATGGCCGGATCAAGGTTCACATTGAGCTCGAAGCAACTGCTGTGTAAAAGTCATGCAAAATCCGATGGTAAAATGACCATAACTCTCTCATACTAACTTCAAATTGGATGATTCAAGATGCTCTGGAAAGCTAAGACAAAGATCTACAACTTTCATTCTTTGAGTTTTGAGAGATTCGAATTGCATCATGAGGGAAATTGAGAAACAAGCAGATGAAATGCCAAAATTGCGTCGAAAACGCATTGATCCCTAGGGCCTTTATTTCAATACCTACAAAACAACGTAAAAACACATAAAAACACACAAATACATATAAAAGTAATACAAAACTATATTACACAACAATAAGATGAAAACACATAAACCAAACGAAATGGCTAAAGACTTACAAATTATTAAGGTTAAAAGCACCCAATTTGTGTATATAAAACACACTCATCAGTACCTCCCTTTTTGACTGTGTCGTTCCAGCTATGGATCCTGACGCTCCTAGCAGCTCCACTGCACCTCGTGCTTCGGGTGTTCGTCGCCGTAGGGCTGTACCTGCCCCGGTTTTGACTCGGACTCGCCAGGCTCGTTGACTGGCGGAGGCTGTCGTCCGGCCTGATCATCCTGAGGTTGACGAGGTCGTTCTTCCTGATATTGAGACAGAGGGGCTGCCCTCCGGCACACCAGCTCCCTCTACTCGCCGCGCTATACCCGGTGCCTCTGTCCAGGTTCCCGATCATTTGGGTCGAGATCTTAGCCGTCACCCCTTAGCATTTCTCGTCGCTAATGAGGTATACTCATTACTCCTCTGAATTCATTCCCAATCTCTGTTCGTATCTAGACTGATCCATCAGTGATTGCCACAGGTGTCTGAGTTCACTCAGACGAGGGGCAACTGGTTTAACATCTATTCCCTTTACACAGCATTGCACGCTGATTACCGCACGGTGGTGGACTCCTGGGGTTTCCGTTCTTTCTTTACCATCATTCCCCGTCAGTGCCCATGGGGTTATATGAGGGCTTTGTCTGAGCGATGGTTCCACCAGACCTAGTCCCTTCATCTCTTGGACTACGAGGTTGTGCTGACTCCTTGGGATTGGAGGTACATTACCGGCATCGAGTTCACCGAGGTCCGTGTTCCCCTAGATCTCGATATTACTCCAGCGGAGGTCCGATCTCTATTGGGTTTCGCCGCCGAGGACCGGGTCTTCAAGGCCCGCAGCATTCGGTCCGGAGCATTGGCTGTTGATGTTGTTGGAGGTATCTATACGACGCCCTTCCCTGCAGACCGAGCTACTCGTGACATTTTACTCAGGCGTCTGTTCCTGACTATCATGAGGGGTTGTTTCCTAGGGAACAACTCTTCTACCATTCACTTCAGCGTCGTCGGAGCCATCAGGGATGTGGATTGGATCGGTGATTATGACTGGGGGTCCTTCACTTTCGCCTATTTCCTCCATGGTCTCTGTCTCCGTTCAGAGGGACAGACAGACGCTTGGCTTGGGTTTTACCCCTTTCTACTAGTAAGCCTTCTTTTCTTACTGCACTTCCTATCATTTCGTTTCCCTTCTCTGCATCTGTCGGTTACTCATGTCGTTTCTTGTCTCTGTTCACAGTTCTGGGCGTACGAGCGACTCCCATGCCTGAGGCCTGTCACGACTCTCGGTCTGGATACCTATCCCAGGGGTCGGCGGTGGCACCATAGTACTTTGGAGGAGGTTCCGGTGTCTGGCAGCTTCGCCCACTGCCGTATTCAGTTGGAGTTGATCACCGCTGCTGAGGTCGTTTGGACTCCTTATCTCTCTGAGCATCTGACTGTGGGGTTTACAGACGAATATCCTTCCGGCCTAGAGTTCGCACTTTCCACCCGTCGCCTTACTTTGTAGAGTGTTGGAGGATGGGTGATTTATTTGGGAGAACGTTCTTTCAGATGCGTCACTGGAGAGATCCGTATTCCGCACTCCCTCCCTTTCACTACATCCTGGCCGATGGACTCTCAGCCCTCAGAGATTATGCTGGAGGGAGAGGATGGCCTGATACTTTTTTCAGGTCCCAGCACGAGTGAGGCTTTTCGTACCTGGTGGGTGCCCCGCACTATCGGCCCTCAGACGCGGGCCACATTCTTCCTCGGGGATATGGTCCCTGGATCGGTGATGATGACTGATTGGGCTACCTGTGTTCGGGTTCCTACACATGCTGAGCAGATTGCTACTCTGACCCGCCAGGTGGACCAGCTATCCCTATATCTTCGGGTGTTAGGCCAGACCCTAGAGGATGTTTATGCGTATGACCCTGACAGTGCGGGTTTCGATGCAGGCCCGAGCTCATCTGATGCCCCAGTGTCCCCATATATCCCAGATATTAACTTCGGGGCTTCGACTTTGACTTCCACTCCAGGGGATCAGTTTGAGGATCCCGACTTCATAGACGATAATACTTTTGATTAGATCATGATAAGATAGGGCTTTTTTGTATTTGAACCTGTTCAATTTCTTTTTTTTTTTCCATTCCATGCACTATGTATTGAACTCCTTTATTTATTAATGCACAGTTTTACCATTATGATAATTCGATTGCTCCATTATTAACTGTATGATGCATGTTTTTTATTCATGGATAGAGAATGACCCCTGCACAGTCTTTTTTACACTATTTTTCACAGATGTCGTCATCAGATGCCATGGTACGTTTGGATCTCAGTCCTCCCACAGGGTTGGTTGGCAGGCTCTTCCATTGGTTGGACAGTTTGTCGCCGGGAAACAGGGTTATTGCAGATGGTCTTCTGGGACATTCCTGGTCCTTATTATCCTTTCCGGTGCCGGCGGGCTTTGCAGAGGGTATTCTGAGCTATTGGGCCCCTGCCCGTCAGGTATTCAGATTAGGGACATTGGAGCTGACCCCTACTCTCGAGGAGTATGCCCGCTTTACCGGCTTGTCTTTGGATGGTTCTTGTGCCAGGGTCACAACTGGTCTTATGCGCCGTCAGTTATTGACTTTTACTGGGTTGCGGAGGACAGTTCTGTTATTAGTGATCACATCAGACCATCTAGTTCCCTTCATTTCCCGATTGACCGATTCAATTCACCCGACAATTTTCATCTATTGTTTGGTGATTTTTCCGTATCCGAGGAGCGCTGGGGCGCTTTGAGAGTAGATGTTTTGATGTCTTGCGTTATCTCAGTTTTATATCTGCTAGCCGGATCCGATCTGTTGGACATGCGAGTTATTGCGGCCACTGGAGCCCTTCAGGAGGATCACACCATTATTCCCATGATAGTAGCAGACACCTACATATCAGCCTCATATTGTCAGTATTTCCGAGGCAGAGTATTCAGAGGGAGCGCTGTTTTGTTGTATGTATGGTTTATGAGCCATCTCAGCCCCATCGGTCATTTCCGTCGTCATGGGTTTTGCTTCAGCCACGACATAGCCATGCAATTTTCGTTCTGTCCCGTGAGCTGTATTGATGCGGCTTCCTGATAGAATTCTTATCAGCTATTGAAGAGCCCTTTCATCTCTTGATCTATTCGGGTTATTGCTCCTTCATGAGCTTCTCGAATCATGTGCCCACCTTGGATTTCAGCCCTATTTCTGGCTTGAGGGGCGTGACGACTTATCATCCCTTGGCGGTTATGGGGCAGTTTGATCAGGTACAAGATTTTCACCCTTTCACGGGTGCAGCCGACTATCGCTTCCTCATATCACCCCAGACAGAGAGAGATCTATTGCGGGTATATGATCTTTGGTCTCGCAGGATTTTTGCCGAGTATAGTGAGAGTTGCCCCCTTCAGACATCTGCTTATGTGCAATAGTTGTACGGAGACTCTGATACGGTTGGTTTGAGTTAGACTGGAGTAATTGATGATTTTCGGGTGATTTTCACCGATGATACCACCCTAGAGGTATTTATTCCTCCTGAGTCTACAGAGATGATGTCCATATATGATTTTGAAGGCTTCTCCACTCCCGCCCATATTCCTTATTCCATCTCAGCAGATTCTGCCCCTAGTCGGGTTACTGAGGATAGCCGGATCCGACTGGCCTTGATTACTGCTGAGGCTGAGAGGGATGCTGCCCTTGTTGAGAGAGATGTTGCTATTCTGGCCAGAGATGCTGCCCTTACTGACAGAGACGCCATTGTATTGCAGACTAGGGCAGTTATAGATGTTCACTCTAAGACTGTTGGCCGAGCCACTGCTTTATTGGATCGCATCGACATGATGGGGCAGCAGATTGTAGGGGATGCCGATGCTTCAGATCTATCCACCACCTTATCCATCCTACTTCAATTAGTTTCGGATTTGTAGATCATTTTATTTCCTGCATAGAGTATGTTAGTTTCATCGGTTATCGAAAGAGAAATCTTGTAACAAAATGACTTATATATGTAAACATGCACTTAAATTTAGTCATTTTCTCTTTTTGTCGTATCGTTGTCTTTCATTGGATCCTCATTTTATCCAGCTAGCCATGATTTTGATATTTCGCCTTCTTTCTCTTCTCAAGTCTTGATGGAGATTTGACAGATATTGTCTCACACCCTGTTGATTTCATTGGACTGAGTCTTAGACTTTGGCTAACTGTTTGGTTGGGTTAGGGTTATGTCATTTGAGATGACGCTGATTAGGTGGCTAGTTTCGGGAAGGTTTCGAGAGTATAGGAAGGCTTTTCTGGCTGTTGGGAATCGGTCTTGGTTAGAGAAAGTATTATTTTGTAAAGAAATGGACCGTGCCATGATGGTTGCCTACGTACTCCCACAAGTCGGGAGATCAGGTCCTGCGTAGTTCGTTCCTTAAAGAGAGAGGAGAAAATGATGATTTTTTTTAAGCGTAGAACCGCTTCACCGAGTCCGAATTGATGGGCTGTGGAAACACCTCACCGTCCATCTCTTGCAATATGAGGGCTCCTCCGGACAACACTTTCTTAATCACAAAAGGTCCTTCCCAGCTCGGGGCGAACTTCCCTTTGGCTTCGTCTTGACAAGGCATGACTCTCTTTAGCACTAGGTCATTTTCCTTGAATTTTCGAGGTCTTACCTTTTTGTCGTATGATCGAGAGATTCTTTGCTGATATAACTGACCGTGAAAAACAGCAGCCACCCTCCTTTCATCAATTAGGGCCAATTGGTCATACCGATTTTGCATCCAATCCTCCTCGTTTATCTGGGCATCAATTAAGATTCTGAGCGACGCCATCTCAACTGGCAGAACAACCTCAATTTCGTATACCAAAGCGTAAGGGGTTGCCCCTGTAGAAGTACGCACCGACGTTCTGTACGCCAGCAGGGTGAGAGGTAGCAGATCCGGCCATCCCCGATTATTAGCAGACATTCTCGCCATGATCTTCTTGATATTCTTATTTGCAGCCTCCACTGCCCTATTCATCTTAGGATGCTAAATGACAGAATTGAGGTGTTTGATCTTAAACTGGTCACATAATTCCTTCATGAGGGCATTGTTTAAATTCTTAGCATTGTCGGAGACTAAGACCTCAGGTTGCCCGTATCGGCAAATGATATTATTCCTAATGAAACGGACGATGATCTCCTGAGTTACTTTGGGGAAAGAAGCTGCTTCTACCCATTTAGTGAAGTAATCGATCATGACGAAGATAAATCGGTGTCTGTTACTTGCTTTGGGCTCTATTGGTCCAATTACATCCATACCCCACATTGAGAATGGCCAAGGAGAGGTCATACAAGGCAGTTCATTGGGAGGCGCATGGATTACATTACCGTGCGCCTGGCATTGGTAACATCGTTTGACATGATCATCGCAGTCGGCTTTCAGTGTTAACCAGTAATGCCCCGTTCTCAAGATCTTTTTGGCCAGCATCGGTCCACTCATATGTGGCCCACACACTCCACCATATATTTCGTCCATAATCTTTTGCGCCTGCGTTTCATTTGCACATCGCAACAATCCCGAACCGGCATCCCTCTTGTACAGTGAATCCCCGCTCAGATAAAACTTCATCGCCATCTTTTGGATTCTCAACCTCTCAGCTCGGCTTGCTTGGTCGGGAATGGATCTATCCCTCAGATACTCCCTTATGTTGTGATACCAAGGCTGCTTTGGCAGAACAACCTCCTCCGATAATACTGCCACATGCTCCTCATATGCCGGGGCATTCCGTACCGTTATTTCAATCTGTGGAACATCCTTGCTTTTGATTATGTGGATTAAGGAAGCCAGAGTTGCCAATGCATCAGCAAAATCATTCCGTCCCCGGGGGATATGTCAGAAAGCGATATCTTCAAACTTTCGCATCAATTGGATAACACATCGGTGGTATGGGAGTAACCGGAGCTCCTTAGTGCTATACACCCCGATCACCTGTCTTATTACCAGCTCTGAATCTCCGAACAACGCTAGTCTCTTCACTCCCATATCGCGGGCAAAACGGAGTCCCAATATACATCCCTCATACTCAGCTGTGTTATTCGAATTACTAAACTGCAATTTAGTTGCCACGGGGTATTGCTCTCCGGTGATAGAGACCATGACTGCTCCGGCTCCTGCCCCTTCAGCATTCATTGCACCATCAAAATACAACTTCCAGAACTGCCCCTCGTCATCACATCTCGTGTGTAAGACCCATAATACGTCTTCGCCCGGCAAAGGAGTTTCTAAAGGCTCCATCCCCCCTGCTGGCATTTCTGCCAACTGATCTGCAATTCCCTGCCCTTTCATGGCTTTTTGAGTTACGTATACGATGTCGAACTGCTGTAAGATTAGCTGCCATCTTGACAATGGACAGTTCAGCATGAGCCTTTCAAAGATATACTTCAGGGGATCTATTCTCGATATCAGGTACGTAGTGTGCCCATGGAGATAGTGCTGTAATCTCCCTGCAGCCCACGCCAAAGCACAACAGGTCCTTTCGATGGGAGTGTAATTCTGTTCACATCGGCTAAATCTCTTGCTGAGGTAATAGATGGCCTGCTCTTTGCCTGATTCATTCTTCTGTCCCAGCATACATCCCATCGCAATGGCATTGACCGATATATACATAAACAGAGGGATCCCATCCTTCAGGGGTGCCAGCACCGGTGCTTCTGTCAGCTGCTTCTTAATAGTCAGAAAAGCTTCCTGGCATTGCTTATTCCACTCTTGGGAGACATCCTTCCTTAACAGTTTAAAAATCGGCTCGCATGTAGTTGTCAAGTGGGATATGAAGCGATTGATGAAGTTTATTCTTCCCAGAAATCCTCTTATCTCCTTTTTTGTACGAGGTGCCGACATATCCACAATGGCCTTAATCTTCGCCGGATCCAACTCAATGCCCCGATTACTAACCAGGAATCCCAAGAGCTTGCCCGACTGCACTCCGAAAGCACACTTTGCCGGATTGAGCTTCAAATTATATTTTCTGAGCCGATCGAATAGCTTTTTGAGATGGGTTATATGATCCGATTCTACCCTCGATTTCACGATAATGTCATCCACGTAGACCTCTATCTCTTTGTGCATCATGTCGTGGAACAAGGCCATCATGGCTCTCTGATAAGTAGCCCCTACATTTGTGAGACCGAAGGCCAATCGTCTGTAGCAGAAGGTGCCCCAAGGGGTGATGAAAGCGGTCTTTTCTCGGTCTTCCTCCGCCACCATTATCTGATGATACCTCGCAAAGTAATCAACAAAAGAGTACATCTCGTATTGGGCCGTGTTATCCACTAAGATGTGTATAAAAGGCACTGGGAAATTGTCCTTGAGACTGGCCTTGTTCAGATCTCTATAATCGACACATACCCTCACCTTCCCTCCAGGCTTAGCCACTAGGACTATATTGGACAGCCATTCCGAGTAAGTGGACACCATAATGATTCCAGCCTTGAACTGTTTGACGATTTCTTCCTTCACCTTCAAGCTCCACTCTGGTTTTAGCTTTCTTAGTTTTTGCCTAACAGGCTTGAAACCCTCCTTGATGGGCAACTGGTGTACCACAATGTCGGTAGACAATCCGATCATGTCCTCATGAGACCAGGCAAAAACATCCTCATACTGGCTTAGTAACTCGGTTATTTCTGTTTTCTAGCTAGGGGCCAGGTCTGTCCCTATCTTGAGCTCTTTGGGTTTGTCATGGGTTCCGATATTTATGGTGATGGCTTGGTCTAAGTTGGGTTTGGGTTTGTCTTCGACCCATCCTTTGATCTCGTCAGGTGCGTCGTCATTATCTGTCTCATCTTGCTCAATGCCCATTAAATCGAAATCCAGCTCAATATCAAAATCATAGTCATCTTTCAAATTTGAAACATCGTTTGTTAGGCAAGAAATACTCAAATTGGTACACCTGACATGAAACAAAAATATTTGTCATATATATAAGTCATTTTTCCACAATGATCATGTTTAGAATAACATGACAAAATAACATAACCATGCAAAATTCAAAATAAGGAACAAAAACTGGTATCTATTCATCCCCCACCATCCGGAGTATACCACCCTGACACCATATTTTACCCTCGTTTGGATATTACTGGCTCCATCGTCCAGTTGTTGGTGGTCAGATCGGCCGAGATGCGACAGATGAAAGGCAGCTTCGCATCGGAAACTTCCTCGATGACTACAGCCACATCGCATTGGTCCTTCTTCATAATCTCTTCAGGAATAGTTAACCCCGCCCAATTGATGACAGGCACACTGTGTTGGGCTCCTGATGGCGTGGCAACATCCTTCCCCTTTCCACTGCTTAATGACCATCCAGGGATATAACAGTTGGCTTCAAACTGTCGCATGACCTCCTGCAGGAAACTCTCCTTTTTGGCTGACTCATCATTCGTGGGGGTTAATTTTTCACCTCCTGTCTCAGACACAGGCTTGCCAGTACCTTGTTCATTGTTGACTTTCGGCATCAGAATTTCGGTCAGTCGAGTTGAGGTCTCCTCTTGAGAGTGTTTATGTTCTACGCCTCCATAATACCCCAACCCTGCCTTGCCTATTTGATTGGGCAGTTGAATAGGCTCAGTAATTCCTTGACTGTTCTTTCCCAACCCTTGTCCAGGTCGGAACTTCATCTTCATCATTTCTCTAGTAACAAAGGTAAGTTCAGGAGAGACCTTAGGTTTTACGGCTGGAGCCCCCAGACATCTGTAGTGGGGAGTATTGATTTCCAGCGCCTGAAAACTGGCGGGTACTGTCGATTCGTCCAAATTAATCACCGGCAGGCCGTTCCGGGAAGGAGGAGGGCCATTACGCTCTGCAGAGATCGTCACCAGATTCCCATCGATGATAAACTTAATTTGCTGGTGTAGCGTAGAGGGAACTGCCCTGGCCATGTGTATCCATAGCCTTCCTAATAACATGTTATAACTTGCCGCGATATCCAGGACTTGGAATGAAATATCGAAAGTACAAGGCCCTATCTCCACAGACAATTCTATCTCCCCCATCGTATCCCTCCGGGATCCGTCAAAAGCTCGTACCACCACATAACTGGCCCGCAGGCGCTTAGGATTGACGTTCATTTTATTCAATGTACTGAATGGACAGATATTCAATGCTGATCCCCCATCAATTAGCACCCCATTCATAACATATCCTGATGAGATTACCGCAATATACAGCGGTTTTCGATGCCCCCTTCCCTCCTTGGGGATATCATCATCTGTGAACGATATTGCATTATTTTCTAACAGATGGTCCACTAGATGGTCGAAACCTTCTTTGCTAATCACCTTGGGAATGTGTGCCTCTTCCAGGACTTTGGCCAGAATTCTACAGTGATCGTCGGATGATAATACCAAATCCATGATCGATGTCAGAGTCGATTCCTCGCTCAATACCTTGACCCCCCTTGCTTCTGGATGATTCATCTTCCTTAAGAATTCCACAGCTTTCTCCTCGGATATCTTTTCTTTCTTCTTCCCTTTGCTCTCAAGGACTCGTCCTGGAAGATATAAAGGATTCCCCTTTGATGTCACAGAAGCACAACTGGCCGCCTCCTCCGACACTCCCCCGTAATTTCACGGTACTGTTTTCAGACTGCTAATGGGGATTTGTGGTCTCGCTGCAATGGTGAGAGGTTTCGGAGCCGTTAACCTGATGGGCCTCTCTGTGATACTCCTGCTCAGGCCCGCCAACCTAATCGGTGTCCCTCGTATATTCTCCTGATCACTGGCCATGCCAATCATCTCATCAATTCTCTTTATATAATTCAGCCTTGGTGGTCCTCCGGCTTCGCTGGCTTCCACCATATTGACCCCCTTCCCCATCATACTTAGGCAGGGGATTGACTTTAACATTTGGTGACTCTGGCTGTTCCACCATGATCTCCCCGCTATCGATCATGTTCTGAATCTTGTGCTTCAGCGTCCAGCATTCCTGCGTATCATGACCAGGGGAACCCGAATGGTAGGCACACTTCTTACTCGGGTCAAATCTTCTCCCTTTCGGGTCAATTGGAGGTGCTAAATCGACTATCTTTCTCTGTGCTATTAATACTGCCAAAATCTGTTCAAGAGGATCCCCAAGCGGGGTGAATACCCGATCTTTCGTGGCGTCAAATCTTCTTCGTCCGTCCGTCCTTTGATTATTGAAATTAGGTTATCGGGGTGGCATAATTCTCTGCATTTGCACCGGAGGGCTATTCTCCACCTTCCTAGATGATCCCTGTAGGATGAGGAAAACATCTTCCTCCTTTCTCTTTTGGGTCCTGCGGGAAGCACTACCATAGTTCCCGTTCTGGATTTGCTCCGCAACTGTTTCTAGAGCTGTGAAGTCCCGGATCTTGCCAGACTTTAACCCCATGTCAACCATTTCTCCATGCTTTATCATTTCGGCGAAAGGTCTTCTAATCCCCGCTATCACTCGATCATAATAGGGCGCCTTCTGAATATCCACAAAGGTCATTACCATCTCCGTCTCGCTCATTGGGGGATTCACCTGTGCAGCCATACCCCTCCACCGCTATGCATAGTCCCTAAAAGATTCTTTTGGTTGCTTCTTGACCTTTGTCATTTGATATTTGTCAGGGGCCATCTGTGCCTGGAAGCTATATTGTGTTAAGAAAGTATGGGCCAACTCCTCCCAGTTGTGGATCCGAGCATTATCAAGGCGGGCATACCAAATTCTTGCTTCTCCCGTTAGGCTCTTTTAGAATAACTGCATCCTCAGTCCTTCGTCCTCTGCATAAGACCCAAGTTCCCCAATGTATATCTTCAGGTGTGTATAAGGGTCTCCCTTCCCATTATATTTCTCAAATTCGGGGATCTTGAACTTTTCCGGATACCTGGTTCCTGGAAAGACACACAGATCTGAATAATTTACCCTGCCTAGGGAACCTATGCCTTTTAGAGACTGGATAGTCTCCTCCATCTGTTTCATTTTTTTTCGAAGATCATTAGTGTCTCCCTCCTCTGGAATAGTTATTACTGTCCTGTTAGGTGTAGGAATGGCTTTAGGGATGACTGGCTCACCCTTAGGCTTGGGTTGATCATCCTTAGGCGGATCCTTGTTTGGCGGATCTTGTCTTAGTAGGAAATGCTCTTTCAGCATCGTGGTCATTTCCAACATCTGTTTTTTAAAATCATCGAATTCCTCCCGAGATATGGAACCAGGATTACGAGGTGGAAGATCAGTCATTTCAGATGTAGAAACATGGGCCTTCTTAGATCTCAAACGCGTTTGAGGAGCAATCCTACAGGGAAAAACGGTTTGAAGTTTAGTCTTGGGAAATGAAAGATGTGGATGCATGCTAAAGCTGTAACTTTCCCTGCAAAACAAAATGTTAGCAGTCCCTCATTGCAATAATAAATGCTAGACACGAATTATTATGCTTTCCCAGCTATTCCCTGCAAAACATAGAGGTTAGTACTTTCTTTTGACAAAAGGGGAAAAACATTGAATGGGACTATGACATTTATACGCGCAAACGTAAAAGGGCATGAAGAGATTTTTCCTGCGTTGGGTTAATCTGAGGCTGACCTACCCTAAGGTTACTCTCGCGGCTTTTCGCCATGAAGGTCCCCAAATCTTCGCAATCTACTCGTCTGAATCCTTTCGATTGGAGCGGATCTGGGTGGTGCGTTTCCTGAGCCATCTCCGGGGAGCAGCCCCTTCGAGTCCAGTAATAAGCAACCGACGGGTTTGCCTCAAGAGGAGGTACACTCTCAATACACATTCACATTCATCGTCCTCACCGTATGCAAATGATTACTTTAAAGTAAAACAATTCCATTCAATCATTCATTTATTGGACAAAAACACACATTCACACAACAAGTAAAACAGGTCAAAATATCGCACGTACATACACATTTATAAATTTTTAAAGGATAGGACAACATCAAGATTTGAACGCGGCTTAAGCCCTCTAATGTCCCCAGCAGAGTCGCCAGCTGTCGACGCCGGGAGAGTCGCTTCTACGGTAATTATTACCCTTTCCAATTTTAGCCTTTTTTATTAGATGATTTTGTGGAAAAGGTCGGCACAAATGTCGACGGGGTTTTGAAAGATCGTTTTTTATGATGAGCCAATTGACCAGAGTCGCCAGTTGGTATATTTGAAATGGATGTATCAACTCATCCAAGCTTCGTTTTCGTAAATCGTTGGCTCATATGTGACTCCGAATTAATTAGTCTGCAAACCGAGATTCACAGAGTTCGGGGGCTTGCTTAAGCGAGGGGAAGGTGTTAGGCACCCTCCGACTTCCGTGAAACACGGTTACCGCAATCTCGATGCTTTTCCTATCCTTTAATTCTTAAAATGTGTGTGTGCGCGCGTGTGTGCCTATGTGAATGTTGTGGTGAATTTTGCATGAAAAACCATTTGGGTTTTTTATGAAAAGTTGTGTTTTATTTTGAGAATGCCTTAGAACATCTTTCGGCTTATAGGAGAAAGCTTTATTTTTTATGAGAAATGTTTGATTTTAATTGTCAAAAGTTGTGAGATTTTTTTTCATTAGGGGTCGTTTTGGCAAAATAAGAGTTTTTAAACCTTCGTCAAAATAGGAATCGAGACCTATACGTTGTTTTTGTAAATAAAATGACGGGCAACTTCTAGGATCTCTTTAACCCTATGCACAAAGATTTAATAAAACGTTATTTATTTTTATAAAACCATTTTTTGTAAGGTTTGAAAACGAGTTTCTCTAGCCTTCTCGTTTAAATAGGAATCGACATTCATTCGCACTTCCAATTTTAAGCCTCGTGGTACTAATAACCTAATTTGATTGATTTTATGGAAATCTTCATCGTTTAGCTTTGAAATCATTTTTTTGTGTCGCAAATCAAATCAAGCATTAAAATGCGTGGGGGCTATCCATGGGCATGTGAGCCATCAAAATAACTCCAAACGCCCACAAGCATATATTTCACTATTACGGGGCCTTAAACCCGATTTTTAACTTGATATCGTTTTAAGGCCTGACAATTACATATTTACAACAAAGGGTACATCGCCCATAATACATACACCCAAAAATGTCCATCATCGGATTTGGACCACGGGGTCGCGCTCCTAGGCTCACATCCGAAATTTCTACGCACCCACAAAATGGATAATACACAAATGAACAACGCCGGGTTGCCTAACACACCACAATATCCTACAATAGCAATTTAAATACACTACGCACAATACATTACCATAACGAGCTGAAAAATTCGCCAAATTGATATCATCGGGTCATTAGGAAGAATTTTGTTCCATTGGAACTCTCACTAATAATCCTTAATTCATGGATCCTCCATAATACACAAGAAAACTACATTTAATGTAACCCGAATGACAAAAAGTTTAACAAAACGATATACAAAAATGCTGTAAAAAGGGCTATTCACCTTGTAAAATGACACCACGATGCGTGTAAACTCGTATATTAATTAGAGTAGAGAATGTAGGTGATACAATCTTACAAAAAGGGGTATAAATCCTCACTTTTTCCTCTCTTTTCTCTCTTTTTTTGCTGCTGCTCACTGCTGCCTCTTCCTCTCTTTTTTTCTTCTTTTAACCCCCTGTATCCAACTGAAGAACTGCGCTGATAAAGGCTGTCAGAGGCAGCCGCAGTTCCCCCGCGCCGATCCTCGATTTTCCCCGCGCCGTGCTCGAGTGTCGTGCCGTCAGATGTCCCATCATTGGCCGCAGATTGATCTGCGGCTGGCTGGGCTAATTTTCTCAATTTTTGTACCGCACCTCGATTCTCGTGTCGTATTGTTAGTTTTTGCTGACAGGCTTGTATTTTGCAGTCCGGGAACCGCTGGGAAACGTGTCATATCATTCAGGAATGCTCGTTTCGAGTGGTTGTGACATGACACAAGATTTGTATTTGGAGCTTGGTTTCATGGCGCTGCCCCCCGACCCCCACCAACTCACCGGCGAGCGGGTAAGCGTGGTGGCCATCAGTCGATTCCTGATATCCGCTCGTTGTCGTGTCAGCTTTGATCGCAAGTCGTTGTGGTGGCTTTGAGTGTTCGTACTTATGTCCACCTTTCGTTCTCGTAGGCTGGGTTAATTGACGATTTTGCCCTCCTGTCAGGGTTAGTATACGAAGTGCAAAATTTGGGTGTCTATAGAGCTATCACAGGCGGCCACATTCGTCAAGTTTTTTAGTGTGATCGTTTGTTCATTGTGCAAGTTAAATTTGTTGTTTGGTGATTCGATTAGCGGACATATTTTAGTGTTAACATGTCACATAGGAGACCGTAGAAAATTTTCTTCTGATGAAAGAATTTATCTTATTCTATAAAAGGATTAGTTTCTTATTATTGAAGACAAAAAAATTCTTCCGCTAATTTGACATAAAAATTTCACTTTAAAAAAAAAGGGTTAAAAAATTGTTATCGACTTTAATATAACTGATGGTCAAGATCGTAATTTGTGTTAATATAATAAAACTTGATTTTTTAAATCTTGAAATTAACTTCTTCTTTTTTTTCTTATTTTTTTTTTGTGCTAAATTATTTAACTCGTATTTCAGCAAGATGGAGTATACAAGTAAATCTTGTAAACACCACAAGGAGCCAGTTGTCACTGCAAGATGTAAACTGACACAAGTTATTAGATTATATTAGTGATAAGAACAAATTAGCTAGAAATAATATTGAATAATATTAGAGAATAACTATTGAGAATTATAAAGATAATTAGTTAGAGATATATTGGGTTATCAAGTCTCATGCATGTATAACCTATTAATAGACACCTATATACAATGTAAACTCAAAAAAATAAATAATGAAATGATCTCAGAACCTAAAATTTTAACTAAAAATAAGGCTTGTAGGTGAGAACAATCTGTTGTATAAGTTATTTTTGTATAAATTTCTCTTCATAATTGTCTTCTCCCTTCATTCTAAATTATAAGAGCAATTTTGAATTAATTTTTGAAGTCAATTTAATATATTTTTCATTTAATACATTTAAATCTTGAAAACAAAAATCTTGTAAACAGTAATATTTTTTATATAGTCCACAATATATTTATTTTTGTCTTGACTAAAATTAAATGACTGCATATAAATTTTGCGAATAAAATATTTTTAGTCAACATCAAAAGGTCAAAAACATCTTATATCTCAATTGAAAAAAAAAAAAAAAAAATTATTAGTTTGTTCCCCAGATAAGTCTTCTTTTTTGTGATATAAAATGACACCGATGTTATTAAACTTGTCATCATAATTTTATTATTATACTATTGTTGTTTAACTAATAACTTACTATTTTTTTAGCTGTAAACATATAACAAAATCATAAATATTTGTATATTTTATATATGAGATATTCTTTTTGAGTAATAGAGCTATTATAATTTATTTTTGATTTATCTACTCTCTAATTCCTAAAGTCTCCAATGAATGATACTTGTCATGAGTTGATAAAAGACCGAAGACTTCTTCAAGTCCATGAAAAAATATTGGCATATATTATACATATCTTTATAGGCATATTGAGTCTATAGGTCTTTAAAACAACGTCATAATTCTGACTTGAGCAAAAACAAACATAAAGTTAAGCTATAGGCTACAGCACACCAAGTTGAATACCTATTCACACTATAAATACAACAAGAGTAAGCACAAGTTTTCTTCCATTTTCAACCTATCTGAAAATTATACACACTTAGATCTAGCTATATATATATAGAGAGAGTTTTAGTAGATAGTAGAATTATGGATTTTGAAAAGATGGATAATTTTATTAAGTTGGATGATGATGAAGATGATCAAGTACTTCCCGGATTCCGGTTTCATCCGACGGACGAAGAGCTTGTAGGGTTTTATCTTCGCCGGAAGGTTGACAAGAGACCTATCAAGCTTGAGCTCATCAAACATATTGATATCTACAAATATGATCCTTGGGATCTTCCAAGTATGTGACATATATATATATATATATATATATATATATATATATATATATATATATATATATGGGTCTGTCTCTTCAGCGAACCGTTAGGTGCGAATCAAAAACGAACCGACTATAGCGACAGACAAAATCGTCGTTATAGCCGGTTCATTTTTGGTTCGCTCTCCAACAAACACTGGAAAGACTCTCCCTATATATATAATTAAGCTTAGTTTTTTTTTCTTCGATCGGCAAAAAGGTTTTATTAATAATAAATAGTTCAGTACAACTGATTTATACCCATAAGAAATGAATAGAAGATCCGAACAAAACACCACAAAAGATAGCACAGAAGCTACATGACAAACACTAAATTAGAAAATTAATTTCTTTGTAGAGTTGTTACTAGTATTTGTTTGGTACTTCCGCTTCTTCTTTCTTTTCCTTTCATGGTTCATGGAATATTTTAGTGTATGATTTAAAGGGTTAGGAGAGTAAAAGTAACAATAAATTGCGACCAGATCATTCGTTTACGAAGTATAAAGTCTTGTAGTTTATACTTAAGGTAAGTGCAGTAGGATATACTTTTCCAACTTTTAGATTCAAATGAAAACCATATATTTGAAGGTTCCTAATGCTAGGGTTTCCATAATATAGTCTCCTTTTCACATAAAGAGTTCTAACTTACAAAATTTACAAATTTAAAAGATATACTTTTGTTCATGTTTATCCTTTAATTAACTATAATAAATGTTAAGTTAATATTAGTGACATGATCATAATGAAATTATAGTAGTGAATTTGATGAACTTGTGCCATTTTATACTTTCATCAGCAGAAATAATAATAATTATTTTTTTTTTGGAATAAAAATTGATAGATGGACTCTTATTGCGAAACCAAGGCAGTAATTCCTTTTATGTAATTACAATTATGAGTTTTATTATATTTTCCAGTGGTTGATCTGTTCAGTATGATTCATATTCAAGCTTTTGGCAATTGCTTTATTTTTATGTTTTTACTCGAAGCAATTACAACACACAAAGAGATAACAACATTATTGGGAGAGAACTTGTTGGGAATTAAGTCAATGCAAACTACATAATAAAATAAAAAGAGATAAAATAACATACTATTTAACGTGAAAAATTTTTAAAGAAAAAAATCACCGATCAAACTCCGAAGATCCACTATATCAATATAATGAGTTTACAGTAATCCTCCCAAGTGTTAAGCCATAAAACTTGAGATTCCACAATATCACGACTCAACTTTTTGCACGGACTAAAAGTTGCAAAACTCATCCACTCAAAATACAACTCTTTTGACATAATTAAAAGCTGCAAAAACCCTCTCCTTCGCACATACACAAAACTCACTCACACATTCTCTCAACTCTTAGGATTCTACATGACTTTTGGTTATGCTACACTTCAACAATTCAATATAATACTCTCTTTATAAAATACCTATAAATCTCTTCTTCCTATTCAAAATAGGATACTTCTAAAATAAAACTCTTACTATAAATAAATTCTTTTCCAAAATAATATTCCTATTAAAAATATGACTCTTTCTTTTCCATAATAGCAACTCTTTCTAGAATATGATTAAGGAGTAACCTAACAATTCCTCCCTTGACTCGAATTCTCAAATACTTCAACTTCATGTCTGAATAAAATTCGAGGAGTTTCCCAACAATTCCTCCCTCACTCGAATCGCAAACACTTCAACTTTATCACTGTCACTGTTGTCGTAGTCCTCGTCACCAGCTGTATTATCTACATCTTGTGCATCATTTGTATCTTTAGCATCATTGTCACCATCATCATCATCTCTTTTTCTTCAATATTATCATCTTCTTCAATAGCATGAACATCCTCAGAATCATTGTCTTCATCTTCATCAGCATCTCCATCATCTTCATCATTTAGCGACTACAACGGTGATCCTCCATAACTGTAAAATCTCTTGTTCATCCTCATCACGGCGAACATCCAACTCATTCAGTCTTCACTATCTTTATTTATCACACCAATGCGACTAATTCTTCCCTAACTTGGATCCAATAACCTAACTCTGATACCACTTGTTAGGAATTATAAGTCAACGCAAACCACACAATAAAATAAAGAGAAATAAAACAACACGATATTTAACGTGAACATCTTCTCTTGAATCACTGTGGATCACCAAAACTCGGATAACCACTCTCATTAATCGATTCTCGACTAAACCCATCGAGAATTTAACATTGAGAGCCTTTGGGGAAGTACCAACCCTTCATCGAGAATTTACCACCATTGCGTGTCCTTTGAAGAGACTGTCCGAAATTAATTTTTTGTAACTCTAATACCAGTTGTTGGGGGAGAACTGAGGAGCCCGCGTGTTGCGTGCACGTACACAAGACATTAACACACATGTTTGGAACCTAACTTGACCCAAAAGTTTAAGCTATTAGGTCTTGAGCCCATTCATGTATATTAATTCTTCACTCTTTCACTATTTTTTTGATGTGGGACTCCAACTCACTTGTGATATCCTAACGAGTGTTTGTGTTTTATAATAGGAAAACCAATCATTTTTGTTTTTATTTTTTGCAGTCAAATGGTTTATATTGAAATTAGAGTCCAACTTTGATTTTAATGATGAGTTTCAAGCATCAGTGAGAAACTAAACTTTTTACCATCAATTAATTTCTCTAAGTTCTTAAACATTTTTTTCATAACAAAATTAACTGAATTTCATCATAAAATAGTTATAAAATCACTAGAATATAAAAGAAGAAAGTATGTATCTTAGATGTTAGATAACTAGATATATGAAAACTGTCTCGTTAACCTAGACAAACTAAGTATTGGCGGATTGCATAGTAAAACTCATCAATGTTTTTACTAAGTAAATTATGCACGTATAGTTTTTGTCTATATACCTAGCATTATTCATACCGTATTTCTCACATTAGGCGAACAAGAAATGGTATCTTGTGATGCTGTACCTTAGGACTCGCGATGCATAAGTTACCATACTGCTGTACAAAAAAAAAAATAGAATATAGAAGAAGAAAGTAGACACCCTATTGATCACATTCATTGATCACGTGACACCAAAAATATAGTATATTGTGCACTGCATGTTGTACTTTGGGACCCGCAATGCAGAAGGTACTATATTATTGACAGAAAAATATAGCTTCCGTGAATCAAGTCTACTTCTAATGTCTTATTTCTAGTCTCATTTGGTGTTTCACTCTCTTATATTATTATTACCTAATTTTTATATTAATTTACAGTTAACTTTGTAAATAAATAAACGCCGCATAGATACCATATATAGAATTAGACAGTAGATCAGACAAAAAAATAAAATAACATATTTGAACTCCCCACAGATTCAATAACATAATATCACGTGAGATTAGCCCAAAAATTTCCTACCCACCACCAAAATGCAACATAATATTGACTCTAATGTGCATGCCTTACTCAATTTTGCAGGAAGTTTGGACACTATGTGGAATTCTGAAGCGAAACATATCACAAAGAAAATGCTTGGCAAATTGGAGGGACATTTCTACTAGCAAAAGATACAATTCAACACAAGATAACAGCTCCAAAACATGCAGTGTAGAATCTGATAACCTACAAGGTTACAAGATTAGTTTTACAAGTACTAGCCCATTTCAAATTAGGAAGAATAATCAGCATAAGCCAGCTGCAATATACTTTTCAAATCATGTGAATGAACTCAACCAGTTGGCCGTGACCTCAATATCTCAAGCTCCATCAAGTGCTATATCATCATACTCTAATTTTTCTAGTCCAGAAGTGTCGGGCGGTATGGGGAGTGGGATGAACTCAGGTCTATAATGGAGTTTGCTAATGATTCATTCTTATTCTGAAAAAGTTACTACTAGTACTGATTGTAAAAATTAATAATACTGAAGTTTAGGATTAGGTTTTTTTTTGGGTTTGTGGCATATGCGTACGTATTCTCGTTTCCCTATATATGTAACATGATGATGATGGTACTGTACCGGAGAAGATGTTACGTTTCGGCCAACCCCTTTATTAAGATTGGACCGATCAGCTAGCTATTTTAGATAGTTTATGTAGTATTTTGTATGATCTTATGTTAGTTATCTTACTTGTAATGCAATAGAGATGAGGGGTTCTAATGTCTAATTTATTATTTTAACCAAAAAAAAAAGTAAAAAGATAGTATATTAATAATTAGAATTCTTAATGCATTCTTTCAATCTAATAGTTTAGTATTTTTTTTAACCCTAAATTCCAGTAGGTGCGGCTGCATACACTCACTTGAGTGTAGCTCTAATTTTTTTTTGAATGTAGTGTAGCTCTAATTGAGTTTGGAGGGCTGTGGTTTTTAGAGTTTGGAGGGCTAATTTTTATTTTTTTAATGCAGTGTAGCTCTAATTGAGTTTGAAGGGCTGTGATTTTTAGAGTTTGTTAAAATGTATTCCTTCGGTTCTAAAATATAAAATAATTATTAATTTTTTAAAATTAATTAAAAAGTATCGTTAATTGTAAAATTTATTAGTACGTTGATAATTTTTTATAAATCAACAAAATTTTAAATTTAAAAATATTTTAAATTGATGATAATCTTATAATTTGAAATATGGATAGTATTAAATATAATTTCTTATGGCAAGGAATCAATCTAAAATTTTGAGCTACGCTCCACTCCAGCTGAACTTTATTAAGAGAGTGAATACCCTAACTTATTTTTAATCTGCTTTGATAGAGGATTGCCTGAATGTTAGATGTTATTTTGAGGCCATTAGCTTAATTTGTCTATGTACATCGTTTTGCTAATTTGGTTGCACATGATCTTGGTAAATTGGCTTCAAACTTTGACTTTTCTTTTTTTACGTATTGGTGAAGAAGTTCATTCTTATATTCTTCCGCTAGTTGTACGTGATTTTCAGGCTTAATAAATAAAACCGTATTACAATAAACTTGATGTCAAGAATGCCCCTAACTTTATTCGTTCATATACAACTAAGTGAGAACTGAATCTAAATATTTCTTTAAACTTTCTTCACATTTTGACAACATTTCTTGAAAGTTAATGTTCTATTTTTATATATTTAGTATTGTTAACGTTGAGATTTCGCCGCGCGTCCAATCACTAAAATACGCGCCAAATCCTGCACAAGAACGAAACCACACTCAGAGAGCTGACGGCTTTCGCCGCCGGGGGATAGCTTCGATGTAAGAATAAGCCACCGGGAGATAGCTCCGGTGTGAGAATAAGTACAGGCCGTTCGAGGTATTAACAATGGAGGTTTAGCAATTTAGTGAGCAAAAAATCATTAACTGTAAATTTAGGGTTTAGCCTTGTATTTATAGATGATCACACCACCTTCATCGCCCTATTCCCTAACTACAATAGGAGTCCTAATCATGGTAATTACCTATGATTGGATAGAACACAATCTTCTTAAAGAAAGGAAGTCCGATATAATCCTGACACTTTCCTTAGGAGTTGAAAATTAAATACAACTAGAACTCTTTAATAATCTCTCACCACCTAAACAGATCCCTACATGGGGACATCCCTCCACGTGGACTGTGGCCCACCATATTCATCGGACCCAAGTGGACACATCCCAACATTGCCCCCAGTCTTACATTACAATGGAACATTTAATGGAAGAATTCAATCATTAAAAGCCCAATAATTTATACTTGAAAACTCAAGGCCCAAGTCTTCGGCGAACCAGCCAACACATACCACCGGGCCCCACCACTATCATATAACCCATTTATTACGCCGTTTTTGGGAAACCGCGCGGAACCCAAAAGTTAAATAACTCAAAAACCCTTTTTCCCCAAAATCAACCGCCATAACCCCAAATCCCATCTCAAACTGTGCACCCCTCTCTTCATTTCCAACCTCTCCGTAACTGTTGCTTTCTCCGGCGAAAAATACCCACCGATCAACAATAGCCGACTCCACCAACCCCGTTCACAACTCTTCTGCTTCAACTACAGCAGACCTTAACCCCACCTCCACACAAGCCCCTATCTCAACCCCTTCCGAAATTGCACCCACCCCTATAAACACCAACCCTTCATTTTCCCCCACCGCCGCTAACACTCCTCACAGCGCATCCTCATCTGCCACCCCATCACCCACCAGAATCGAAGCCGAGAGGGACATACTAAAAATGCAGCCAGAATACTCATCGGAAAAGGCATACGTCCATATCAACACTAAATCTTCCCTTATCGAGCAAAACCTCACCGACATCTGCCAACAATACCTTATCCCACTCACACATGAACTCCGGGTCCCGAACCTGGATGAAAGGATGTATCAACGACCTGACGGTTGGACCGTCGTCTCTCTATACGCACTGAAGTACGGGATCCGATTCCCACTTCACACATTTATCCTTACTTTTCTTAGTTTCGTTAGGGTCGGATTCGCCCAACTGGTCCCGAACTCCTTCATTCACCTGATTTGCTTTATCGCCTTCTGCCAAGAATGCGACGTGGACCCCTCCATGGACTTCTTCTTCACCCTGTTCACCCTAGGCCGATCCAGAGAGGCAGGGTTCCGTCAAATTAATAAGCAACCGAACAAATCAGCTCAAAAATGCTTCTTGATGAAGACTCCAACCAGCAACAAAGGTTGGCACTCCCATTGGTTCTACATCAAAGGACCTGAATTCCCCAAAATCCCCGACTAGGCCGAAGCCTCTAAAGCCAACGTCATTCTAGACAAGCTCTCCCGAAGCAGAGCCGAAGAGTTAATCCAGCTCATAGCTGTTACCTCTTTTTAAGTCTTTAATAAAAGAGCTCTAACTCATGCAAGTGTACACGGTCAACAAGTAATACAGAGGAAGTAGAGTTTCGTCCCACAGAGAAAGGATTAAATTAAATCACTATGCATCAGTTCTATCACTATATTTATTTGCCTAAACTATTGACTTACTTTTGGTGACAAAATTATTTCTATATCAAGTAATAACTAAATATGCAAATACTAACGAAATATATCAAGCTTGGAATTAATGGGATCCTAACTTCATTTAATAGTTCATCTAATTACCACTATCAAGCTAGAAGGTTCACATATCACAGAAAAGTAGCCAAGGGCACTAATATAGACATAACCATTTGTCAATGCATTATGACCTACTTACATAATATCCATACTCGATAGACACCATGTAATCACCACTATAATCAAAATCACTATATTTCTATGTGAAATTGCAATTATATTAATTTTAAGCACAAGCCCTTATTTTGACTCTTACGGTGAAACAATATATTTCTATCTGATTCACAAAATATTTAAGCTATTAAATTAAGCCTCATATTCGCAAGCTATCATGATTACAATCCATACTTATATGTTATTTTTCAATTCCATACAAGTATTGAGAACGAATGGTGATCAAGCATTCATACATGCAAAACAATCATGATAGAAGTTCCTTATGATATGCAAAATAATCTAACAATCAAGCTTATAATTAGACTACATATTAAAATCCGTTAGAATCCCATAATGGAGATTAGTTCATCACTGAACCAAAAGCCATTATGGGATCAAATCTACACATGGAAAATAAACAATCAATTGAATAAAGAAGAAGTAGATTGATCAAACCCAATTGTGAATGAATTCCAAAGTAAGCTTAAACCCACATCAAAATCCAGCACTTGAACAAAAGTAATCTACAGTTCCTACTTAGAATTTCCTTCTCACTATCTGATCAATAATAACTAGAATCCTCTTCCGAATTGGCTTCTTTTTCCTCCTCCAGCCGTAACTCAGCATCAATTTTCGTGCCCTAGCGCCTCTGGCGTTACCTTAGTACTAATCCTAGCGCCTTTGGCGCTAGGTCATGCCCTCAGAATTACAAAAATGCCACTCAGCTCAAATTTTAATCCTTTTTAATTCTTTTCTTCACCAAATGACTTCTATGCCCCTCCAACTCCATCCTACAATAAATAAACACAAAAACGAATAAAATAATACTAAAAACACTTAAAGATAACAATAATTAAGCTCAACAATACATGATTCGTAGGTATAAAACTCACTCATCA
The DNA here is from genome assembly GCA_034770075.1 of Aralia elata. Classification (NCBI taxonomy): domain Eukaryota; kingdom Viridiplantae; phylum Streptophyta; class Magnoliopsida; order Apiales; family Araliaceae; genus Aralia; species Aralia elata. The sequence continues at coordinate 835,881 of JAVJAP010000013.1, forward strand.
AATACCCCCAAACTTAACCAATTGCTTGTCCTCAAGCAATGCAATGATGCAAATGCAAACTAACGATCATGTCTATGAATTAAACAATCAACCAACATAGTATCCAACACCATACAATACTTAAGCAGAACATCTAACCAATGCAAAGTTTCTAACTTTAATCAATTAGTTAAGTTACACCTGTCATCACCCATGTTGTGCGTGTGTGTATATCAACCATTTTAATCAATCACAACTCAAATCAATCACATAATTAACTTCTTAGAGGAAAACTTTCAATTTTAACTCAACTCAATCTGTGAACACAACCAATTCAGCTGATTCAAGCAATCACTAAGCATAGGGGTACCACGAGGGTTATTTAACACATTTAAATCATTTTTAAACCCTTCCCTAGGAATTTAAACAATTGTTGTTCTCTAGTGAGTGCATTTTATGCTCCATCTCACTTTCTTTTGAACGAGTGCGTTTTACGCTCCATCTCGTTCCATGTGTTTATGAGTGAATGCGTTTTACGCTCCATCTCAACCCACCACATGATCCATTCTTTAATCGGGAAAGGTTGAAAATTTTCAAATTCTTTTTTTTTTACACCCCAAGATTCCCCCAAACTTAGATTCTTGCCTGTTTTGATTTAATGGGCGTTTCACCGATATTACCAAGTTTTAACCCAAATCTTCCACCAGAAGAAAATTATGCAACAATTTAAATTTAAATTGATCAAAACAACTGATTATGTGCTTTCTTAACTAACAAGAGTTTCAGACAAGTTAAACTTCACTTCCTAATCAAAGTCATCACTAAGCACTAGTTTTCAATTCTTCTCAAGTTAAAACCATAAAACCAGTCTTATCATTGGCCACATTAGATACTATATCAATTTATGCTTAATTCATGAAATTAGATGCATAATACAACCTAAAATGCAAACACAATGAAACATAACAATCTATATGCATGAAACAAAAAAAACTACCCCCAAACTGAACAAGACAATGTCCTCATTGAAAAATAAGAAGAGATTAAGAACAGAGGACTCCCCTGATGAAGCACTACTCATCATCACTGCCATCGGCAGCGTCATCATCAGCATCATCAGCATCCGCATCAGGAGGTGAGTCAGGTGGTGGGTAAACAGAAAGAGGAGGAGCTGGTGGAAACTAAAATAGCCCATGTAGTAGAATTGCAATTCGGCTTGGTGAAGGAGAAAGCAAATCTTGGTATTATGTTCTTGCTTTTGTGTGTTGTGCCCTCATTAAGCCCGATCTAGTGTTTTTACATTTTTTTTTCAAAGTTCCCAGCCGAGCGCCTCTGGCGCTGAGGTTCATATAGGCCCGAGCGCTAACAGCGCTACCTTGCAGTGTCTTTAGCCGAGTTGAGCGCCTCTGGCGCTGTCGTTTGTGCTGGAGCAAGCGCTGCTGGCGCTACCTTACAAAATTGAAGCCTTGGCCTAGCGCTGCAAGCGTTGTGAATTAGACTTTGACAAGCGCTATAAGCGCTGCTATGTAGAAGCGTGGGCTGGCTTGAGCGCCTAGTGCGCTGGCTTAGTAAGGAATCAAGTGCCTCAGGCGCTATTATACAGTGTCTTGGCTAGCGAGTGGTGCCTAGTGTGCTGGTCATGCACTTGGATGGGCGCCTAGAGCGCTTGGGCGTGTAGTTCCATACTTAGCCAAATTTCCTCAGTTCATTTCCTCAGTTTTTGTTTCAACCTACACACAAATCAATTCAAAGTCCCAAGTTAGTTACAAAAACACATTTTTTTTTCTTTGTCTCTTTTAAAAAAAAAAGCACAATAATTAACTAAACAAAAGAAAAACACAAAATTAAAATGCTGGGTTGCCTCCCAGATAGCGCTAAGTTATAGTCAATTAGCTTGACTGCCTCTGAATCTCATTCTGGTTCAATCGCAAAAAATGTCATTGCATGCCTCCTCTTAGTATTTTCTTTGAATTCCTTGGCATCATTGTACGTTTGAAAACCCCCAAACTTATCTTCATCCATTGACAGAAAATAACTATCATCATTCGATTCAATTTTTCCTGTATCCTCGACCACTTCTTTCATTATAGGATTAAGCCTTCTTTGTTGCTCAACCGACGGCTTGCTACCATCTTCCAACAGGATTTTATGCATGCTAAAAGAAGAGCTCATCCCTTTGATGTCTGATATGGTCCGTCCAATAACTGATTTAAACTCTCTAAGCACTCGTAGCAGTTTTTCCTCCTGAAAAGATGTTAGTGCAGAAGAAATAATCACAAGTAGATTTGAATCTTTATTTAAAACTGCATACCTGAGATGTTCTGGAAGTGGTTTAAGTTCAAGTTCGGGAGGTATCTCAAGAGATGGTTTCAACTTTACCGATGTCTCTCCCGCTTTCGTAAGTGGCTCGATAGGTGCTCTGAATTTTCCGAATTTGGGGGTGGTATCCAAATATTGTACAAGTTCGGCACATTCTTCATCCTCCAAATCGGAATTTTCAGCAATCACTCTCTGCAGTGGTTCATAGCCCAACAAACTCTCAACTTCATCATGCACTATACTATCCACTAAGTCAACTCGGAAGCATTCTTCTTCATCGGTTGGGAGCTTCATTGTCTTGAAAACGTTAAACGTCACCTCCTGATCATGTACACACATTGTAAGCTCCCCTTTTTGCACATCTATCAAAGTCCTCCCCGTGGCTAAGAATGGTCTCCCTAGTATGATTGGTATATTTTTGTCTTCCTCATAATCCAGAATGATGAAGTCCGCCGGAAAGATAAATTTATCCACTTTCACCAGTACGTCCTCCACTATCCCCCGTGGATACGTGATAGATCTATTAGCTAGCTGTAGGGAAATATTTGTTGGCCTTGGTTCTGGCAATCCCAACTGACTGAATACAGACAAAGGCGTCAGGTTGATACTTGCCCCAAGATCACACAAACATTTATCAAAGCTCATCTTTCCGATCGTGCATGGAATTGTGAAACTGCCCGGATCTTTCAGCTTTGGAGGTAATTTACGCTGAAGCACTGCACTGCATTCTTCCGTCAAGGCCACTGTCTCAAATTCGTCTAACCTTATCTTTCTTGACAATATACCCTTCATGAACTTTGCATAACTTGACACTTGTTCCAATGCCTCCGCGAAGGGTATGTTGATCTGCAGTTTCTTAAAAACCTCCAAAAACTTTCTGAACTGTTTATCGTCCCTCTGCTTGTTCAATCTCTGCGGATACAGAACTTGAGGGTGAACTTGTGGTACTGTATTCACAGGCTTCTTATCTGAACTCGCTTTCTCCTTCTCTACTTGCTGCGACTTGGACTCATCCTTCATCGCTTTCTTTTCAGGTTCAATTTCTGTCTCAGTTTCTATCCCAATGTCATCCCCTTGTTTACTCGGTGCTATTGTGTCGGGTGCATTTCCTGAATATTGCTTTCCCGATCTGAGTGTAATGGCCTGACACTGTTCCTTACCCTCTCTTCGTGGATTTGCCTCTGTGTTACTTGGCAATGCACCCTGGGGCCTGCTGTTAAGCATAGACGCCATTTGCCCCATCTGAGTTTCCAGATTTTTAATAGCCACTGCCTGGCTTTTGATCATCACCTCTTTATTTGCCATGTACTTTAACATCATCTCCTCCATTTCTGATTTCTTTTCTTGCTGAGGTGCATATGGAGTAGGATGTTGTTGTTGAGAATATCCCGGTGGAAAAGGTGGTCGTGGAGTAAACTGTTGCTGCGCTGGCTGAGATGGAAACTGTTGTTGCTAATTTCCTTAATTATTTGACCAACTAAAGTTTGGATGATTGCGGTTGTTGGGGTTGTATGTGTTCTGAAACTGACCTTGGTCTTTCCTGTAAGTGTTCACATACTGCACTGACTCCGAGTTGATAGCACATTGATCTGTTGAGTGCGACCCCGCACAAATCTCACATACGAAGGCAACTGACTTGGCTTTGCTTTCCGACAACGAATCTATTTTCTTTGCCATAGCCGCCATCTGTGCTGACAACTGGGTAATAGCATCCACTTCCAACAAACTTGCAACTCTAGGCTGTGGCGTTCTGGCTGTAGGATTCTGGAAATCATTTGCTGCCATAGTCTCAATAAGGTTATAAGCCTCGTCATAGCTCTTTGCTCTTAGAGCTCCCCGCAGCTGCATCTACCATCTGCCTAGACTGCCATCCCAATCCATTATAAAATGTGTTAATCACCATCCAATCTAGCATCCCATGGTGCGAACACTTCCTTAGCATGTCCTTGTACCTATCCCAAGCCTCGTATAAGGACTCACCCTGTTGTTGCTCGAATTGAAAAATTGTTGTCCTCAGTTTTGCAGTTTTAGCCATTGGGAAAAACTTGGCTAGAAACTTTTGTGCTAGGTCCTCCCATGTAGTGATTGATCCTCTAGGCAAAGAATGAAGCCAACTTCTTACTCTTTCCCTTAATGAAAATGGAAACAGTCTTAGTCGAATGGCATCCTCCGTCACCCCGTTGTATCTGAATGTATCACAAATTTCAATGAAACTCAAAAGATGCTCATTAGGATCGTCTGTAGCAGCACCCCCAAACTGGATCGAATTCTGCACCATTTGAATGGTGCCTGATTTAATTTCAAAGGTGTTTGCTGCTATTGCCAGTCTGACTATGCTAGACTGCAGTTCATTAATGTTCGGCATATAATAGTCCCGCAAAGCTTTATGCTCCTCTCTTCGCTCTTCCGCCATATTCGGAATAGTTTCTTCCAACTGTGCTTGTAAATTTCTACGCACTCTTGCTTTCCAACCTCTACCGTCAATATTATCTTGTGCTGGTGTCAATTCTGAGTTGGATGATCGTGTGTGCATAAAAATTTTACAAGTACCTGAAACCAAAACACAAATAAAAATAGAAATGAGAAAAGATTAGATTTGTCTAAGTCAAACAGTATAGCTTAAAACTGATGATAATAATAAAAATCTAACGCCTTTCCCCGGCAACGGCGCCAAAAACTTGTTACCTCTTTTTAAGTCTTTAATAAAAGAGCTCTAACTCGTGCAAGTGTACACGGTCAACAAGTAATACAGAGGAAGTAGAGTTTCGTCCCACAGAGAAAGGATTAAATTAAATCACTATGCATCAGTTCTATCACTATATTTATTTGCCTAAACTATTGACTTACTTTTGGTGACAAAATTATTTCTATATCAATTAATAACTAAATATGCAAATACTAACGAAATATATCAAGCTTGGAATTAATGGGATCCTAACTTCATTTAATAGTTCATCTAATTACCACTATCAAGCTAGAAGGTTCACATATCACAGAAAAGTAGCCAAGGGCACTAATATAGACATAACCATTTGTCAATGCATTATGACCTACTTACATAATATCCATACTCGATAGACACCATGTAATCACCACTATAATCAAAATCACTATATTTCTATGTGAAATTGCAATTATATTGATTTTAAGCACAAGCCCTTATTTTGACTCTTACGGTGAAACAGTATATTTTTATCTGATTCATAAAATATTTAAGCTATTAAATTAAGCCTCATATTCGCAAGCTATCATGATTACAATCCATACTTATATGTTATTTTTCAATTCCATACAAGTACTGAGAACGAATGGTGATCAAGCATTCATACATGCAAAACAATCATGATAGAAGTTTCTTATGATACGCAAAATAATCTAACAATCAAGCTTATAATTAGACTACATATTAAAATCCGTTAGAATCCCATAATTGAGATTAGTTCATCACTGAACCAAAAGCCATTATGGGATCAAATCTACACATGGAAAATAAACAATCAATTTAATAAAGAAGAAGTAGATTGATCAAACCCAATTGTGAATGAATTCCAAAGTAAGCTTAAACCCACATAAAAATCCAGCACTTGAACAAAAGTAATCCATAGAATATCACTAAGTTCTCTCAAAAGTAAAGTAGATTAATTACAAATAAAATCTCCCAGTTCCTACTTAGGGTTTCCTTCTCACTATCTGATCAATAATAATTAGAATCCTCTTCCGAATTGGCTTCTTTTTCCTCCTCCAGCCGCAACTCAGCATCAATTTTCGTGCCCTAGCGCCTCTGGCGCTACCTTAGTACTAATCCTAGCGCCTCTGGCACTAGGTCATGCCCTTAGAATTACAAAAATGCCACTCAGCTCAAATTTTAATCCTTTTTAATTCTTTTCTTCACCAAATGACTTCTATGCCCCTCCAACTCCATCCTACAATAAACAAACACAAAAACGAATAAAATAATACTAAAAACACTTAAAGATAACAATAATTAAGCTTAACAATACCTGATTCGTAGGTATAAAACTCACTCATCAATAGCCAAAATGCCCGAAGAAGAGTAGAGCATGGACCTCTTGATTAATCAAACTTGGCTATACAGACATAAACGTAAGTCAAATCCAATTCATTAACTCAATACATTAGATTGTTAGAATCCCTTTCTAACCCTCCACTATTTATAGTTTCTCTTATCAAGCCGAAAATAACCAACGATATTGGCCAAACATTATCCCCAACAAAGTATCCCAAAGACATTCCCGAGCCGACCCAAGAGGCGACACCTCACCCCAAACAACCATCTAAAACCCCTCTTCTTGTAGACCCGATCACCACCATACCTCCAACTCAACCTTCGGCACCTGATGCCAACCCTTCATCCCTCAACCCCACACCTGGTTTTACCGAAAAAAGCCCACTCGAAATGACGCCAGCTGAAAAAGACACCATATTCAAAAAGAAACGTAGGCTAGTCAAGGCGCACACCAAAAAACCACCCCAACACCTGATCTCCAATCTACCCAATCCACCGAACTTAACATCATCCAACTTGATGCAGCCGAACCTGTAGAACCCGTGGACCCCGAAGCCCCTTTACAAAAGATAAAGGAGCGGGTCGAATCATCTTCCGCCCCTCCTCCCAAAAAGCCTCATATCGAACTACTCCCCGATCCCCAACAACAATAACAATCAACCAACACTTCCTTAACCGAATCGCCCTCCCTCACAACTGAAGTACGAGAAATTCGGGAACTTCGAGCCGCAATGTCTCTGTGGCCCGAAGACCCCAAAGATTACCTTGTGGAACTCTTTCAATACTTCAACCTTCCCAAGGACGACGGCAGATTCGATGACATCACAACTGAAGAGTTGATCTACGCCAACTCCATGCACATAGGTCGAGTAAGTAGAACTGCCCCCCAGACTCTTCCCATTTTTTACACACACCATACACCATATTAATCAATTTTAAATTGCAATCTAATGTCGTCATTGCCCGAACCCATCGTCATCTGGAAAAGATGAAGAACAAAGAGGAAGAATTGAAGGCCAAAATCGTCGAACTTTAACGACAAATAGAAGTCATAAAGTCAGGTCTCGAAAAAGAACAAAGCCTCCACGCCAACACCACCTACCGCTGCGAAGAGCTGGAAAAAGAACTGAAGAAAACAAAGTGGCAACTTTCTGAAGTAGCCGAAAAAAGAGAACAACTTTTAGCACAACAAACCGAAGATAAAAACAAAATGGACGTGATGGAGAAATCTATCACAAGCCTTCAGAATCGGCTTTAGACTGTTCATTCTCAACTAGTTGAACTGATGAGGGAACACAACGATTTAAAAGCTTAAGGACTGCCATTAATCGAAGACACCAAACAGAAGCTAATCTCCGAATATCGCCGATCCCCAGAGCTGATCGAAGAGGTCTTGAAGCAGTACGGCGATGGATATTTGAACACCCGGCAGAAAGACAAAGCCAAAATGCTCACTGCTGGATTAGATCCTTCCATCCTAGACTCTTCGGATGATGAACCCGAAACCAAAAACAACCCTCCCCCTCAGTAATAAACATTGTAATTTTTGCTTTACATTTTTGTAACAACCTTTCTTATGTACAAATCCCAAGTGAAATGAAAAATCCTTTTTGATAGAACAAACCACTTTTTATTAATAAATAATTGGAATTACATAAGAATAAACTGAAGAACTACATAACTTAATGGTAATAACGCCTAAGTCTCCCAGCATGCCATGTATTCTTTATTTTTGAACCATCCATTTCTCGAAGTCGGTAGGTCCTTGGCTTCGGCACTTCCACGACTTCATAAGGCCCCTCTCAGTTCGGCATAAGCTTACCTAAATTCTGGGGGGTAGATGCTTCAGCCTCTCGAAGTGCAAGATCACCAACTTTAAACCTCCGTACTTTCACCCCCTTATTGTAATGTTTGGCTGTTCTTTGCTGATAAACCGCTAGTCTTACCAAAGCCAACTCCCGAATATCATCTAACAAATCAAGGTTAAGTCGAAGGCCTTCATCGGTATAAAGCTCCTTATACTGACTGACCCTTATCGAAGGAGACCCGATCTCGACTAGAACAAGAGCATCGATACCATAAGCTAACCTGAACGTCGAGTCGCCGGTTGTGGTTCTGAGAGTAGTCCGATGTGCCCATAAAACACTGAGTAACTCTTCGGGCCACCTTCCATTAGCTTCGTCCAACCTTCTTTTAATCCCATTGAGCAATGTGTGATTTGTGACCTCGACCTGACCATTGGAATGAGGGTGAGCAACCGAAGTCTTTCTATGCTGGATCCCCAAATCCCGAAGGAATTCTTCAAATTTCGAACCCACAAACTGCTGACTGTTGTTTGACACCACAAATTCTTTAAGAAATTTGAGACATTCTTCCTCTGTGATCGCCCGAAAAGGTTTAGCCTCTACCCACTTAGTCATGTAATCAATAGCCACAATCATAAAGCTGACTTGACCTTTCACCTTCGGCAACGGACCCAAGATATCAATTCCCCAAACCGCAAACGGAATCGGGGACATAACAGAGAAGAGTTCTTTGGGCGGCTGATGAAGAACCGGACTGTTTAGCTGACACTTAGCGCACTTCTGAACATACTCCATAGCTTCTTTGAAAATGGTAGGTCAGTAATAACCCTGCCGAAGTACCTTGTACACTAGTGACTTGGCTCCCATATGATCGCCACAGATCCCTTCGTGAACTTCCTGAAGTACGTATTCTGCTTCGAAAGGGACCAAATACTTCAGTAAAGGTGAGGAATACGAACGCCTATACAAGTCACCATCGATCAAGATAAAATTCGAACTCCGGTATTTTATCTTCTTTGCCAACAAGCGATCCAAAGGTAACTCTCCATCAGCCAAGTAACTTATATATGGGGTCATCCAACAATCCAAACGTTCCACAACCAATACCTCCGACACTTGAATGCTTGGAGACTCCAAAACTTCCAAATAGATCGATCCACTAAAAGGACCTGTGTCCGAAGCAGCTAACTTGGACAATGCATCAGTAATCGTGTTATTGGACCGATCTACCCCTTGGAAAGCAAACAAGCTGAAATAATGGAGCCGATCCTTAACCTCTGCCAGATAACTGAACATTCTCGCCCCCCGAGCTTCAAATTCCCTTGATATTTGCTTAACAACCAATTGAGAATCACTGAAGATAACCAACCTCTGAACCTATAAAACTTCTTGCCAACCGTAGCCTTGTCAGGATTGCTTCATACTAGGCCTCATTGTTGGTCGCCCTGAACCCGAACCGAATGGTTTACTGAACTCTGAATCCCTCAGGACTTGTTCAAATCACCCTGCTCCACTCGTATCCGAAGTTGAAGACCCATCCACATACAGTGTCCAAAAGGTTTGAAGCGGCTGAATATTCGAAACCGAACCCACTATCTCCGGCTGATCAACTAGATCATCTTTGAAAAACGAACACTCCACCACAAAGTCGGCTAAAGACTGACCATTTATCGCTGTCCGAGGATGATATTCCAAATGAAACTGGGTTAATTCCATAGCCCATGCAACAAGCCGACCCGAGACGTCTGGTTTGTGCAACACCTTCTTTAGAGGCTAATCTGTATACACCACTATCAACCGACCCTGAAAATAATGTCAAAGCTTCCTACTAATAATGATCAATGCATAGGAAAATTTCTCCAGGTTCGGGTATGTCGTTTCTGCATCCCTAAGTGCATGACTAACATAGTAAACAGTGAACTGTTTCCCTCCAGTTTCCCGAACCAAAACTGCCCCGACCGTTAAAGAGCTGGCGGCCAAATACAGGTACAAAGTTTCAGAAGGGATCGGCTTCATCAGCAACGGCGCAGAGGATAAGTATTTTTTGATTCCTTGGAACGCATCCTCACACTCTGAGTTCCACTAAAAAGTCTTCTCGTTCTTTGGACCTTTCAGAGTATCGAAAAAGGGGAGGCACCTTTCTGCCGATTTTGACATGAACCTCCGAAGCACTGCAATCCGACCTGTTAGCCTCTGTACATCTTTGAACGACTTCGGAGACTTCATATCTATGATAGCTTTGATCTTTTTAGGATTCGCTTCAATTCTCCTCTTGCTTACCATATACCCCAGAAACTTTCCTGACCCGAGGCCGAATGTACATTTGGTAGGATTCAGTCAGATATTATGCTCTCTAATGGTTTGAAAACAATCTTCCAAATCATCCAAATGGCCTCAAATAGAAGAGCTTTTGACGATCATATCATCTACGTAGACTTCCATACTCCTCCCTAATTGCTTCCTGAAAACGTAGTTCATCATCCGTTGATACGTGGCCCCCGCATTAAGCAATCCAAATGTCATCTTCTTCTATGCATAAATTACCCGATGGGTGATGAAAGCCGTTTTCGGGATATCCTTCTTATACATCGATATTTGATGGTATCCTGAAAAGGCGTTCATAAAACTCAACATCACGAACCCCGAAGTCGCATCTATCAATTGATCAACATGTGGCAAGGGGTAAAAATCATTTGGACACGCCTTGTTTAAGTCTGTATAGTCAATGCATACCCTCCACTTGTCGTTTTGCTTCTAGACGAGCACCACGTTCGCTAACCACTCGGGATGATCAATTTCAAAAATGAAATTCGCTTCCAGCAACTTTGCTATCTCTTCGTTAATAATCTTCTGCCTTTCTGGGGCAAAAATTCTCCTCTTTTGACAAACGGGTTTCTTCGTCGGATCTACACACAATTTGTGAACCGCGACAGACTCGTCAATCCCTGAAATATCACTAGGCTTCTAAGTAAAGATATCGGCATAGACCCGAAGCAAGTCAATCAACCCCGTCCTAAAGGGCTCCCGCATGCCTGAACCAATCTTTATTGTCTTTTCCTTTTTTCCCAGAACCAACTCAATATCTTCAGTCTCTTCGGCTGGCAAGGCGAGTGATTCTGTAGTTCCTTCGGTAAAGGGTTCAACCTCAATCGCCATAGTCTGCTTCTACTTACACCTTCCTATAACCGAAGATATCAGCGAAGTCATATAACCCCTTCGGACTAAATCCAAATCACCTTTTACTTCACCAACCCCATTCGTCGTAGGAAACTTTATCTTGAAGTGTGGGATGAAGGTCACCGCCTGCAGAGCCATTAATGTCGATCTTACCAAAATAGCATTATAGGTCGAATCCACATGCACCACAAAGAACCTAACAATGACCTCCACCTGTCGAGGAGCCGCCCCAAAGATAACTAGCAACTCAATAGTCCCTGTCACCCGAACTGGATCATTACCGAACCTATACAGCGGAGGTTCCTGCCCGACTTCCATCTTCCTTCCTCCCAAGTCTAGCCTTTGATAAGTGTGAGCATAGAGTATGTCAACCGAAGAACCGTTATCGATCATGATTTGTCTCATATTCATGGTCCCGACTTGGGCAATAATAGCCAGAGCTCCCTCATGCGCCTCAATCGACTCCGATGGGTAATCATCATCGGTGAATGAAATCACAGTACTCGAATAAGGACGCTCCTTCCAAACTGGTTGTTCGGATACTGTCATGACTGAATCCAACATACCCCGCCTTTTCTTTCCGAGTACCTTCCCAATCGATCCGCCCGTTATCACATATACGACTCCTCGAACCAACAGAACCGGATCGGATTGAGACTTCGGGTCCTGCTGAGTATTGCTATTAGTTGTTGTCCCCTCTAAAGCCCCTCGTCCCGCGACGTACTGGACTAACTCCCCAGACTACACCTTCTTCTCAATCAGGTATTTCAAATTGTAACAATTCTCTGTAGAGTGTCCCGAAGTCTGGTGATAGTCGCAATATCGGTTGTGATTTTCCCTATAACGCCTCCGAAATCCGGGTCTTGCCATTAAACCCAATTCCGGCGCATCACGGTACTACCCATACAACATATTCTTACTACAAGAATGTAATACAAAATTATTACAACATGTTTTCATCTAATCTCAAGTACGAATACCTTTACTAATACATCATCTAATATTTCATACAACATTATTATAATCAAAATAATACAACATAATCTTTAGTCCTCCTGCTTTAGCAGTTACTAACTCTTATCTTCTTCTTAGTATCGGGCTCTTCGGTTCTAGCTGTAAAAATTAAAATTTTGCAAGAGTGAGCATTTAATTGCCAACAAGTATAAGCAGTTGAATAAACATCATATGAATAAAATAACATCTGACTGAAATCTTCAACAATTGAACAATAATTGTGAAGTCATACGAATAACAGGAATAATATAAATTCCATATCATTTATCATTGCTAACATCATCCTCACCATTACCATATTTTCAAATAATTAACTTTAGCCTGTTTCTCATCATAACTCTTGATTTCTAGGACTTAGTATATTAAATAGTTCAATTAAAGAACATTTCTTTGAATTACACCTAAGTGCGAATATTGGTCTAGCACGTTAATATTTATAATTGCCATCACATCATTGCACGAGGTGCAAATCATGACCACATATACTTACAACAATACATTATTGCACGGAGTGCAATTTATACCATCAATTGCCCAATTTATTTGATAAGACATCATCACTCTATCATAATTCAAGAATTATTACAATTCACATCTGCATCAATAATATTTCCGAATGGAAAAGCTCATCTTATCCCATCTTAGGAATTTCACATAACTAATGACATTCAATCATAAAAATATACATACCGTTGCAATTTAGCATAACTTGAACATCTAGTACAATTATTAAAGAAATTGCACACGTTTAACATCCACACAATATATATAGACATTGCGTGACTTAAACTTTACATCACATAGCCTTCATAAGAAAATTATCATATGAAGTTAGAAAACTTGCTCAAATGTAAATATTGAGTAAGTAGGAAACTTACCTTATGCACTGCTTACAACTTACGCTATAATATTCTTCAAATAGCCTAAACAATATCATTAATAAAGATATACCAATTAGTCAAATATAGACTTCATATTGGTTTACATACTAAAATTATAACTTTCATTTCATGTAGTTTGCGTTTTATAGATTAATAAACGCGATTAACTTTAAAACATCTCTCGGGGTCGCGTCGTTCAGAAACGTTACGACCCTCATCATCATCCATACTTATTGGTTTATAATAACCTCATTTCATATCTTATAATATTTGTTTCATTAGACTCAAAACACTTTTTGAGTGCATTAACACTTTACACGGCGTTTCGACGTTTATACGTCACACGCCTAATTCACCTCCTTCGCACATGCTTAGCATGCTCATACAATTATCTAATTCATTATTGATTAATTCTAATCATCATTATAATCCATAATGTTCATGTTTTAAAACTTAGAACATTATTTTACATTATCGGGAGCATTGCACGTGCTTACGCGCATGCCCGACACCCTCTGATTGCCTCCAATCGCACAACAATCCTAAAGATGGCCAATTTAGACCCTTCTACAGACCTCAAATCCAAAAACTTAAAGAACAAAAGTTGTAGGTCTACTCTTTCTCTTTCCAAATCATCTTGAATCACCTCAATCCGAGTTCGTATGAGAAAGTTATGCCCGTTTTACTAAAGGCGTCGAAGCTATCCTGCACAGGCGCCCGCGCCCATGGCAACGCGCCCTCGCCCATGGCCTGCAGCACCTCAGCCCAAAATTTCCAGGTTTCGCGATTTTCGCCTCCTTCCCTCCAATCTTCATAACTTCTTCTATACACATTCAAAGTGGTCCATTTTGGACTCTATGGACTCCTAATTCATGGGGCTACAATATATCAAAAATTTAGAGCTAACCATTAACATTAACATGATCAAATCTTAGGCAAAAACTCAAGTTCATACTCTGTTTTATAGTGTTCTTGGTGTTCTTCACAAAACTCTTCACCAAATCTTTGTTTTAACTTTTTTTACTCCATTCCAACTAGGTTAACTTCGTAACCCATGGAGGTACAACATCATAACAACAAATAAATTAAACCAACAAGGAATCAAAGCCATCAGTTCTCTAAATTCGTACGAAAGTTCATATTGTCCAAAAATGTCCAAAGTTTCATCCATTAAGCAAAGGTACAGATTTTCTTGCTTGTTTAGTTTCATTTTAGTGTTATTAAGAAGGTATTTAAGGTATTAATAACTTCCTTAACAACTTATAGTCAACCAACAACAACAAAATATACAGAAATCGAACCCACCATAAAAACTTGAAAAACTAAGAAAACTTGAAAATGGAAGAGAAAGGGTTTGAGGTTGGGATTTACCTCTTCATTCTAGTTCCTTGGATGGGCTGGAGCTTTGCTAGAGCTCCCTTTTTTTTTCTTGCTTTCCCTTCTCTTCTCTTCTCCTTCTTCGTTTTCTCCCGTACTCTTTTTCTTCTTCTTTCTTCTTATTTTCTTCTCTTTCTCTCTCTATATATCTCTCTCTCTATTTTGCAGCTACAAGAAAAGGTTGAGTAATGGAATGGGAGAGTAAGAGGGGATGATGGCTTCGGGAGGAGGAGGGAGTTCATCACCCTTGGTTTGAGAAAAATGTTTCTCAAATGAGAAACTCAATACATTGAGTTTAGAATTTGGCCAACATAATGTCGGCTCTAACTCCTCTCCTCTCATCCGATTGGTTGCTTGTAAAACTTCGCCAATTTTGATTGGTCCAGGTTTTAAATGGGTTCCCAAATTGCACTACATACCCGAAAATATACCCGAATACTCCTATTTTTGTACCAAATTTGCTTAATAACTCTACCCAAAATTAAAATGGGTACTCCCATAAATTATTGGGATACGTAAAAATAATAAATACGGGATTTGTCCATTTATTCGGATAACCCATGTTAAACATTTCGGATATAATTAAATCTCGTTCGGGGTCAAATAAAATTTCTAACGCTTGGAAAAATTATTTCTTCGCGTACACGTCTTAACGAGATTAATAAAAATCGAAAAAGACGTAAAATATTCGGGCGTGAATAGTGCCTCGGGAAGCGTGCCCTATAAGTAGTGATTTTAAATTTTTTGCGAAATCAATTTATTCGCTTACGCGAAACTTACTACCCATAAAATTCATACATTCACATAATCGAGGTTATAATATAACTTTTAAACACTTAACGCAAAATATTATTAATAAAAATATCCATTTTATTCAATAATATTCTTAAGCTCAAATTACCAAGCTACCCACGATTCACGATTGTTACATTCTTCTTTCTTTCTTCTTCGTCATCATTACAGCTCATTCTGAACTTAAATTCGAGTTTTGACTTCCTTCTATATAATTATACGCTTTGTTAGTTAGTCCATACTAATCAAATTAATTAGCTCTAGCTAATTATTAAACCTCATCTCATCACTTAGTCTATAATAAATATATAATACACATATGTTTATTCACTTATCACATAACTCACGTAAATATATATATATATATATAACATATATATATATATATATATATATATTTACATTCAATCCGCTACGTCTCACAATAAGAATTTTATTTATTAAATTCTTATTATAAATATCCTTCTTGAAAAAAATCTGGGTTGTTTCATTCCCTGTAGGATTTTGTGCTTGTCAGGCAAGGTTCGAAGCCAGGCTTGTTCCGGATTTCCTCCAATATCTTCGTCCGATCGGTGTTCAGGGGAGTATAGACTTTATTCACATTCTTGTTTGGAAAGGGTGGTCTACCCCTTCCCAAACCTCCTCCATTAAAACCTCGCCTCGAGTGATTATCTGACTTGGGTGTATTGTTACGATCTCGGTCCCTCGGTCTATCTTCCGAACGTGTCTGCGGTTTCAGGTTCCCAATAGCCTCTTCGAGGGTGATAAACCCATCGGCCTTACTATAAGCCTCTGACAAATCTCCGGGTGGATTAAGAATGAGGTCTTTGACCAGCTTCTTGGACTTCGCAATGTCTAATCCAATGGTAAAGAACCCCACAGTCTGCTGCACATTAAAGTCGGTCACTGTGCCAACCGCTTCCCTAAACCCCTTCACATATTGGCTGAGGCTCTCTTCAGAACGCTATTTGATTTGCATCAAAGACGTTGTCAACTTTCCTCTTCGCTTATTGCTTCCAAACCGAGCATGGAACTTGTCATATAGCTGTTCCCATGAACTGATAGAGTTCGGGCTGAGAGACGTCATCCATTCCCGAGCCCTATGCTTCAGCGTAGTGACGAACATGTGACATTTGGCGGCGTTGGGATGGTCATAATAATCCATAATCTGATTATATGCATGTGTGTGGTCATATGGATCCCCAGTGTCGTCGTCCGTCTCCAATGGCGGCATCGTTTTGGACTTATCAGCCTTCACCCACTTGATCTTTGGGGTAAAAGGCGACATGGCGTTGTTCGGCAATTCTATTGACTGATCGGCCGCTGCCAGCCTCTGTTCCAGCTCTTTCAACCTTCTTGCGAAGGCATCGGTCCCATTCTCCCAAAGAATCGGCTCGGGCCTGACTCTCGAATTATCCCTGGAGTGGCTCCGACGCGTGTCCTGGTCTGGTGTGCGGCTCTTCGACCTGTTATCGTCCTGCGAGCTGCTATTATGCCTCCTGCGGATCGAAAAGCAGCTTCTTAGCCTGCTCAAGTCCTGCGAGGGGCATTGGTACCTGTTACGGATCGGGGAGCGGCTCATCGGCCTGTTCCGATCCTGCGAACGGCTTCGGTGCCTGTCGCGAACTGGTGTGTGGCTCTTCAACCTGCTATTGCCCAGCGAGCGACTTCGGTGCCTGCCGCGGACTAGGGTGCGACTCTTTGGCCTGCTTCTTTCCCGTCGAGAATCATCCGGACGATGTGTCCTGGATCGGTCTCCTGACGAATTCCCTTGACGCCAATGGTAACTAGAGGAAACTTCTTCTCCGTATAGCAGCGACGCCAACTGTTTATCTAACTCTATTTGCTGAAGGCGTAAGACCTCTATAGCGTCTTTATTCTGTTGCACCTTTCTGGCCAGGATCAACTCCCTTTTGTCTCGACCTTGATCCGGCCTAGAGTTCCAGTTATCGGCACCATCGTCATGGCCTCCCGTCCTCCGTATAGCAAAGAACAATTTCCTCTTGACAATCGCCGTCCGGGGGTCAAATTGGCCCACAGAACGACTCTGAGGACCCAACCTATCCGAGATGCTCTTCGATGGCCCCAACCTGTCTTTAACCGACCCTCGGGGTTGGAGTGTATTGGTTGTTGACATATTCCATGCCGATACCATTTTTGCATTGTTTGACACCATGATTTCTGATCGAAAACTATTGAGTGATTATATGTTATGCTGCACTAAGGCCCTCCTTCTAGCGTCAATATTAACGCCGACATTTCGTCGTGCGTCCAATCACTAAAATACACGCCAAATCCTGCACAAGAACGAAACCACACTCAGAGAGCTGACGGCTTTCGCCACCGGGGGATAGCTCCGGTGTGAGAATAAGTACAGGCCGTTCAAGGTATTAACAATGGAGGTTTAGCAATTTAGTGAGCAAAAAGTCATTACCTGTAAATTTAGGGTTTAGCCTTGTATTTATAGATGATCACACCACCTTCGTCACCCTATTCCCCAACTATAATAGGAGTCCTAATCATGGTAATTACCTATGATTGGATAGAACACAATCTCCTTAAAGAAAGAAAGTCAGATATAATCTTGACAGTTTCCTTAGGAGTTGAAAATTAAATACAACTAGAACTCTTTAATAATCTCCCGCCACCTAAACAGATCCCTACATGGGGACATCCCTCCACGTGGACTGTGGCCCACCATATCCATCGGGCCCAAGTGGACACATCCCAACAAGTATCATGTAATGACTTATAATGCCTATTTACTGTGTTCCATAAAAACAATTTTAAATATTAATTTATTATTATTTCTTAAACTAATGAGTTTCATTTTCTTATTATTAAGATAAGGATAAAATTCAAATGATCACTTGAAATTTTGATACTATTTCGCATTTACACAATAATTTTAGAGTAAAAATAATGTCAAACTACTATTATGTATGAAATAGTTAAAAAAAGGTCCAATAAAATTTTTAGGTTTTATTTCTTTTTCCTTCGCTTTTCATCAAGTTTAAAAGTTAACTAAATATGGCATTAAGGTGCTCAAAATTGACCTATACAAACCCAACATAAATGTTAAATTTTCTTTTTTGTTTCTCAACAAAATAAAATTTTATTGAAAGCCCAAAATTAATATACAAACCAAAGCAAAATGTTAATTGCTTAACCACATATGCTTATCCTTCCAGAAACCTGGGGGTGTCAAATAAAAATTTTGTTTCAAATAAAGAGTCTTGTTTATCATTATTTTGGTTTCATAACAGCGTCTTACTTCTTCTTCTTCTTTTTATGGTTCAATAAAATAACGTAATATACTTAAATTTATAATTACAATTACATTATCATATAAATTACACTCAATAAATTAGAGGTAAATATAGAGAAAAATTGTATTTTGAAAGTTTAATTGTAAAAGGGAGGTAGTAATAATTAATTTTTCCCTAAATTAATTAAGAGGGGCTAAAAGTATAGTAAATTTACTTGCTCTTGTCCTTCCTTTTCTACTCACCATCAAAGTGTAGTGTAATTGTACGATTCATCTCACATCAATTCATCACTAATGCAGCGCACATCTGTTTAGACTGACCCAATTACAAGCATGCATGTTTGATCACCTCCTTACCTAAAAAGTTAACTCAGGTTGAGACTCCAGCATACTTATTAACCCATCTACATTATTGAATTTATCCAATGTGAAATTTATGTAAAATATCCCAACAATTTTCACATTTTACTTGAATATCATCACAAGAAAAAGGTTTATTTCTAATGGAATATTCTGTCGGAACTAGTCTTATTCTGTCAAAATACGATTATTTTCGACAGAATATTTCATCAAAAATTCAGTCGAATATACATTGGTCGGGGATAAGTCCGTCAAAAATTTTGTCGGAAATAATTATTCTCGACGGAATTATACCCGACGAAATTTTTGTCAGAAATATCTTGTCAAATGTTGGTTTTTAATTGAATCTGGAAAGATTATTTCCGATGAAAATTCCGTCGGAATTAGCTTATTCCGTCGGAAATATTGTTTTTTTTTTTATATTTTTTTGTTTTTATAATTTTCAGGTTTTTAAATCATAATTTGTACATGTACCTGTTTTCAGCCAATTTTAATTTTTTCCAACAATAACATATACATATAAATCGCAATGACCAACATACACGTCAAAAATGGCTAATCCTCCAAACAATTCTCAACAATAACACATACATATAAATGTAACTACCTTTTTACACCTCAAAATGGCTAATCCTCCGAACAACACATAAATATATACATATTTCAACAACAATAGCTAAGTTAAGAAAGAAAACAAATATAAACTAAATTATGATGTATAACAAATAGAAGTTAAACTAAAACTGTAATTAACAATGATGTACAACGTAAAGTAAGCCTAACTACAATTGACAATATAACTAAGTATAGCTACAACTATCTATCGATAATCAAACCATCGACTTCACGTTTAAAGAGTGGGCAACTATCTTCAAAATTGGCGAAGATGGTAAAAGGGCTATTGATTTTGTTGATGAAAAACAGCCCATAGCGTCTCTTTGCGAGGCCGTGGGCCTTGAAGGTCCCATCAAGAAATTGCAATTGATGGAAAACATTAAGAAGACGATTCTCTCTCCCAACTGAAATGGCTGTAAAGGTGTACGTCACAGCCGTATGCGCGTTTTTTCTTTTCCCAGTTTACAGCGGGGTCAATAGTAAATTCTTCATTATTATCGATGAAGAATTTGATGACTTATCTAGAATTCGGTGGAGCAAGGGTGTGTATAGCTTTCTCGTAACTGCAATGGACAATGCTCGTCGGAAGAAGATGACATACGTCCAGAGTTGTGCTGCTCTTTTACAGGTAATTTTTTTTTTTTTGTTATGAATGCCATAATAGTATTAAAATATGCTATTTACTAGTATATATATTAATTTTTTTTACTACTTTTACAGATATGGGTCATGAAGATGGCCAAAATTAGGAGGCTTAAGAAATGGAATCCACCATATCACTGGTATAAAGTGAAATCACTACGTATGAGTGATGTTGACCGAATTATAGAAAAGTTAAGCCCCCAACCGCCCTTGGTTCAAGAGGGAGAGGAAGAGAAAAAAGAACAAAGTGAATAAAGGGAGGAAGAGGAAGAAAAGGGAGGAAGAAGAAGAAAAGGAACCGCGGCCCCAACGGCGGTTATTTAAAGAGGGAGAGGGAGAGGGAGAGAAAAAAAAAGAGAAAGAAGAAAGGGAGGAAGATGGAAAGGAAGGAGGAGTCCGCCACAATGATGCAGATTTGCTTTTATCCCCCGCAACAATCCAGCGACCTGCAAAGAAAAGAAAGAAGAAAAGGAGGAGAAAGAAAAGAAAAAAGAAAAGGAGAGAGAAAGAAGAAGAGCAACTTGTCGTTGATCTGTCCACCCCCAACTCCCGAAACTCACTTAGGTCACATATCAAAAGGCCTGAAAAACTTGGTTAGACTAGCACAAAGCGAGTTATATGGCGAGGAGGTGTACAAAAGTTGTGCCCCCACTTTTATTTCTTGGTAGGTACCCCTATATATTGCAGCTAAAGAATATAATGCAGTGTATGAACTATCTTAATTATAGTCAAGATATAACAAGTATGTCTTAACTTTTAACCCGCCATTTCTTGGTTGTGTTTTAAACAATTCAAATAGGAAAAACAATTCAAATAGGAAGATGATTGTGTCTTAAACAATTCAAATAGGTAAAGGAGAACCAATTTACCGCATAAAAATCAAAATATTACAACTGAAATATACCGCGTATCACGTCAGTTTGTGCTGCAATATAGAAGTCGTCAATGCAGTATCAATTCATCAATTTTGTTATATTTGTATGATATGAAGAGAGGTGGTGTAATTTCGAGATCAGATTAACCGAAAATTTTGTCAAGCACAAATCAATGCATAGATTTTCAACCCACATATCAGTGCCTAAAATAGTTCAAAATTAGGGCCAAATTTAGGAGAAGAGAGAAGTTTGGCTGTTTTGTGTGTGTAAGGGCTGAGAATTTTAGAGAGATGAACAAAATTGAAAAAAATGTAAGCCGTTAAGAGACAAAATTGAAAAAAATGTCGAGCACAAATCAATGCATAGATTCATACCTGATTCAGATTTTGGCCGGTGCTGGTGGTGGACGGTGGAACATTGAGTGAGGTGTGTTAGCTCAACACGTTAAGAGGCCAACCAATTAACACCCGACCCGAACCCGTCCACCCGTTAATACTCTAATTAAAATAGGAATTGGAACTAATTTTCTATATTTTACTCTTACTAATTCTATTGTGAAAAATTTCTACATCGGATGCTTTTATATCTTCGTTAATTGTTAAAGCTAAATTTTGTGCCACTAAAAACCATCACCCACAATGAGTAATATGCAATACAATTGAAGAATTGATTGTGACTTCAATGGATTGTGTTGCTTAAAGAAAAAGTCAAATAAAAGAAAAAGAAAGCAGTATCATACTTAATTTCCTTTCACTTTTTTGAAGAAGAAATAAGTATTATACCGGAAAATGTCACCTACTCAAGTTTTATATTTTAAGGAAATGAG
Source organism: Aralia elata (assembly GCA_034770075.1). Lineage (NCBI taxonomy): Eukaryota > Viridiplantae > Streptophyta > Magnoliopsida > Apiales > Araliaceae > Aralia > Aralia elata. The sequence goes on from JAVJAP010000013.1 coordinate 857,838, forward strand.
TTTTCACTTGATTAGTTTCTATAAATTTGTTATGTAAAATAACATTCTATTTTATCACTTAATTATACAACATATATACATATATATATATATATATGTGTGTGTATAATTTGTCTTAGAATATACGTTTTAACACATTCTTTTTTGGAAAATTATATTGCTAAGATGTGCCCCCCCCCCTTTATAATTGTATGATCTCTAACCGCTGCAAAATGACAGATCTAATATTTATTTTCCCACTAGTTGTAATAAAATATAGGTTTTGCTAAAAACATTGAGTATTTCGTAGTCGCGTCCGAAATTAAAACCCACATTTCCTTTTAAAAATAAGAAAACAAGTAGAGTCTTAATTTAAGGTAGTATTTTATTCGGGCTATGAGACCTGGCGATACCTATAATTTAGCTGGTGAACCTGTGTTTTAGCATAGATGTGTGGAGTCTAGTGAATACAAAATTGGGGAGTGATTCCCAAGTAAGGAATTTAGCAAACCACTCCAAGTGATGTATTTTTTCTCATATATCTTATACAATTAATTAATTTAATAAAGTAATTCTTTCTCATATAAATACATACTTAAATCTTTTGTTGAGAAGTTATTTTTTGCATGTGTGATAAATGTGTGGTTGTTAGTCACCTACCGTATAACAAACAACCAAACACATCTCTCACTTTTGTATCTATCTTCAACTTTACCGTGCACTAGTGGTATTTTACTTTAATAATATTCTGGTTGTGTGGATTACGTTAGTTAATAGCAGTATGATCGAGTACTATTTTTTTAATTTAACTGTGATTGCAAATGTAATATTTATTTTCTTACTTGTAATAAAATATAGATTCTGCTAAAAATATTGAGTATTTCATACTCCCTCCGTCACAAATTAAAACCCACGTTTCCTTTTAAAAGTAAGAGAACAAGTAGAGTCTTAAGGTAGTATTTTATTCGGGCGAATCGCCAACCGAAGTGATTGTGGAATGATTCCCAAAGTAAGGAATTTAGCAAACCACTCCAAGTGTTGTATTTTTTTTTTCTCATATATCTTATACAATTAATATATGTTATTACAACAAGTGAGAAAATAAATATTACATTTGCAATCACAGTTAAATGAAAACATATAGTACTTGATCATACTGTTATTAAATAGCATAATACACGCAACCAAAATTTTATTAAAGTAAAATACCACTAGTGTACGCTAAAGTTGAAGATAGATACGGAAGTGAGAGATATGCTTAGTTGTCTTGTTCTACTGTAGGTGACTAACACAAACGCACGCATTTATCACACACATGCAAAAAATCACTTCTTAACAAAAGATTTAAGTATGTATATAAATGGGAAAGAACTACTTTATTACATTAATTGTATAAGATATATGATGGAAAAAAATACATCACTTGGGGTGGTTTGCTAAATTCTTACTTGGGAATTACTCCCCAATTTCGTATTCACTAGACTCCACAAATATATGCTAAAACACAGTCTTACCAGCTAAATTACACGTATGAAAAAAATTAATTAAAAATAATCTACTAACACCCAATAACGAAATATAGGGAGAGAACTCGAACTACAACAGAAACAGAGCCTCTTCATACGGGAAAACATGCAAAACTAACACTAAAATGGACCAAAAAGAGGTGAACTTCAATCAATTTTCCAAGTACAAAAGAATCAACTTAAGCCCTAATTTCTAACCCTAAATCACAAATGCATCATTACATTAACTCGTTGTTCATTTATTCTAATTTTTAAGGCACATAAGTAAAGTGAAAGTGTAAAACAGAGGAGAGAAAACTTATAAGTGAGATCAATAGAGAGTAACCAAGGACGACTGCGGACTAAGAGAGAGTGATGGACGACTGCCGGAGAGAGAGCGACGACTGCCGGAGAGAGCGACGACTGGAGAGGAGTGACAGAGAGAGAGAGAGAGAGGAGGGTTTTTGAACAATTTGACTTTTGAGAGACCAATTTAGAAAGGGTTAATTGCAAATTTAACCCCGAAGTATACACATTTTTACCATTCGTACCTCGATGTTTAAAAGCTCTCATCCTGTTACCCAAAGTACACATAAGTAAGCACGATTGACCCTTTTGTAATTTTTGATCAATTTTTTTTGCCCAAAAATGGCCACGTGTCATAATTTAATATTTAAATATAGTTGACCGTATAAATACGTATTTGGCTTAAAAATAATAAAAATACATAGAAGAAAAAAATGATAATATATTAAAGGTGTATAAAAATTCATACATAATTAATTCTTAACTAACAAAGTAAAGTAATTAACCAAAATAATTAACACAAAATAAAATAGTTAACATACTAATTAATCTAAATAAAATAATTAGCAAATTATATTATGTCAAATAAATTACTTAATTAAATTAATTAATTAAATCAAATAAAGTTATTAACAAATACAATTTGGGAAAAAGATTTGAAAACCAAATCCCAATCTGAGTTCTCTGTTTCTCCCTCAAAATTGTCTGATTCCTCAAGGAAAAGTGCGATTTTCTCGCCTTGCAAAAAGGGGAAAGATGGAGAACTGGGTTTGGAATTGAAGTCACAAAATGGGTCTTTTCGATCTCCTTCGAATTCTGGGTGTTCATCAATGGAGTCTCGATCTCCTCCTCGAAGAATTGGTTGTTTTTGGTGGTTTCCAAAAATAACAAATTTGTGCCTGCAAATCTACGAACCAAGACCAGCCTTCTCCATTGAATTTCTAGAATTTGATGCTATAAATCTATAACCCATGACCACTGGCTCCATAGTGGACAACCCTCTCGACCCAAGCCTAAGCCTACAAATTTGCAAATCTGAGCCAACAACTTAAAGTTACAAATCTATAAATCCACCCTTTGATATAACATAGTTTTTAGATTTGGGTTTCATGTTTTAGAGAGAGAACATGCTTAAATCAAGGAGGAGGAGAGATGATCAATCAACACTGAGGAATAACATTTTTGGGAAAGTGTATGAAAGGAGACATAAGAGGATGAGTAATGAAGCTGAAACGAGTAAGGGAGAGGAGAAGAGAAAAAAACTTCGAAGCCAAATAAAAACTAGGCATGGAAACTTGAGGCCAAGGAAACATGTCCAGTATATTGAGCCGAATTTAAGAATGGGAGTTACTAAAGATAATATTTTTGAAGGCTACCAACGATTTTAAAAATTGTATGTTAAAATGAATTTGCATGTGTAAATGTTTGAGTAATTTTGTATTCTTCTTTAATAGATTTGTGTATATAGAATTTGAAGCAATATTTAGTATGTAATATTGCTTGGTATTTATTATGCATAAATTTTGAAGATAAATTACTTTTTCCATGGGTAATAAATTAATTGTCAACTAATAGTTAAAAGAGATATTGTAGAAGTAAAAATGTGATTATAAAGTTGAGAAAACACTTTGAAACATTATTCATAGTGTTTTTGGGATAATCACAATTGGTATATGTTGATTTATTTTTATGTATACTTCTTGTCCAAGAAGTAGTAAATTTTAATGTGATTATATGAATTTTGTATATTACAATTGAGATAAATATTTTATTTTTTTGATTTTTTATAAATATAGTGAAGTTCAAGTATTTCATAGTATTATGAGAAATGGAGAATACTTACATTAGAAAAAGAAAACTTGCACATTAAATTCTCTCTTTTGTCCAGCCCAGGATTTGAACTCAATCCCCAATTTTGGTCATAAAACCACCCGAGCACCATGGGCCTAGATGTTAATTTTACGCAAGGATTAACCCTTATAACAAAACAATTCTTTTTTCCCAGATTATTAAAAGACAAACGACACCCATTAATTTAAGATACACCATCGTCCAATCTCCATTGTCGGCTCTCTCTCATCTAAAGCTCAACAATTTCAGATACCCAAGAGTTAGGGTTCGGTAACTTGAGGGTTCCATTAATTGTCATCTCTCTCTCTCTCTCTCTCTCATCTTTCGTGTTCAGTGGCCATCATCTCAGAATTCGTGAATGAAAATGAGAAAGCAACCTAAAGAAAATAGCAACCAAAAGGTTGGGGACGGTTCAATATTTACTGGAGTCGGTGGGATTTCATCACCGAGGTATTGTGGGTGTGGGATACGAGTAATAATTTGCATCATTACATTAACTCTTAGTTCATTTATTCTAATTTTTAAGGCACATAAGTAAAGTGAAAGTGTAAAACAGAGGAGAGAAAACTTATGAGTGAGATCAACAGAGAGTAACCAGGGACGACTGCGGACTGAGAGAACAGAGAATATGTTTGTGATAATTTGCCAAAATCATGCTTAAAACTCTAGTTTGGGAACTGCTATAGTCATTTTTAGTACCTGGCCATATCAATCAGTAAGGAGTCTAGGTAATGTCCAGAAAATATGTTGAAAAGTGATCCTTAACTTGTTTTAGGTCTGTTTTGTATGCTCTCCAAATTTCATGTTTAAAAGCCATGAAAAGAGGACTTTTGGGGGTCAACCAACTCCTAGCTGAGAAATTACAGAACCTGAACCATGTATGCAAAATTCCCTAGCTATTTCATGACACAAATGTGCTTCAATAGTTATCTAAGCCAAGTCTAGGACTGTTTTGGTGTTTGTCATGCTAAAGTAATGTTTTAAGCTCTAAATTGGGACTGTTTTGGGTGAAACATGGCACCTGACCATACTAGGCTGTAATGAGCACATATTATGTCACAAATACATTCTAGAAATGATTTCCAAGCATAGCCAAGACTGAAGTTAACAAAAAAGACCGAGTTCATGTGTATCTAGCAAGTATAAAGTGAGCTTTAGGGGGCCAAATCATGCTAGACCCCTAGACAAAGCAAGGTCATGGTAAAAGTAACCTTAGAAAACCATTTTACACTTGCCTAGACTATCTAAATGGCTAACTCTTGCGAATTTAGGAAAAAGTTAAAAACAGAATTAAGTGAGAAATGTATTGAACAGACCAGTTTGAGCGTTAGACAGAAGAGGCTTAGCTGGTATGAATGGGGAACCTAAACCATTAATAAAATAATTTGATATGTGTTCTAGAAGTAGGGCCAGATGGGAGAGCCAAATGCTTAACCAAGAAATTCAAACAAATCACCAAACAAGCATGAAAAATCATGCTAACTGCAGAATCTGCAGTTGACAGAGAAGAAACAAGTTAGTTTCCAGATTTCTACATCTGAAAGAATTTCAGAAACAATTAATCAGTTGAGTAAACACTCTTTCTCAGTCACAATATAATGTTTCATTTCATATGACACCTCAAATTTTCAATGGGATATGATAAAATAAACAAAGGTATATATACACACACACACACGCATACATACACATATATAAAGTGTTTCTTATGTACATTTACTATTTTATGTATCTTAACTCTTTACATGCATGGGTAGTCTTAAGATTGATCTTGGTCGAATAATCTAAATGCAATTATTGAAGAATGGTCCCTTCTATTGATAATTTCTCAGTTTGACTTAACAGCATCGTATCATAAATTAGTTCTAAAACAGAGGTAGAGTGATACTCTTTCATCCTATCCATGTGATGCAGATAGATATCTGCCTTCAAATGATTCGGAACAACCACCTGTTTCAAGAGGGAAAGAGACCAGGTATGAGAAGATTCAGCGACATTAAAACCAAAGAATTGTTAGTTTCAAGAGGGAAAGAGACCAGGTACTATGATATAAAATTTTAATTATTTACATACGATCGTTATAATTGTTAGTTTAATTTTGTACGCACGCAATCATTTTGTGGGTTTTTTCAATGGATTGACTCTATCAACATGTTAGAAGATGTTGAGAATTCTTCAGGTATGTTGAATAGCATTGAAATTGTACTACATATGATGAAGGACAAAGCTCATGACTTGGAAATACAAGTATTGAAAATGGAAAAAAAAAGAAAGTCAAATTGAAGAATGATTTGAAGTGTTTAAAAGAAGAAATAAGGAATTTACAAACTAGGGAGAAGTGGTTGACAATGTTCGAAAAAGCTAAAAGCGGTACGAGGCGTTTTTCTCCGTTCGAGGCGAGGCGTAAGCCTCGAGGCGGAGCGAGGCGGAAGCCTTGATTTTAAGACCTAAAAGTCCCCAAAAAATTATACAAAAATGCTAATAAAATCATAAAATAATCCACCATTATAATCAAGGTTATAAAAGACATAAATAATCAACGTCACATTAATGTATCATTACAAAACATGAAAACAACATAATATCATCAACTACTTATATAGTGATCATCCATCACTATATAAGTAGTGTATCATTCGTATCCAGCGGCCTGAAAAAAGGATCAAATCCTTGATCATCATCCCCACCATCATCATCATCATCCCTATCATCACTAAGAGGATCCTCCATGGAATCATCATCGTATCTAATAGCTCTATCATCCTCCTCATTGTCAGTGCTAAGATCCTCAAACTCCGGTTCTTCATCTACCAATTGCAATCCCTTCCCTTTATCTATAAATAAACAAGTGAGTATATATTTAATCTAAATGAGTATGTTTTGTTAAAGAACACTTTAAAGACAAATGAGTAATGACACTAACCTTTTGTTTTAGTTTTTGACTGGAAAGTCTTTCTCTTTCTCTTTTGACTTCCTTGTTTACTACTTGTTCCTTGAGTCCCTTTCCCTCTAAGTGTAATCTCCCTCACGTTAGTCTCTTCTCCTCCAATTGTCTTTTCATTCCCATGAGTTCCTTCACCCTCCTCAATATCATCATTCCCATAAGTCACTCCCGATATATTTTCATCATTTCCCCCGCAACCCACTCATTATCAGATGGCACACTATCAACAACCAATGGATCCTCTTCTTCTGTTAGTGCCTTTTTTTTGATGTGCCGATCTTTCAATTTTTTATTATACATAACGTAAGCCAATGAGTTAAGCCTGGATGCGGACAGTCGATTCCTTCTCTTTGTATGTATCTATATTAATTACAAGTAATTGAGTATTAGTGAGATCCAATGATTGAGAATATAAATGATTTATATCTAATAAATACCTGACTGAAAGTACTCCAATTACGCTCACACGCCGAAGATGAGCAAGTTAAGCTCAAAATCTTTACTGCAAAGTTTCTTAATTCTGGAGCTTCATCTCCATATGCGATCCACCAATCAGCTGGATCAATATTAAAACATATATCAATCTTACCAAGACCACGTTTAATCAAAATGAACGCATATACATTCATTAATCGCATTTGACTTACCGGGAGCACGTTTCTTACAAGTGTTTTTGGCATTTGTGTAGCCAAATAAGCCTTGTCTCAATCGGAATGCATCCAATTGCAAATCAGCTTTCTCTCTTTCCTCGGAGTTAGGAATAAGCTTGTCCATACAAGCGTACAATCCCACCTTAACTTCCACATTGGCACAGAAATTGTCATCATAATGAAAATGAGGATTCAAAAAATATGCAGCAGCGTGCAAATGCCGATGCAACTGATTGTCCCACTTAGCATCTATTATGCTCCATATCTCTTTATAGGCCCCCTCCTCATTATCCAAATTTTTTGCAATCTCTTCTTTCGCGTTGTCCATGGCACCATATAAAAATCCCATTCCCGGCACCTTTTCTGAATCTGTCATCCTTAATACACTTACGAGAGGTTTTGTGGTCTTAATTGCATATCCCACACTACCCCAAAAATTCCTATCACTCAGAATGATTTTTCTCGCCTCTCTACCTTCAGGTTTTTTTGCCCAACTACAATTTGCCCACTCCCTAGATGTAAACATAGCCTCCAAAGGCTGTCTCAAACTATGCATACTCTGTAAAGTTAAATAAGCAGTGGCAAATCTAGTGGCGGCTGGCCGAACAAGATCTTTATTAGTGTTGGCCCTCATCAATGCCAATACCCATCCATGATTATATATGAAGTTGCTTACCTACAATTACATAATGGCATTCATCGCAAATTAATAATAATTCAAGTATTCATTGAATAAAAAAAATTATAAAACCAAATAAAAATAAAAATAGTAATTACCTTCTTGGCCTTGGTCAAAGCATTTTTATGTTGAGGCAACTCTCCAAGCTTCTCAAGCATCAAATCGATGCAATGCGCGGCACACGGTGTCCACCACATACGTGGCCTCTTCTCCATTAACATTCTCCCCGCCGCCTTATAATTAGATGCATTGTCAGTGACTACTTGAATAACAAGATCTTCTCCCACTTCCTCAACAACCTCATCAAGTAGTTTAAACATCAAATTAGCATCTTTAACTGCATCAGATGCATCAACAGATTTTAAAAATACTGTGCCATGGGGGTTGTTTACAAGAAAATTTATTAGTTGTCTTCCCCTAATATCTTTCCAGCCATCCGACAAGATTGACACCCCCGTATGTGACCAAGTCTTCTTTACCTCCTCAACAAAGGCCTTTGTAGTCTTCTCTTCCTCCTTCAATACCCAAGAGCTAAGGTCGTATGGAGTGGGGGGTTTCAAACCACGACCATAGTTCCCAATTGAGCGGCACATATTTAAAAATGAATGACTGCCTGCAGCATTAAAGGGAATCCCGTTTTCAAAGAAGAATCTACCAATATCAAGACAGACTGCATTACGAGCCTCCTTTGAAAATACGGTACGATTTGTTGTAGCATCATCATCAGCAGCATCAACATCTACAACAAATCTGTCCATGGGTCCCTGAACTCCCCTCGCGGAGGCACTACCCACACTTGAACCTCCCAAGGATGGATGCCCACTATAATAAGACCCACTTTGTATTTTTTCAGCTTCATTTCTTTGTCTTTCCTCTTTTGAGTCGACACTTTTTTTCATCAAAGACGCAAGCTCTTCCTTCACTTCACTTGGTACTTTTTTGCAAGCCTCAACGTTACTATGATTACCGACAAGATGATTTTTCAGCCTTGTAATCCCTCCTTTACAAATTTTTTTACAAAAATTGCATTCCACATATAAATGAGATTTATTAACTCCAGGAGCTTCAGTGCCATATTTTCAAGCTGGATCTTTCCTACCCATAATAACAATTCACTGTAAGAAAAAAATATATATATATATATATATATATATATCAGTACAAATGTACAATATTATAAGAATATAATAAGTATCAGTATCATATATATTACTCTATGACTATTAGTACATATATTATATATATGAACATATTATATATTATTTAGCCAAAAAAAAATTGCAAATATTATATATACACAGTATCCGTACATACTAGTATACTACATATATTGAACATATTATATATTATTTAGTAAAAAAAAATTAAACAAATAAATAAATAAATAATTAAATATTATATATTATATATTATATATCAGTATCATATATATTAAATATATATATATATATAAATTTAATATCTATATATATATCAGTACAATATTACTCTATTAGTACATATATATATAAACATATTATATATTATTTAGCCAAAAAAAAAATTGTACATATTATATATACACAGTATCAGTACATACTACATATATTGAACATATTATATATTATTTAGTAAAAAAAAAATTAAACAAATAAATAAATAATTAATTAAATATTATATATTATATATTATATATCAGTATCATATATATTAAATATATATATATATATATAATATATATATAAATTTAATATCTATATATATATATATATCAGTACAATATTGCTCTATTAGTACATATATATATATAAACATATTATATATTATTTAGCAAAAAAAAAAATTGTACATATATATATACACAGTATCAGTACATACTACATATATTAAACATATTATATATTATTTAGTAAAAAAAAAAATAAAAATAAAAATAAAAAAAAATATTATATATTATGTATCACAGTATCAGTATCATATATACATTTAATATATATATATATATATATATACATTTAATATCTATATATATATATAAGTACAGTATTACTCTATATGTACATATAGAATATTAGTATATATTGTATTTGTTACCGACTTACTGTAACTGGTATTAGTACATATACTGGGCAGAAGAAAAAAAAAAAGGACGAACGTACCTTCTTCTTCTTCTCCGATCACTTCGCCTTCGCCGACCTTCTTCTTCTTCTCCGATCGAGTCGGCGACTTCGCAGCCAGAGGCGACTTAGCAGGCGCAGGTTTCTTCGCAGCTTCTTGCCTCCTTCGGTCAGTTCCTTCGCAGGCGCAGCCAAATCACAGGTACTCCTCCTCTAAAATTCTAGGGCTTTAAATCTAGCTTGGACGACGTCGTTTCTTTTTTTTTTATTTGGGCCATACGTAAACCAAGGCTTACGCCTTGGTACGCCTTGAGGCGGTTGGCGACGAGGCGCACGCCTCAGCCGAAAAAAGCCCTAGCCTCTGTTTCTTCCCTTCTTGCGTACGCCTCGCCTTTGCTTTCTTCCGCCTCGCTACGAGGCGCGCCTTAAGGCGTACGCCGCAAACGCTATTTCGAACATTGGTGGTTGATACTTGTAATTGGGGTGTTTTTTGTTTTGTGTTTGAGCAGGTTAAAAACCATGTTATAGTTTTAGTTGTATTGATGTTTGGAAAAAATTGACTTTTAACTCGTGATGTTTTGGATGATTGTGTTAATGTAAACTCACGATGTTTGGATAATTGTTTTATTTGGATGATTTTGTTATTGTAGACTCATGATGTTTGGATAAATGTATTATTTGGATGATTGTGTTAATGTAGACTCATGATGTTTGGATAATTGTTTTTTTTGGATGATTTTGTTATTGTAGACTCATGATGTTTGGATAATTGTATTATTTGGATGATTGTGTTAATGTAGACTCATGATGTTTGGATAATTGTGTTTCTTTGAATTGTTATTAAGCAAAATAGAGCATTGAATGGTTTGGGACATCCCAGTTTCTTTTGTGTTTCCTCAAATACAACTTTATGTGCTGCTCAGTATAACCTAACACATTTACTTGCACCTTTCCTTCAGGGGTAATTAATTGAATGAATGAAAACTGTTTATCATTTCTTTTAAGTTTCCAAAAAAAGTTGACTAAAAAAAACATTTATCCCGAAAATCAAGCCATTTCTTTTATATAATTGAATGAATGAAAACTGTTTATCATTTTTTTAATTTTCCAAAAAAATCATATAATTATGGGTCAAATATAGATCGACCCATATTTTAAATTTCAAATTTACCATTACTATGATCTAATTAAATAAATTATTTATGATATTTAATTTTTATATATCTTCCATCTCTAATGTTTTATACATTCTTCCTCTCTCTCTCTAAAATTTTATACACACTCTCGTATTTTTAAATTTTCTCCCTTTAAATTTTTTGTACACTTGTAATCTCCTATCTAAATATTTTTTTCTCTCTATCTAAAAAACTTTGTCAGAATCCGTTTCCGTTTCCATTTCTCTTTTTTGTTTCCGTTTCCGTTTTCCATTTCTGTCCATTATTATGTAATAGTAGTAGGTTACTAGTTTCTATTCAAGAGATTTTTACTAAATTGGCTAAAGATCAAAGTGCATTAGAAATTTGGAAAGAGATCACTACCAGGATGAGAAGTTAAAGAGGCGTAATATGTATGGATTCTGTGCGGCAATCCTTTGGGTCCATTCCACTAATGGCCTTCAAAATCAAACTAGGAACTGCCAATTTTCCACACTAAAAGGGCATAGAGAATATCAAGAGGATCGTTGAGCAGCCATCAAGCCATAACAGAGTTTGCATCAAATAAAAAACAGAGCTTGCATCAAAGTCTGTATTACAACTGCCTTAGAAATAGGGCCTGTATTATAATCATCTTGTATTACAAAATGAAGCAGCAGAACAGCACCAATGTAATGTAGCAGCAATACAGCAGCCGTACAGAAGAATAAGTCTAAACAAAAATAAAAAGTAATCCAAACAATAAGTTCTTTACGGCACTTCCAAAAGTAAATTAAAAAAGAGCAATTATGCCATCAAGGGGCAAGGGCTATACAAAAAGAATATTATGATGTGTTTAGGTACCTCAATTTCATGCCTAAAATAATACAAAAAAGAGTATAACATGCTTGAATAAAAGAAATATTACAAGTTTAGATTAGCGACCATTTCACAAACATCCTCCACGCGTCCTTCAACGGTAACTCTCCTCCCTTTGTCTTCCACGACCACTTTAACAAGTCCTCCTCTGGAGCTTTCAGGCTTACACTCATATGCATTAGCCGGTACTGCAAAAGGCCATGGGGTGGAAGTACCTGGGGGCGTGTGGAGGAGGATGCTGTATTGCATAATATGCCGCATCAAAGGTGTATTACCCCTTGTAGCATGACCCAGTCACACCCTTGGTTTGAGCCTCACACTCGGGCCATGTGCTATAAATACCAGGGCACTTGCCAACCCAAACAACATAGAATGCAAATCTGGACATCTTAAGAAAATCTGTGCAAAAGTGATATACATGCAAGTAAGCATTTATTGAACATAGCAGACAATATAGGGTAAACAAGGCATGTAGATGACTGCAATTTGACTTACTGACTTAGATTTACAATAAACATAGGTGGATAGGTAATATGCTCAGGCATATAGGCAATATACTCGGACATATATGCAATATATGTAAGCAGATAGATGTAAGCAGGAGAGAACGGTATACATATGTCTGCATGAGATAAACATACTGCCTAATCTTAATAAATGTTCTCAGTAAGTCAAAGAGTCTCAGAGTATTAAAGCAGTTGACCCCTTTTTTAAAAAAAAAATTGCAAAACCAGAGAGAAGGATGTAGGTATGTCTAATCAGAGAAAATAAATAGTCCACAAATACTTTAAGTCTTTATCATATCTATCGAGATACTCATGACAAAATCCAATTCAGACGACAAAAAAATAACATCTGCCCAGCAGTTAATCAAATGATATGGAGACATTGCGAGCAAAACTATAATCCAGCACAGCAATTAAGACAGGAGGATGTGAAGTTATTATAGCAAAAAAAAATCCCAGCAGAAAGGTTTAATACATTTACCCATCGCAGCAATTCAATTAGGTCCAAAAAATGAGTATAGATGAGATAAAATGTTACTAATATCAGAATTGTATAAGCATGCATAGTCATTCTGTCTCATTTATTTTTCTCAACATGCTCAGTAAACAGGTTTAGACTATACGTGTAGATGAGATGTAACAATCAGATAGAGTGCCTCAAGCATATAACCACAACAAATCGAGAGAGAGAGAGAGAGAACAGTTACCTGAGCATAGCGTTATATCCTTGATTTATGCAGAGTAAAGTCATTTAATTCAATGTGTTGCTCAGTCTCAAAGTAAATTCATTCCCTTTATTCTTCTCAACAGACGTAGCAAGGAGGGGAAGGGTTGTGTATATATATATATATATTGGAAAATACTTTTTGAACACTGAATCGAGTTGAAAAAAATGAAGATTTCAAGAGATCAGAAATTTCAGTTGTCCAACGGAAGAGAGCAAAAAAAAATTGAAACAGTTTGTGAAAAACTGATCAGTAGAACTACGAGATGAGGTATGTAGAATCGTTTAAGCGGATGAGGTATGAGATGATGATACAATCCTGATCAGGCTCACATCAGACCTTAATAACTCAACTCAAGTCCCAGGGATTTATCAAGCGATTTTAAATATTTGGGCTGAAGTTTATTCAAAGATGTTTAAAATGGAGTTCAATTCAAGGCCAATTTTAATCAATTCATATGGCAATTTATATTCTAGCAAATTCGCATGTGGGCAACGGACATTCCAATTCGCATAATTGGAGTGTATTATTATGGCTCCATGAAAAATCCAGATGATACCCCCAATCCTGATGATAATTGTTGTTAGGATATACATAATTGTTGGGGTAACAAGAGAAATTGCCACCATACTGCATCAACTCAAATTTGATGGAACATTGATGACTCGGATGATTTCCAGCACAATAATCACAAATTTCCGCCACATTTTGACTACGTTGTACTGCAAAAGCGTCAATCATCCTCGAAAGTGTCTCAATCTGTGCTGACAATTCATCGAATTCATAAATCCCTGCCGCTCTTGGTTGCGTCAATCTAGTATGCGGCCATTGATAGTCATAGTTGGCCATGGTGTACCTCACACGGAAGTAAAACAGAAAAAGAAATAAAATAAAATCAAATAAAAATAAAACGTTTAAATTAAGATTGAATTGATTATAACTAATATGGAAATAAATATTAAACAAAAAGATTCCCCGGCAACGGCGCCAAAAACTTGTTGTCAGATTTCACAATCAACAATTACGTGCAAGTATACACGATCAACAAGTAATAAAGTGATAAGATAGAGTGTCGAACCCACAGGGAATCTCTGTTCAATAATTTCCAACTACTAGTACTATATCAATTCTATTTTATTTAAACAATCACAATTTGAATAATGATTAAACTATTTAAATCAAAACTAAGAATAAGAACTAACACAAAGATGAAAATTCAGATTTTTAAAGGCTTAAGACTATAATATCCCCAATTATGTAATACAAACTAATTATCCAATTCATCCAATTATTAACTTCAACAGAGTTGTTAAACAGAAATTCAAAGTTATTCATAAGCCCTTTTCCAAGTGATCAAATAAATTTATCTAACTCAATTAATTATGCGATATTCCTATGCAAAACTAAAGAATTAAATTCATTAAGCACCAATTCCCAATAGTTACATGCAGCGAAGAGATATCCCTATTCACTTCACAACCCTAATTATTCATCCCATGCAAATAATTAAGAATACATGCTATCACATTCAGATCTAACCCTAGATTTCATCTCCCGAATTCATCTAAAGTATCCCGCTAATTGTTGATCAGACAATTACTCAATAAACACAAATTATGATAGACAACTCAATATGAAGTAATAATTAGAATCAAATAAATAACTAATCCATAAACACAAAAGATTCAATTGTAGCATTAATTGCAAATTTAGTTCATACTGAAAATAGAAAACATGAATCCCAAATAAGTCATCATAATTAAATTACAAATCTAAGATAGAGGATAAGAAAAACTCAGTAGAAGTTCTTCAATCTTCAAGTCTCTAATCTGAATTCCTTGCAATGCTTTCTCTAGTCTCCAATCTCCCAATTCAGCTCTGTATCTCAATCCTTGCGTATGTATGCAACTATGAATGTACCATGTATGTGTGTATCTATGTATGTTCTCTATTTTCATCTCTCTATGTCTCCTTTATAGTTTCTGAATCAAATCAATAGAAAGAATCCAATTCCAAATCAATTTCCCAAAAGAACTGAACTTCAATATTTTTTTCCTTCCGCGCATTCTCGCCCCGGCGAGAAAATATTTTCTGCTTCGACGTCTGTTGGTAAAATGGCCATAACTTGTGATCCGGGAGGAGTTACGAGGCCTGCCACCTACCAAATCGAAGATATCGACGAGATCTACAACTTTCATTCTTTGAGAATTGAGAGATTCAGGCCGGAGCATGGTTGAAATTGAGCTTGAAGTGGCTGTTATGTAATGACAACTCCAAACCTTGATCTCTGTTGATAAAAATGTCATAACTCTCGCATCCGAACTCCGATTGAGGTGATTCAAGATGTTCCGGAAAGCTAAGAAGTAAATATACAATAAAATCCAAGTTCCAAACCAAGAACATGCATTTATTTTAATGTTAAAAGCCCTGTAATCTTCCCTTCTCGCACTTGCTCGCATGTTGTACTCCAAAAGATGTTCGAATTGCGTTTCCTTGCTCATTCCTACAAAATAACATAAAAACACTATAAATATCTAATACTAAAATACTTAAGAACTAACAAATTATCAAGTCAAACGTACTTAATTCGTAAGTATAAAACCCATTCATCAATGGACGAGATCATCAGATTGTCTTTTGATCCAGGAATTCGTGAATGGAAGTTGTTGCAATGTGAAGAGTTCTACATACTGATTAGCATAGTGGAAGTATTTGGTCTACGTGTGGAAAAGTGTCGTGTTGATGTGGACAAGTTTTTGATTAAGGAAGTTCGAAAGTTTAAGTTTCCAAGTTGTGTTACGAGGAGCTTGCAGGATGCTATATCGATTCGAGTATTGCTTGAAAAGAGATGTTTACAAGTTGTTCATGTCAATTCGGGGAAGTTGCCAGACGACGAAGTGTTCCTTGCAGGAGTTGGAGTTTTTGATAATTATTTTCATATTCTTACTTGTGATATTGCTTTTATATGTTATGTGCAAAGTGAGAATTGTGATTATGATTTGTTTGATGATACTAACTTAATTTGCTTTCATGTAGGATCAGATTTGTGGGTAAATCCTTTTCAAGAGGAGGGGATGTCAGATTTGAGGACAAATCCTTTTCAAGAGGAGGGGAATGATACAATCCTGATCAGGCTCACATCAGACCTTAATAACTCAACTCAAGTCCCAGGGATTTATCAAGCGATTTTAAATATTTGGGCTGAAGTTTATTCAAAGATGTTTAAAATGGAGTTCAATTCAAGGCCAATTTTAATCAATTCATATGGCAATTTATATTCTAGCAAATTCGCATGTGGGCAACGGACATTCCAATTCTAATCAGCCAATCACATGGGTTTCCTAGCATATTCAGGACTTAACATTTACATATGAAGGACTTAACATATTAGCTTCCTAAATCATGTGGGCCACGCGATTTTCAAATAGACAACTAGCTGATTTTGTTCTCCACGAATTAATGGGTTACTAACAATTAATGGATTTCTAATTCCAAATGGAGGAAGGATTCAGATTTCTAATTCAAATTTGATCGCGGATTTCCTTAATTATTAGGGTATTTTCAGCATGTTTTAGATTCCTAATGTAATTAGAATGTTTGATAAGTAGGATTTAATTTCCTTATTGTTTATTAGTTAGGATTTGGTTTCCAAATTAATTTAGTAAGTTAGGATTTTGTTTCCAACTAATTTTATAATTCCTATTAGGATTAGAATTAATTTTGAGTAGTATAAATAGGGGACATAGATGATGTACTTGATACACTTCAATCAGATTTATTCAATACAATTATTTGTGAGGTTTTCTCATCTTTTGGTTCTTTGAGAATTTCTAGGTTACTTCTAGTTTTTCTTTGAGATTCAAGTTTGACTTATCATACAACAATACATAGTTGTGTGTGGCGTCTTCTACCGCACTAATCGTCGATTGTACCGAGATTACCGCTTACATATAAGCGAGGGGTCAAGGTGTCGTTGGTGTCCATTCAACGCAGATTTTCAAGGCGAGCAATTGTACCAAGATCACCGTCTACATATAGGCGAGGGGTTAAGGTGTTGCGAGCAATCCACCGTTCAACTTTGCTAGAAACGATCCGGGCGACGACCACCTCACGCAAGCGTGCCGTGGAGTCCATCAGATGAGGTATGTAGATTTACCAAAAACTAGGGGTGTAAACGGATATATATGAATCCGGATACAGTAGTATCCATATCCAAAAAATTAATTCGCTATCCGTATTCGTATCCGATATCCGGCAGATTTTAAAAATATTATCCGTATCCGGTATTCGGAATAATTTTCGAATACGGATAATATCCGTTTTCGTTTATTTTATTCGAATAAATAGATTATTCGAATATCCGGTATCCGAATTCGTTTATCAATCACCTAATATAAAATTCATTCAAATTATTTACAAAAAAATTGAATAATTAATCACCACCAATCACAATTTAAAGTTTAAACCATACATATTAATATTTGATACGTTCTCTAAGTTAAATTTTAATTTTTCTGATCAATGGTGTATGATGATGTGTTTGACATTTTCCTTCCCTTTATGATTAGGATGACAATTTAAAGTTTAAAGTTTAAACTATACATATTAATTAAACATCCTAATCATAAATGAGAAAAAAATGTCAAACAGATCATCATACACCATTGATCAGAAAAATCAAAATTTAAACATCTTAGAGAAAGTATCAAATTAACATCATTGAAAAGATAGTGAAACTCTTGTTCTTCTTTGCAATCATATATCCTTCATTAATTTGCATATTAACTTACAGCTACAAGAGAAAAATAAATAATATTAGTATAATGTTAATCTAAAATAATTAATATAATGTTAAGTATTAACTTTTACAAGATAATTAAGAGATCTATTCCAAAGAAGCATCTCTCTCAATCAGTTACATCAAGATAAAATGAAGAACACAAATTAATTTTTCCAAGAATATATTATACTATGCCTACATCTTTATCAATTCTAAACAAATGCCCACATCTTGACAATCAAAATCAACTAGTTTACAATCACTTACAACAATTAAAAGTTAATAAATGGATTATAGTTAAAAATGGAAACACAAGATGGATGATCCAAGAAAGGAATATAAAACAAAGAAATTACCTGTAGATGCAGCAATACTGAAGGTGGCTGATTTGCCTCTTTTAACTGGATAAGGAGTTATTACAACTCCACTGATCTTGACATCATAGTCAGCCTCCTTATCTGCACATTTTACTAGAGGAAAAAATGAATTAGTGTCCACTTCAGCAACCTTATGAAGAATGACACAAAAAGCCTTGAAAAAACATCTTGGAGAAATATGTTTAATTTTATTTCAGAATTTGTAAGGAGAGCTGAGAACTCTTCCTAAAAATCCATTTGGAGACGGGATGAGTGAAGAAGGGCCAGTCTGGGAGTTCTCTATCATTGTATATCATTTAATATCATTCACATCACAATACACCATCCTAAATACATAACATAATTTAAAATAATATTACATCATTTAAAATAATTCATCCCCTAAAATATGACAATCATAATTAATTTAAAGTAAATGATTTGATATATAACAAAATGATTCTAAAACCACTTCGAATCTTCGTTGTCCTCCTACATCGATAATAATCATCTCTCTTTTTAGCATCAACTTTGATAATAAATTCTCACTGCAAATACAAACATAAATAAAAGTAAGTCATATAATCCAAACAATCTCAAACATTTTAATTATCCACAATAAGTACATGAGCAAAATTTTATGAAAAGATAATATTAGTTTGTTCCCATAAGTCAGCCATATCATAATTTGATCATTGACTTAATGACAGTTCCTCCTCTTAAAACAATACAGATAACATACAAGCCAATACAAGGAAGTGTAGAGCATCTAAGATTATAGTTAAGATAAGGCTGAACAATATAAGTTCAAGTTCATGATTTGTAAAATTACTAATACTTGTAAGTTTGCAAAAACACAATCTAATTAAGATACGCAACGGAAAATGGAAATTAAAATTTTTGCAACTTATCCATGAATCACCTTATGCATAGCTATTAATTGAAGAAGAATAACAAGAGATAATACCTTTGATGATTCAACTCTTGAACCGCTACAAGATCTACTCCTCTCTTGATTTCTTCAAGCTCCTCCAATCTTCAATCCTTGGATCAAACTTAAGCTACAAAGTGTATGTAGCACTCTAAAGGTGATCCACCAAGAAATGATTAATAAAGAAACAAATTATGATTTCCTAGAAATCAAGGATGACTAATCCAAATAATTCTTTATTTCCTAACTCTTAAGAAATCCAAGAATGATTATTGATTTTTTTCTAATCTCTATTAGGGTTCATCTCATGATGTCTTGCAATCAAAAATGCAAGTATTCATGTAATCATTCTAGTTGTATACTTACAAGTATACATATTCTCCTAACCCACATGTAGGCTTCATTTCACACATAACATATGTTACTTGTTTAATCAACATTAAGCAAGTAACACATATTAATCTAGAAATTGAATTTCATTTGAATTTGCATTTCATTTGCATTTGCATTTGTAGGAGCATTTATTACAACTAAACTCTTTAGCAATAAATGTATTAATTCAATTCCCAATCTAATTAGGAATTAAATAATAATAATAATAATAATAATAATAATAATAATAATAAGATTTCTCTTATTAATTTATAATTCAATATTTCTCCAAATATATCATTATAAATATTAAGCTATTCAATTTATTCTACTAATAAATTAAATACTTAATTTATTATCATTAAGCCAATTGTTTCTAAATAATATATTTCTTTTTGCGGTGTGACCCTTTAGATTCAATATTATGTCGGTAGTAGAATAAATAAATTAGAACAATTCTAATATTATTTATAATGAATTAAACTCCTTTAATTCATATATAAATAAATAATATTTATTCTACATCATGAGTGACACCTTACGATAATGTATCATGACTATCCGTATAATATGAAATCAACGTTTAATCACATAGAACCTATTCAGTAGTAGTTACCGTACAATTCAATCCTTCTACCATACAATGTCCCGATTAAATATAAGACATGGAATTACTGACAAGTCTTATTTTATTTAATCATATGCATTTCGATTTAAGAATGCACAACTCCGATTAATGTAAATTAGAAACTCCTTTCTAATTTTCATTCAACCCTAGCCAGGGATTTTTGAGTTGTCATTTATCAAATCGCATAGGACATTCTCTCCTTTTATCAGAAGTGGTAAATCCTTTGTCGATCATTCACCTACCTCCGTGTATACTTTATTATACCCGTACACACCCTATGACATACCCTAAGGTATTAAGGAATATGACAAAGTATAACTTAACATACACAAGGTACTATGATGATCTCAAGTCCAAGGATCACTTGTACAACTATCACTTAAGAACTTCCCTATTGACAGGTGAATAAAACTCCATTAGGGTTCTTTAAGCGAGTCACGTTCAGTGAACTTATTCTCTAATAAGCACCTATATACTTGCTTTAGTGTCTTCACACAAATGATTATGAGATCAATCATTATCTTCTAAAGATCAAGTATAGTATGTACTAATCTATCCGGATCAGTTATCTCAATATTAGTGATCCAACGATTAGGAACATTTTAGTTTTGAGCTTTCTTGAATTTAGATCTCACTAGCATGATCTCATCATGATTCTAAAAGCATTGCTCAAAAATTATGGGTTCATCACATTTATTAATTCAACCAATTAACATGGATAAAATATGCCTTTTATTCTATTATTAATATTTGAATAAGATTACAAAGTAAATGTTTATTACATCAAATATAATTGGCTTGAGGGCATATTACTTTCAATCTCCCACTTGCACTAAAGCCAATCACCTTGGTATCTAATACCCATTTTATCGAAATGGCGATTGAATTGATCTTGCGATAATGCTTTAGTAAATGGATCTGCAATGTTGTTCTGAGAGTCCACTCTTTCTAAGGTGACATCTCCTCTTTCAATTATTTCTCTAATTAAATGAAATCGCCGCAACACGTGTTTGGATCTCTGATGAGACCTGGGTTCCTTAGCCTGTGCAACAGCTCTAGTGTTGTCACAATGAACCGGAACGGGTCCAGTAATGCTAGGAACTACCCCGAGTTCAGAAATGAACTTCTTCATCCAAACAGCTTCCTTTGCAGCTTCACTTGCAGCTATATACTCTGCCTCTGTCACTGAGTCAGCAATTGTTTGCTATTTGAAACTCTTCCAACTCACTGCTCCACCGTTCAAGGTAAATACATACCCTGACATGGATTTACTGTCATCTTGGTCAGTTTGAAAACTTGAGTCTGTAAAGCCCTCTAGTTTCAAATCAGACCCACCATATACTAGAAACACATCTTTAGTTCTTCTTAAGTACTTCAAGATGTTTTTCACAGCTTTCCAGTGTTCTTCTCCACGATTAGACTGATATCTACTTGTTACACTAAGTGGATAAGCAACATCTGGTCTGGTACATATCATTCCATACATTATGGATCCTATTGCCGAAGCATAAGGTATTTGATTCATGCGTTCTCTCTCTTCAGGTGTCTTTGGGGACAATTTCTTAGAGAGATTTACTCCATGACTCATCGGTATGAGCCCTCTCTTGGAGTCTTGTATGCTAAACCTCTTTAGCATTGAATCAATGTATGCACCTTGGGTCAAGCCGAGCATCCTCTTTGATCTATCTCTATAGATCTTTATCCCCAATATGTAGGATGCTTCCCCCAAGTCCTTCATGGAGAAGTGTTTAGATAACCAAATTTTAACTGATTGTAGCATCGATATGTCATTCCCTATAAGTAATATATCATCAACATATAATACCAGGAATGTCACAGCACTCTCACTAACTTTCTTGTACACACATGGTTCATCCTCATTTTTGATAAAATCAAACTCTTTGATTGTCTCATCAAAACGGATGTTCCAACTTCGAGAAGCTTGCTTCAATCCATAAATGGATCTTTGTAACTTACACACTTGATTTGTTCCAACCTTTGAAACAAAACCCTCTAGTTGTATCATATATACATCCTCATCTAGTTTCCCATTGAGGAAGGCCGTTTTCACGTCTATTTGCCAGATTTCATAGTCATAGTAAGCTGCAATCGCAAGTAAAATCCGGATGGACTTGAGCATGGCTACTGGTGAGAAGGTTTCATCATAGTCAACTCCTTGTCTTTGTTTGAAACCTTTTGCAACCAGTCTGGCCTTATAGGTCTCCACCTTGCCATCTGCTCCAGTCTTTTTCTTAAAGACCCATTTACACCGTATAGGCACAATGCCTTCAGGTGGAGTAACCAAAGTCCATACTTGGTTTTCATACATGGAGTCCATTTCGGATTTCATGGCTATTTGCCATTTCTTAGAGTGTTTACTACTCATAGCCTCATCGTATGTTACTGGTTCATCATCAGTTATGATGCGTACCTCATCATCATCTTCTATGATGAGTGTATATCTTTTGGGTATTTTCGGCACTCTTCTAGATTTACGACTCGGTTGTGGTACAGAAGTTATATTTACTTGAACATGTTCATCCACTTGATCTGTAGTGATTTGTGGTTCTTGAATTTCTTCAAGATCTATTTTCCTCCCACTAGCCCCTTCAAGGATAAACTCTTTTTCCAAGAAGGTAGCGTGTTTGGCAACAAACACCTTTTGCTCGGTAGGATTATAGAAATAATATCCTAAACTTTCTTTAGGATACCCCACAAATTTGCACTTGTCAGATCTAGCCTCAAGTTTGTCACTTTGTAACTTCTTTACATAAGCGTTACAACCCCAAATCTTAACATGCTTAAGACTGGGTTTCCTCCCTGTCCACATCTCATATGGAGTCTTAGGGACGGATTTTGAAGGAATCTTGTTAAGTAGATATGCAGCCGTTTCTAGGGCATGACCCCAGAATGATATTGGAAGGTCGGTGAAACTCATCATGGACCGCACCATGTCTAACAAGGTACGATTCCTCCTTTCAGATGCACCATTTAATTGTGGCGTACCAGGAGGCGTCCATTGAGAGAGAATACCATTTTCTTTGAGATGATTAAGAAACTCATTGCTCAAGTATTCTCCTCCTCAATCTGATCGAAGAATCTTAGCACTTTTGCCAGTTTGTTTCTCTACTTCACTTCTGAATTCTTTGAACTTTTCAAATGATTCAGATTTATATTTCATTAAATACACATATCCAAATCTTGAATGATCATCAGTGAATGTAATGAAATACGAATACCCTCCTCTAGCATCTGTTGTCATAGTTCCACATACATCTGTGTGTACCAACTCTAACAACCCTGCAACTCTCTCTCCATGTCCACTAAATGGAGATTTAGTCATTTTACCCATGAGACATGATTCACAAGTTGGATATGATTCAAAATCGAATGGTTCTAAAAGACCATCAATATGCAACTTGTTTAATCTTGTTTCATTGATGTGACCGAGTCTACAGTGCCAAATGAAAGTATGATTTACTTCATCTCTTTTTCTTTTACAAGTTTGTTCAATTTGAAAAATATTTTCATGTAAGTCAAGTAAGTAAAGTCCATCAATTAATCTACCAGTTCCAAACAAAACATTATTATTATAAATAGAACAAACATTGTTCTTAAATATAACATCGAATCCTTCTTTGTCCAACATAGAAATAGATATAATGTTTCTAATGAGAACAGATACATAATAACAATTTATTAAATTGATAGACTTTCCCATAGGCAGTGCTAAACAATAAGTCCCCACAGCTAATGCAACAACATTTGCTCCATTTCCCACTCGTAGAGTTACTTCTCCCTTGTTTAGCCTTCTACTTCTGCTTATTCCCTACAATGAATTGCATATGTGAGAACCACAGCCGGTATCTAATACCCAAGTAAAATTTTGACTTACAGAAAGATTTATTTCAATCATGAATAAACCTGTATCCGTAGCTGAAGCTTCAACAAGCTTTTTCTGCTTTGCCTCTGCAAGGTAATCCTTACAGTTTCTCTTCCAATGTCCAGGCTTATTGCAGTGGAAGCAAACTCCTTTGCTATCCGCATTTGTTTTATTCTTATTACCTTTATCAAATGTCTTTCCTTTTGCCTTCTTAGAATTTTTCTTCTTAGCAGAAGCTCCTTTGGGCCACTTCCTTTTCTTGGAAGCGTCACCTATCAGTAAGACTTGGTCTTTCTTGGATGGAAAATGACTCTCTGCAGTTTTCAACATGTTAAGCAATTCAGGCAAGCTGACATCAAGCTTGTTCATGTGAAAATTCACAACAAATTGTGAGTAGGAGTCCGGGAGTGACTGCAAGATCAAATCTTGGCTCAACTCTCCATCCATTACAAAACCCAGTTGTCCCAATTGTTCAATCAAATTGATCATTTTGAGGACATGTGCCTGTACTGTAGGGCCATCGGTCATTCTAGATCGGAAGAGCTCCTTAGATATCTCATATCTTGCAGACCTACTTTGTTCACCATACAACTCTTGCAGGTGAAGCAATATAGCAGGTGCATCCATTTTCTCATGTTGACGTTGTAACTCGTTACTCATGGATGCGAGCATGATGCATTGAGCTACCATAGCATCATCTTGCCAATTTTTAAAAGTAGCAATCTCTTCCTCAGAGGCAGTTTCTGCAACAGTTGCAGGAACAGACGAATTAAGGACATAAGATAATTTTTCAGCGGTGAGAACAATTCTCAAATTCCTTAACCAATCCGTGTAGTTCGGTCCAATATGCTCCGCAGTGATAGTGAATGGGCCATTTGTAAAAATCTGTAAATGAATTTTTATTTAAACAACATTAGCATATATTCATTTTATTAATCACCAATTTAATATAGGACTTCATTAAAAGGGTATCTCCCACTATTTTGTACAAACTATATGACCCTCCATATATAGTTCGACAAATTTTCAAAAATCTGTTTAGTGAGTAAGGATCCTATTGACATAAATATGCAGCCTTGTGTGTACACAACAAACCATATATTTATTCAAAGGGTAGACAACTCTTGTCAATTACATCAACTATGTAACTCCTTGTATTTTGCCTCTTAGATTATAATATTCAAGTATGTGCACATCCGAACTAAAATAATCCAAGTTAAGTTTCACCTAGCATTTCCATATAAGCGAATAGAAAAATATAGTCCTTGTGTGTGCACAACAAAACTAGTATTGTTCAATTCCTTATAAAACATTTTTAATGTAATAAAGCCAACATCTTAAAAATTTAATATGAGTCTTGTGTGTGCACAACAAACTAATATTAAATAATTCATACTCTATTGTTTTATCATGCTAGAAGGCTACGTTTGATATTTTTGAAATACCTTTAAACGTATTCAACTTAATATTTTGAAATGAGGGTTTTGTTATTAATGGTCTCATCTTGTTTAGCGCGCATGCAAGTATATATATATATAAATACGCGTCATATTAAACATTCATCAACATGAATAATAATATATTTAATATATATATTATAAGCATGCATTCATAGAATACTATATTCTATATGGGAGATTATGGACTTAATCTAATTTGATTCACTCGAGCCACCGAGTAAATCAATAGGTCAAACCTAGGGTGCAAGAATAAATTTGAATATAACTATTACATTCAACCCAGGCTTCATTACAAATGGGTCTTCAATGCTCCTGCTCTTCGGTTCCAATTTCTCTAGTAACTCTATTAAATCCTATTACATTCATTTTAACAAAATAGAAAACTTGATCAACAGTCAAAGGGAAGTACACAGGAGAGAGATAGAAATTACATTTAGAAATTTAGATAGGCGAGGTACGCAGACCCCATTATGAATAAAACCATTCATTCAAGCATCCATTCAAATTAAATCCAATCACATTGGTCAATAGTCCTTAATCATCCCCTATATATATATCAACATATATAAATACCATTCATCTCATGAATAATAAACCATTCAATATATATTGATATCATTTAATGGGCAATTGACTAGTAGAAATCCAAAATCCAATTAAAATAAACTCCTTTATTTTAATCCATTCCAAATTAATATAAACTCCTTTATAAAATTTAGAATCTTTGTTCAAAATTGAAATCCAATATTAATTAAAATAAACTCCTTTATTTTAAACCAATTTCAAGTCCAAAATAAACATCTTTATTTTTAACATTGAAAATGTAAAATTGGAAAATCAATTTTTTTTTTAAATGAACAGTGCCCGGGCTGCCCGGTGAACAGTGCCGGTCGGTGAATAGTATCCGGCGGTGAACAGTTGCCGGCAGTGAATAGTGTCCGTTTTTATTTTTTTTTATTTTGATGTTTTTCCAAAAAACATAATTTCATACTAACAATTATACCCAAAAAATTGTTCTAAACACATATCAACATATATATGATTGATACAATTAATAGTACGCATAAGGATGGCTCTTGATACCACTATAAGTTTGCAAAAACACAATCTAATTGAGATACGCAACGGAAAATGGAAATTAAAATTTTTGCAACTTATCCATGAATCACCTTATGCATAGCTATTAATTGAAGAAGAATAACAAGAGATAATACCTTTGATGATTCAACTCTTGAACCGCTACAAGATCTACTCCTCTCTTGATTTCTTCAAGCTCCTCCAATCTTCAATCCTTGGATCAAACTTAAGCTACAAAGTGTATGTAGCACTTTAAAGGTGATCCACCAAGAAATGATTAATAAAGAAACAAATTATGATTTCCTAGAAATCAAGGATGACTAATCCAAATAATTCTTTATTTCCTAACTCTTAAGAAATCCAAGAATGATTATTGATTTTTTTCTAATCTCTATTAGGGTTCATCTCATGATGTCTTGCAATCAAAAATGCAAGTATTCATGTAATCATTCTAGTTGTATACTTACAAGTATACATATTCTCCTAACCCACATGTAGGCTTCATTTCACACATAACATATGTTACTTGTTTAATCAACATTAAGCAAGTAACACATATTAATCTAGAAATTGAATTTCATTTGCATTTGCATTTCATTTGCATTTGCATTTGTAGGAGCATTTATTACAACTAAACTCTTTAGCAATAAATGTATTAATTCAATTCCCAATCTAATTAGGAATTAAATAATAATAATAATAATAATAATAATAATAATAATAAGATTTCTCTTATTAATTTATAATTCAATATTTCTCCAAATATATCATTATAAATATTAAGCTATTCAATTTATTCTACTAATAAATTAAATACTTAATTTATTATCATTAAGCCAATTGTTTCTAAATAATATATTTCTTTTTGCGGTGTGACCCTTTAGATTCAATATTATACCGGTAGTAGAATAAATAAATTAGAACAATTCTAATATTATTTATAATGAATTAAACTCCTTTAATTCATATATAAATAAATAATATTTATTCTACATCATGAGTGACACCTTACGATAATGTATCATGACTATCCGTATAATATGAAATCAACGTTTAATCACATAGAACCTATTCAGTAGTAGTTACCGTACAATTCAATCCTTCTACCATACAATGTCCCGATTAAATATAAGACATGTAATTACTGACAAGTCTTATTTTATTTAATCATATGAATTTTGATTTAAGAATGCACAACTCCGATTAATGTAAATTAGAAACTCCTTTCTAATTTTCATTCAACCCTAGCCAGGGATTTTTGAGTTGTCATTTATCAAATCGCATAGGACATTCTCTCCTTTTATCAGAAGTGATAGATCCTTTGTCGATCATTCACCTACCTCCGTGTATACTTTATTATACCCGTACATACCCTATGACATACCCCAAGGTATTAAAGAATATGACAAAGTATAACTTAACATACACAAGGTACTATGATGATCTCAAGTCCAAGGATCACTTGTACAACTATTACTTAAGAACTTCCCTATTGACAGGTGAATAAAACTCCATTAGGGTTCTTTAAGCGAGTCACGTTCAGTGAACTTATTCTCTAATAAGCACCTACATACTTGCTTTAGTGTCTTCACACAAATGATTATGAGATCAATCATTATCTTCTAAAGATCAAGCATAGTATGTACTAATCTATCCGGATCAGTAATCTCAATATTAGTGATCCAACGATTAGGAACATTTTAGTTTTGAGCTTTCTTGAATTTAGATCTCACTAGCATGATCTCATCATGATTCTAAAAGCATTGCTCGAAAACTATGGGTTCATCACATTTATTAATTCAACCAATTAACATGGATAAAATATGCCTTTTATTCTATTATTAATATTTGAATAAGATTACAAAGTAAATGTTTATTACATCAAATATAATTGGCTTGAGGGCATATTACTTTCAATACTTTCAATCATTCAACCCCAACTCATTTATATGTCAAATATAATCAGCTTACCTACAATAAGAACCAAACCACAAAATCTAAAATATTAATACTAATAAGAAATCACATTATCTAGTTTCTTCCCAACAGTTAGACTAACTGAAATAGGAAGCTTAGAAACACCAGCACTATCCATATAATCATCTACACCAGTTAGAACGCCAATAACTGCACAAGGGATTATGAAAGAAGGCGAAATAACTGTAATTCCTCTTGATCGCTTGACCTGGAAAGAAAAAAAATCCAATATAACTGTAAGCCAATAGTTTGTAACTCAGTTTTTACTTGTGAGAACAGAAGAAGATTATAAGCATGAGCATGAATCGAAGGGAAGCCGAGGTGAGAAAGAATGTACATGGTTTCAAAGGTGGAGGCATTTTCTACACCATTAATGATCTTCTCACGCACCTGCACGTAACCAACAAGGATATCCTTATTTCTTTCAGGCCAACACAACATCGACCATGTTGTATCCAACGAATGATGATATATATAAAAATTAGAAAAAGACGAACCAATTCCCTTGTTAATAAAATTACAGACTTATAGTGCTTAGACCAAGAACTGCATTTGTGTCTGCATTTGTATATTAACTATAAATACAAATAAAAGTTTTTGACTTTTTGAGGAAGTTGAGGAAGATATCTCAAGTTCGTCCGTTTTTAATTATATCTGTGCTTGACCATGATCAAGATTGTAAACTGAAAATAAAGTGTTCAACTCATTTAGAACAATCTATTGGATTCTATAAATTAGAATCTGTTCATTCAGGCATAAATGAGGAACCATCTAAGAGTTAAAAGAGTTTATGTACAATTCTCTACAAACCTACGGAGTGTAGATCAAATCATGTTTGTTGCAAAACATGGTATTACTAGAAGAGTCTGTCTCTTTGCATCCAAATAAGTAAATAAATAAATCACGTGTTTTGTTCTATGTATCTTACGAGGAAAGACAAACCGCGTGAAAGGAGCAACATTATGAACACAAAATGTTAGAAATTCTATTACCTGTCCATATCCTACATCAACTCCGTAAACAAAAGAAGCACCATTTTGAAGTACGCAATCAGTGAATCCTCTAGTTGATAATCCTGAATCAAGAGCTACTTTTCCAGCTACATTAATACCAAGTTGCTCAATGGCAGCCTCCAACTTATGCCCTGCCCTGGAGTAGAGATCACCAAGAAAGTCAAACAAATTGCACTGGTTTTGTGACGTTTCACAATTTTCGAAAGTTTATAAAATAAGGATTTTTAATTTTTCTTATTTTATGGCATGAGTTAAATTAAATATATGAATATTAGCATTGGTGTAATATTTAATATTTAATTATGTGAATATTATACAGCAGTATAATATTCAAAAGTGTGAATGTGTGGTAATGATTTAATATGTATATCAAAATATATGCATATTAGTATAGAATAAATAAATATGATCTTACTTGGATGTATTAATAATATATTAATATCTATTGGAGTAAGATAAATAAATTGCCAAAAACAATTTATGGACAGAGAGGAAATATTTATAATTTAATATTGCAATAAATAAATTGTACATATTGAATTATTTAATTGGAATAATTAACGGAATATCGATAATTATTCTAATGTACGTAATGATTGCGTAAAAAGTGGTAAAATAATATTATGGAAAATATTCCATAATTATTAGAATAATTTCTGGAATATTTAAAAATATTTAATTATTTATTTTTCAGAAATTTTGGGGTACATTTACTTAATATTTTATCACGCATTACGTACGGAGGTGTAATATTTAATTTAAGCAGGAGCTGTAGAATTCTTAAGCGAATGAGCTGAGTATTACATATGTAGCAGGTGGTATATGTGGTATATCATGTATGTTAAATTATTAAACTAACTATGTAAACTAAAGTCAAGTATTGAAGTAAAAGGTAAGGAAGCATACTGGGAGTTAAGTGTAGAAAAAAAAAAGGGGGGGCTGAGTCATACAAAGAGCAGGAGGTGTAATAATATTAGACTAGTAGACCTCCACTAAGCAAATTAGAGGTCTGATGAATCAAGAAGCTAGGAATCTATTAGCTTTAACCAATTTCAGCTCTCTCAAACTCCATTCGTCCCAGAATAACTTCAGGCATAATTCTCTATACCCAAATCACCAAGTCTATCAAAATGTCACCAAACTCTCAAGAACTGAAGTTATAAACGGAATTAGAAGAGGAATTGGAACAAGGAATTTCTAAGGAAGAATTCAATTCTCTGTAGTCAAGCAAGCTAAGGTAAGAAATTCAATCCACCAATTCAAAGTTCTTCTTTTCTTTGAGAATTGGAAATTGAGACTAAAAGAATGAATATAAATTTATTGGAGCAGTTGACTGTGTAATAAGATTGTTGTTGAATGGAACCTAAAACATGGGTGATTAGTTGTTGATGTGCAGAGGAATAAGGGTGGAGAATTTCCATGGTGGAATTCTGGACAAACAACAAACAAAGGGTTAAGAAAATCTGCAGATTAAAGTATACACACCAAATGCTGGATAAAATGTTTCCAAGAACTGTACTAGCTTGTAAACAGCAAATTGCTGGGAATTGAAGCATGGGAAACCTGTGTTGACATATTATAAAGATATCCAAGACTCTTAGAAGCTTTAAAACATACTAAAAGCAAGAATAAAACAAGAAGGCAACCATGTTGGGTGCAGGGCTGCTGCCCACGGCAGCAGCAGTCACAGTAGTAGTGGGCGAAATGGGCTGGGGGCTCTTTTGAGCTCTCAGTCGACAAGGTAACTTGTTTAAAAGATTTCTAAAATGGGTAAGTATATTACCTTGATAATATCCAAAATTTAGCGTAAAGGAGCTAGCATATAAGTGATGATATGGCGCGCCAAGCCAAGGGAATAGCTGCTGCTCGGCAGCAGCAGCAAATAGCAGCAAGACATGGGCAGCAGCAGCAGCTATGGCTGTATAGATGAGCCATTTTGGCTCTATAACTTAATTGGTAATTACCCATAAACTTTATGTTATAATTTCCTAAATAGACAAGTCCATAGATTATAAAATACATAAAAATTTCATTTAATTGATTAGTAATCTTCAAGTTACAAGCTGTCAAGGTAAGTCATTGAACTTTAAGGTTATTAAGCTAACCTTGAGAATGTTAAGACACATAAGAACTGTTAGGCTTCAAGGGGGCTGTTTTGATATCATTTTGAATTACAATATTATGTAATGCGTTAGTATACGAAAATGAAACTATAAATTATTATGGAAGTTATAAATTATCCATTTAAGTTATGATTACACTCAATAAATAAAAATATGCTATGAACCCACTTTGTTTACATGAAATATGTATAAGAAGTATGGAATACTCATGTATTACATTAAGAGTGGGTTATAAATTGAACTTGTAATGTAATTACATACTAAAATCTAAGCTAATATGACTAATGTGGATATTTAATATGTAACTATATATACAAGTTATATGTTATGAATATATGGCTAATATATTCATATATGTGAATACGATTGTATAGGATCTGTGCAAGAAAGTTAAGCTGAACTTTATTACAATAGTCAACAGACAAGGCAAGTTTTCTAACTTCACTCAATCTATTTATTGAATGCAAGTTTTCTAACTTCACTCAATCTATTTATTGAATGCAAGTTTCTAAAATTTTAAGCAAAGTAGTTTATTATTGTTTTGTTATACAAGTGATGCACACCTTGTATACGTATATTTAGAGTATTGGAACTTTTTATTCCAATCAACTTCAAATAAAGATAGAAGTATGCTTATCCAATAAAATTAGATATGCATATACAGATTATAAGCAGTCTAAGCCATTTGTTTCGGCTAGACATAAGATCTAATTATTTCAATTCTTTTACATTAAGTCTTGAAATATTATTGTTGAACTGTTCATCCATTTTGTTATTGGTTTGGACTCCAGACTGAGTAAGAACATCCCTAAATTGGGAAAATTTTATATTGCGTCCTGGGGACGGTGACGATGAACACAAGTGTTGTTCTAATAGATAGTATTGATCAATACAGGGCATAACGGGCTGATCACCCACCGTGCCCGTAAGACCAGACGGTTCACAGATGGATTTCTGATAGAACCTTTTCAGAAAAAGAAAAATAATTGTTCATGGTCTTGTGACCACTCAGCATCAGAAGTCAGTATATCATTTCAAACTATAAATGAGTTATACTGTTGTTGAATAATCGTTCAGTTGCTTTACAATATTTACTCTGCTATCAAAGCATATCTCAAAGAGAACATTTATTCCTTGATATACGTGTTTATCAATTATTATTACTTGTTGAGCAATCAAATGCTCATTCTTGCTTTGAATATAAATGTTTTCAGCTAAGCCAGAACGCATAGAAGGGTCCGGAAAGGATAAAGGCAAGGGAAAACTACAGGAGTAGTTATAGATGGTTGTTGTAATAGCTAGACTTTTGTTTTTAAAATAAAATATCTATCATGTAATAAAGATACTAAAGGTCTTCGTACCTGGGATAGATACCTCTGATGTAATAAGTATTATTATCTTTTATTATAAGCAGTTTGTATAAATGGTATCGTGTAGCACCAAGTACGAGTTTTAAGTACCCGGATTTGGGGGCGCCACAGGTCTCATCAAAATTGTGGTAAATTGAATATGATGTACCAAGTATAAATTGGTTTTTCTGGAGAATAATCACCTACATACATATTTTGGAATTTCAGCATTGATCTCCACGACAGATTTATCAAAGACTGGAGTTCCAGCTTTATTTACCACTTTCCCATCAACAAAGACTTCGCCTAAAGAGAAGGGAGAGAAAACAAAGTCCTATAAAGTGAATACCATATACAAGTTTCCACAAGAAGCCTCTATGGTGATCCAGATGTGTACAAGTACTTGATCAATGAACATAAATATTATAATAAAGCTATATGCTGGAATATTAATATTGAGGGTCAAAGTTATGGTTTAAACAATGAGAAAATAACATGAGAGGCTGAGAAAGCATAAACTTATCAAATGAAATAAGTAATAACCTACATAGCACAGAATAACAATGCTGGTAACAAAAGCTTATGATTAAAAAGCAAGATAACTTACTTTGCTAGAGATCCATATTGAAATAAGAGCAAATAGTTGCAGATTGCTTTCTCACATAGGTTGCAAAAGCCAATTTCCAGGGTCTTTGCCCTCGCTGAAACTTTTTAAGTACAATGAAATTATTATGCAACCTAATCTCATATGGAGTTTCTTCCATTTCATAATGGCAAAGAATAAAGCTGTCCGTAAACCTAAATAAATTATTCCAGCAACTTAACTTAGCTATATTCAAACCTTATGTTCTGCATTACTATCTGGTCTAGAAGTTCAAATATTGAAGCAGCAGCACTCTTGGTTTTGCCAGTATTAGGAGCAAGGGCACCTGATTGAGACATTCCAGCGGCTGTCATAGTGAGACCAAAGAAAACCTGCAAAAAAATTAGGAAAAGAGAATAGGATAACATAATGAATATAAAAAGAAAAAGAAATATTTCATGGATCAGATGAAAACTACTCCCTCCGTCCCAAATTAATTGCTCGGTTTTGACTTTTTTAAGTCAAATTGACTATTTTTAGAATTAATAATTAAGCATATATAAATATATTTTTAAAATTATAAAAATTGGGATTAGTAATAAATTGTATATACTTTCTTTTGGTTATAATCTCTTCACCTGTATTTTAGCAAAAATAGTAAAAAAAATTAGTTTTAAAAATGGTCAATTTGACTTTAAAAAGTCAAAACTGATCAATTAATTTGGGACGGAGGGAGTATTAAACTACAATAAAAAAAGATAAAAAAAAGTTTCAACTGAGGCACTCATGGGTAAAATGAGTTGAAGAGATTCATGGAGTGAACTCAATGAACCATAGTGCTTACTACCTAGCCTAGTTGATCAGGTCTGTTTCAAGGACTTGGAACTGAATCCCAGCTTAATTGTTGTTGGAAGCTTTATGGTGATGGGGAGGATAATCCCTGGTTTTGTTGTATGTGTAACCGGATCAGTGAGGCCAAATACATGAATATATTTGTAATTTATAGGTATGCACCAGAAGCTAATTCAAATCATATGAAGCAAAATAAACTAAACCATGAAAGACTTAAGATATTTTAACTTTTCAATAATATTCTTGCCTATAGTCAGCACTATTAAGAAGTCATAACACCCAGATATCTTGATCCTCTATTAAGATGTAGCAACCTCTATTCAGATATAGTGCTTGTTCAGTGGAGTGGTGTGGTGGGATGAAAACATTCGCCTAGTATAGCTGTATCCGTAAGAAAGTGATACTGGTAATGGTGATGGGGGTGGTAGCAATTAAAAAGTCAAATTGCGTTCCAAAAATTATATTGACAGCAATTTATAAAGATACTTTGGTAAATATTAATGTAGAAAAAGAAGTTTCAAACTAAAATAAAACTCAGCAAATATATGATCAACAAAATTAAAGGGAATTGTTATTTCAGATCATCAACAACTCATTGATAAGGATGAACGGTTCCAGATCATCAACAACTCATTCATACATGCTATGACGTACGTAACTATGCAATCATTATTTTTAATACTAATAAGAGGAATAGTTAGGGGAACAAGTAGATGTTAAGTTGCCTTACCTGCAAAGTTATCATAAGTACTAAAAACAAGAAATGAACATTGAGTTGATCCTGCAAAATTAACTATACAGTCCCAATTCAGACCCATATACAGCCTCAGTTCAGTCCCCAATTTAAATCTTACATGTTGAGCAGGGCAGATGAAAGAAGTCATGACAAGGTCAGAAAATTGCTATGACTTTACAGGAACATAAAGATAAAAAGAACACCTAAGATAAAAGTAACAGAATAAACAAAATCCCAACGAATCTAGAAGTATACTTACATTAGACACTAAAAATTCTATTCATCAGAAAGAATATTCTCACCTCCTGTAACCATCGCGCCATCTTCATTGACTGCCATGGCATTTATGATGGTCTTTTGTTACGAGCTGCAAGAAACACCAGGAACATTAAGATAATTCAATATCACGAAGATATAAACAAACTGGTCTGCTTATTGAATGTCAGTGCAACAATCATGATTCTGTTATAATAATCCTCTAGCAATCTTAAACTACGATAACAAAGTGAAGTCCATGGTGTGTTCTCAAAATCACAATATGTTGTGCAAAAACACTCCTAATGGAAGACTGAATTTTTTTATGTTGTCAGCGACTCAGCTGATGCAGATGCAAAACACTCCATGCAATAGGAAAGATAAAGAAATAGTTCTAAGTTGAAACTCGAGAACAAATTAAACTAACATGTTACAAATCAACCATAGCTCCATTTTTCCCAGAGAAGAGCAGAAATATGTAGATGTACATACTCAATAGGATGATGAGCCATTGCTCGTTCAGACTTCTTATGGTGTGCAAGAGTTACCATTGTTTTGTCTGTCATTGAAAAACAATTAACATTAGTGAATGGGGGAGGAATAACTAAATAATATCAGATAGGAAAGTATTCTTAACATTCTTTACCATGTCTAAGATCCCAGAACTTTATGGTTGTGTCATAGGAGCCATTTACAACTTGTGGATCCTGGAAGAAAACAGTCCAGACTTATTTAAACAAATAAGTTCAGATATCCTGCAAAAATATAATTACCTAACTACTCGAACAAGATAGCCCTTTTTGCAGCTAAATCATAAAGCCTCATTGTATTCCTTAAAAATTTGATCAAATGATTGATCCTTTTGTTCCCACTAAGATCTCTACCACCACTGCCACATGCATTCATAAAGATCAAAAGAATATTAGAAATCCTAGAATAAAAAGAAGAAACAACAAAAATATTAGACATCAAATAATCATGTTAGTGTTAGTTTATGATATTTTAGTTTTGATAATGACAAATTATTTTGTTGTGTTATTATATTTTGATTGCTTGATAGAACAAATGAAATCATGGGTAGGTTTTGTTTAACGCTAATTATCCTGCAAAAGTTGTCTAACATGATTCTCCACATCTTTAAATATGCTGATCATACTTCCCACAATTCCCACATATCATGGATAAGATTCTCTTGCTATATCCGAAGCTGCCCATTACTTATTCCCATAGTAAAATATTTTGGCAGACTTATTAATGTCGACCATCATCTCAATTATCATGGAAGGAGCTGTTTTTAATATTAAATATAATACTACTTTGCTGCCCACATTTCCAATATCACATCATGGTAGGATTTGCTTTTTATGCTAATTAAGCTATTACTTATTTTACATGCTTAGCATACTGCTTTGGAATCACAGACATGATTACATATACTCCTAGTATAGTTCCTTAATATATTAACTACTTCCAAGGTTGTCTAGCATAAGTATTATCCATGTTGCCCACCATTCCAACATTTCTTAATGGGAAGAAATTGTTTAATGATTAAAAAGAAATGTTACCCATCACTTGCTTTATCCCATCCGCCCAATTCTCATTGTTTGCTCAATATCAACATGGGGAGATTTATTTAATGCAATTAAATATACTCCTAGTTCCTTAATATATGAACTAGCCTAGCTACCAAGGTTTTATGCATGTTAAATGAAGTATACATGGTTCTCACATGCAATTCATTAATTAGTTTTCTAATGGAATCTTGGGCACAATAATTTTAGCCCTCCTCTCCCGATATATGCTCTCATCCTCTCCCATTATTCCAACAGTTGATGATGGGTAGGAATGTTTTTATTTTAATGATTTAGTATAATGATACATGGCTGCACTATCTGATATTTTCCTTCCTCCATGTCTCCTAGTATTTTGGGCATAATATCCCATTAAAGCAATCATTCCCAGGCTGCCCGTTAAAGGATTTTGTTGAAGCTGTCGAACATCTATTCATGGGGAGGTTTTGTTTAATGATCTAAAAGAATAAGATAATATATTATGTTGCCCATCATCATCACATTATTCCTCACTTAATTCTTTGGTTGGCTAAGTTCTATTCCAACGGTAGGAAAGAAATCCCTCAGCAAACAATTCTCTCTCTCTCTCTCAATAGCCAACGGTCATATTCCTTTCTTGTATAAAATTGTCCAGCCGTGGTTTAAGCAAGGACGAGAGAAGAACACGCAGAACCAAAAAGATATACATTCAGAAATTCTGTCTTCATAAGCCTTAAAAAGAACTGCTATATTTTTCCTTGTGAAGAAATCATTCCAAGCTGCTGTGCTACATCAAGTATCAATTAATTTTAGCTTGCATTCATTGTGCTTAAACTGGTGATATCTTTATCCAACTCTTTGAACATTGCATATTAGTTGAGCTTTACATTGTCGATATAATTATTGCTTTGATCATAGCTTATTTTGTTATTATCTTTCAATAAATTCTGTGAACAGTTGATAGACTAAGTGGTTAGTCAAGTGTTTTCTAATCAGGATTGCATTAGGGTCTTTACAAGCAAGTTCAAGGAGGCATAGGTGCCTAAGGGTGCAGAGGTGCACAGGGAGCAGAGGTGCTCACGGAGTATTTGTACTCAAAGTTTGTGGAACTTGTTTTGTAAAGGGGTTTAATTGTAAACCAAATTGATTAATAAAAGAGTCTCCAATACCAGTTGGTATTGGACGTGGATTAAGCCATTAGACTACAAGTTAAGGGCTGAACCACGTAAAAATCTTGGTGTGATCTCTTGTTTTATTCTGTTCTGAATTACTTTTATTTTTTTGGAAAAAGTATTTTGTTGTTCTTGAATGTACACTAATTCAGACATCAATTCAGACAGGGTATAACTGTCTGTTCATATCACCACGAAGAAAATATACTAATTCAGACACCAATTCAGATAGGGTATCACTGTCTGAATGTTCTGCAGAAAGTTATTTTTAAAATTTATCACTGTTGCTCATTAATTATCAATTACACCTATTCACCCCCCTCTAGGTGTGCTTATCTATAGAATTACAGTTAGTTTTATCTAAAAACAATCATCACAAATTCTAGCTTGAGCAGTCCACCTACATATATTTGGATTGCAGAATTGAAGGAAAAGAATAGAACTATTAAGTCCACTTCTTTCAGGATGCCGAAATGAAGTCTCATAATTCAAATGCAGAAATGATTTATATTAGTGTTAAAGCCTAGCCTAACATAACCCAAATTGCATCCAACTTATAAAATTTAACAACAACAAGAAGAAGAAATTTAGATTTTCAAAACAATTGACCTGAAAGCAATGGGACTGATGAAACAGAATCACATCCAGAATGAATACAAGGGTAAATAAAATGGTTTGAAATTCCCAGCAATTTTCCATCCTTCAGGTATATTTTTTATATGTTGTAATTATTCACAGGAAATGAAGAATGAAGAACTTGGAGCAACCATTTGATAAAATCAAATCAGACTTTTAAACAAATTGCCGCAAAAAGTAGATTTGTAAAGAAACTAAACCTTAATTATAGGTTTTTCAGTCATAATGATTGTCACCCAACCAATAAGGCAAGAACCTGCAGGAAATTACCACCAAAGAAGTTAAAATTCAGATAAGAGGTGGTCTTGTCACACATTTTTCAAGCATCATTGATAACTGTATGGAAAACTGAAAAGATGAAAATTTACACCAAATAAGGCCAGATAACTACTTCAATAGTCCTTGGTTATAGAGTATCAATAACCAATGACAAGGTTGGGTTAAAGAAATACCCAATGCTTAGTCTTCATAAATTCAATCAAATCAAATATTACATTTTATGACTTATGAGCTCAATGCAATACCTAATATACATATTTAGTTCTAAGGGTCAAAATATTGAAAATGGTATGCCGCCCTATAATTCATTGAAGGACAAGTCCCTAATGAAACATAATCTAAGTGAGTTTTAAGCAAGTTAACAATGACATGAATAGTATACAAGTCTTAGGATTTTATTATCTTCAACATACAGTCATACACGATATAACAGGACAAATATTTGCATAAATACTAATCCAAGGAAGTTTATTCCTGAATTTGTAGAAGAAGAAAAAAACCAAATACAACTTACAAGCTTTTCAAAGCCACACAATCACCAATCTCATCCGGGATTTGCCCAGAGATTTCAACATGCTCGAAACAAGTCAGTTTCCAGATTTCTACATCTGAAAGAATTTCAAAAACAATTAATCAGTTGAGTAAACACTCTTTCTTAGTCACAATATAATGTTTCATTTCATATGACACCTCAAATTTTCAATGGGATATGATAAAATAAACAAAGGTATATATATACACACGCATACATACACATATAAGATCTCTAAACGGCTCCGTGTGTGTGTATATATAGGGCTATATGTAGCTATACAGCTGTGTGGCTACAGTAGGCTATAACTACGGTTGTTTAGGGCTATAGTGACGGTTTGTGTGACGCCCCCAAAATAGGTCCATACAACCCATTTTGAGTCGCCAATAACAAAATACGAATACGAATTTTCCCATTTACAATTAATAAGTGTTGTGCAAAATACGACAACACAATACAAATACATCTTAAATTCTCAATACACTTATTGCCACATTAATAGTAATGTATTAAGATATTTCTATTGTCTCAGACCATCACTCCATTCCCCGGCTAGTCCCCGCTACACTCTCTTTTCCTAAAGAGAACAATGGAACAAAAAGGAAAAGGGTGTGCACAAATAGTCCAGTAGGAAATATCATGATTAAGATAATGAAGAATAAAATTATCTTTAGCCTTCAACCGAAATAAATCAGAGATTTAAAGATATTATAATTATTCAATAACAACAACTGCAGCAGAACGAACAATCCATTAGAAGAGTCAAGTAGATTATAATATCTACCATCTTCTATAAGTTAAAGGATCAGCACCAATATTTTATCCCTGTAATACCAATCAACAGTTCCTGTTTATAAACATCCAAATCAACAGTTTATATTCAACAGCCTCTCTTTGCACTATGTGCCAAAGATATTTATTTGTAACATCACCGGTCATGATCATGCCAAACGCCAGTTCATCTTTGCACTACAGGCCAAAGAGAACTTTCACCATACGTCTTTGTTTGTAATACCAAAAGTCATGATTATACCAATACACAGTTTGGTCAAAATCATGTCACGCTAGTTCATCTTTGCACTACAGACCAAAGAGAACTATCACCACAATTTAAATATGAGGATGATGACAATGATATAAAATGAATACAGTGAGATCAAGAATAAGAATGAATGTTAAAGATTTATAATTTATTTTATCCAGTGCCGAAGATTGATCAAATTGCCAACATGATGACCAAATTGTGGAGTCAAATTCAAGAATGATATTCAATAA
Organism: Aralia elata; assembly: GCA_034770075.1. NCBI lineage: Eukaryota > Viridiplantae > Streptophyta > Magnoliopsida > Apiales > Araliaceae > Aralia > Aralia elata. Next base: position 898,910 of record JAVJAP010000013.1, read on the forward strand.
TAAAGTTCACGATTCAACTATAATGTATAAAACAAAATAGAAAGATTCAGGTGAAAAGATATTAGATGAAGCACAAACTATTAAGGATATTCTACAAATTTTTAGGGATTTTCACCATTTAAAAATAAGGTTTTGGAAACAAACAGAGATTTTTTTATCATAAATGGAGAAATGTGAAAGAAAAAGATATCCCTTAAAGAGTACAAAAGAAATGGTACTTTATACGTGTATAAAAGAATATACGAAACTGCAAATGGATTTGCACCCGTCATGCGGTAATCTGCGTAGACAGATTACTTCCACGAAAGATTAATAGGTAATGAATACGAAGGGTTATTCACCAGGCATGCGTCAATCAGCACGGACATGTTATACCCATAGATTAATAAAGAATAAATGCAAAGGGATATTCACTAGGTACGACACTCCGTACATACAGGTTATTCTCACAGAGTAATAAGGAATGAATACAAAAGGATATTCACCAGGCATGCGTCAATCCGCACGGACAGGTTATCCCCACAAATTAATACGGAATGAATAACAACCTTTATGAGTGTAATATCACTTACGAACATGGAAGCAAATGATATTACATAAGACTGTGAAAGAAATGATATCCCCTACCTTCGTTAATAAGTGATTGGATGTTGCTTTCTATGAAGTTTACTAACTTGGACAATACTAGTATTCTCACAAATACTCACAATAGCCTAGCACACTTAGAGAACTCAAGAAATTTAGAGAGAGTGGAAGTATAAGTAAGGAAGGTGTGAAGTTTTCTTAAGATAATCCTTCCTATTTATAGGAAAACCAAGTTTCATTAATTGCACAATAAGGGCTCGACTTATTACACTTTAGTACCTCTATCTTTGCCTCTATTTTTAATATAATCCCTCAAGTATTATCAATCTTGCATAACATCCCCTAATATTTTCCACATAACCAATAGTTCTATCATGTGAACCAATAGTTCATTGCATGTGAATTTTCATAATTTCAATTAGGTACCTCTAAGTTAAACTCCACTTTTAATCCGTCAATAATGCTAAAATATCATATCAAATAATATGAGTTACAGTGCCATGACAAATAATAAAAAGTACCATGCAGATGCTATTGTAATTATTGAATCAAAATACTGTGCAATTGCTACTTTATCAATTATTGAATCAATAATTTAAAATACTGTGCAACACCGTGTGCCTGTGAAATACCGCGTACTACTGTGCAATAACGCGTTTTACTGTTCATTTTATTACCGGGTATTTCAACAGTTGCCGGTGATAATACTGTTGATAAAATACTGTCGTTTTCAGTATCCGACAATGGAGCCCACTATCGTTGACAATATTGTCATTGTGGGGCCCACTAATATTTTATTATTTCGACGCCGTCGTACGGTACCGAATATAATATTTTCCGACAGAAAGAATATTCCCCGACATACTGTTTATCAGATAATTTGTAAATAACCACCTTAACTATCATTTATAACAATTAAGCACTTCATTATTTAGAAAAATAATCATAAAGAAAATAATAAACTTTTATTTCATAAAGTCGGGATCTTACAGTTTGTCTGTCGCCATAGATATTCTGTCTATAGCGACAGATTGTTCGTCGCTATAGCTCTGGAAAACCGTCGCTATAACCTACTGTACACTACACAGTTGTGTGCCTACATTTTTCCAATATATATATATATATATATATATATATATATATATGTCTATGGCGACGGTGGTTGAACCGTCGCTATAGCTCAAAAAAATCGTCGCCATAGGCGACTATGTATTACACCATTGTGTATATACATTTTTCCATATATATATATAATGAATGTTAACTTGTCATGAATTGATAGAAGACTGAAGACTTCTTTCAGTCCATAAAAAAAATTTATATATATATATAGGGAAAAATGTATATACACAGCTGTGTAGTACACAGTCGCCTATGGTGATGGTTTTTTTGGGCTATGGCGACGGTTCACCATATATATTCTGCTCTATGGTGATGGTTGAACCGTCACTATAGCCCAAAACATTCGTCGCCATAGGCAACCAAAGTCCTTTAGCCCAATGGTATGACTCGCCTTATGGTTTCCACGAGGTCGAGGGTTTGATCTTTGGTGATAGTAAGGAAGGGGGGTGTGTGTGTGGGATGTGTGTGTGTGTCAAAGTAGCAAAAAAAAGTCTTTGGGTCTTTGAAAACGACAAGTCATTATTCTGACTTGACCAAAAACATAAAGCCAAACTGGCACACCATTTTGAATACCTATTCACACTATATATAGAACAAGAGTAAGCACAAGGTTTCTTTCGTTTTCAGACTATCTGAAAAACACTATATGCATATATAGATATACATGTGCTTTTAGTAGATACTAGAATTAAGGATATAGAAAAAATGGATAATTTTATTAAGTTGCATGATGATGAAGATGATCAAGCACTTCCCGGATTCCGCTTTCATTCGACGGACGAAGAGCTTGTAGGGTTTTATCTTCGCCGGAAGGTTGATAAGAGACCTATCAGTCTTGAGCTCATCAAACATATTGATATCTACAAATATGACCCTTGGGATCTTCCAAGTATGTGACATATATATGTAGCTCTCTCTCTCTCCCTCTCTCTCTCTCTCTATATATATATATATTACACCTATCAGTTTTAATTTATTTCTCTTTAGAATTGTTACTAGTATTTGGTTTTCATTGTTTAGAATTTGTATGATTCAAAGGTTTAAGGAGAGTATAAGTAACCATAAATTGCAACAAATTAAAACCATTCAATATTCTGAAGTTTAAAGTCTCATAGCTCGTAGTTTATACTTGAGCTAAGTTGTAGTAGTATATATTTTTTTCAACTTTCAGATTCAAATGAAACCCTATTGGAGGATCCTAATGCTAGGGTTGTTGGGAATATCCGGTCCACATATGCTCATCTAAATTCACATCTTAACCCAAAGAGTTAACCTATTAAGTATATAGTCATTAGAGCATATATGTCCTTAATCTTTCTCCTTGTATTTCAATGTAGGACTTTACTAATCACGTGGTATCTCAATAATCTCTCCCTTAATGCATGATTTCTCCATCCACATCGACACCAAGCTCTCCCTTGAACTTTAACCATACTCTTTTGAGCATTAGCCCATACAAGTCACCCTCTTCAATATCTCTTGTTTGATCCACCAAGAGTCTCTACCAATCCCATCAAGTTTTTAATATCTCTTATTTGATCCACCAAGAGCCTCTGCCAAACCCATCAAGTCTCCTTGTCTTGACAAACTTATCTCTCAATATCTCTTGTTTGATCCACCAAGAGCCTTTGTCAAGCCCATCAAGTCTCCTTGTCGGACAAGCTTATCTCTCAATATCTCTTGTTTGATCCACCAATAGCCTCACCAAGAAGAGTCCACCACTTTACTCAAAGAGTGCATAATCCACAAGAATCCATAACTCATTGAGTCTAGCCCATCATTTCTCTCCCTAATAACGAGCCCACACTCTTCAATATCTCTTGTCAAGAGTCAACCAAGAGCCTCTGCTAAAATAGTCCACCACTTACTTAATGAATTATTTTTCATCCATTATATGTAGTCCATACTATATCCATGACCTAAGCCCATAACCATGGCTCTGATACCAGTTGTTGAGAATTAAGTCAAGGCAAACCATATAATAAAATAAAGAGAGATAAAACACAAGATTTAATGTGAAAACCCCTTAAGGGGAAAAATACAGGCCAAACTTTGAATCTCCACTATATCAAAATAATGGGCTTATAATAATCCTCCCAAGTTTTACGCCCTAAAACTTGAGGTTCCACAATACCATGACACAACGTTTTGCATGGACTAAAAGGTGCAAAACCCTCCCACCCATAATACAACTTTTTTGCATGGAATATAATAGTTGCCAAAACCCTCACCCTCACACAAACACAAAACTCACTCACACCCTCTCTCAACTCTTAGGATGTTACATGACTTTTGATTGTGCTACACTTCAACAACTCAACATAATACTCTATTTATAGAGTACCCATAATTCTCCTCTTCCTATTCAAAAATAGGACACTTTCAAAATATAATCCTACCAAAAATAGGATTCCTTTCATAATTGGACTCTAACATATAATAAATATCCTATTAATTAAAAATAGGATACCTTTCTTTCCATAATAACAATTCTTTTCTGAATAAGATTCGAGGAATAACTCAACAATATTCCCAACAACGTAGTATCAAAGCTAGATTGTTGTATTGGTGTGACAAATAAAAAGAATGAAGAATAAATGAGTTGAATTTGGGTTTCATCATGTTAAGGATGAATAAGATATTTTGTAGTCATGGAGGATCACGTTGAAGTCGCTCGATGATGAAGATAATGAAGTTGTTGATGAAGACAACGATGTTGATGATGATGCTATTTGAAGAACAGGATAATGTTAAAAAAAGAAGATAATGATGGTAACTATGATGCAAGTAATGTCAATAATGTGGATGATGTGGATGATGTAGATTACGAGGATGATGCAAATAGTGCGGGTAATGCGGATCATGCAGATGACGCAGATTATGCAGAGGATGCAAATGAAGGAGTAAATACATATAAGGCGGATGATTATGTCGACTACGACAACGGTGACAGTGATGAAGTTGAAGCGTTTGTGGATTCGAGTCGAGAGAGGAATTGTTGGGAAACTCCTTGAATCCTATTCAGATATGAAGTTGAAATATTCGGGGATTTGAGTCGATGGAGGAATTGTTGAGTTACTCCTCGAATCCTATTTAGAAAAGAATTGTTATTATGGAAAAAAAAGGTGTCCTATTTTTAATAGGATATTTATTATATGTCGGAGTCCAATTATGAGAAGGAATCTTATTTTTGGTAGGAGTATTATTTTGGAAGTGTCATATTTTTGAATAGGAAGAGGAGAATTGTGGGTACTATATAAATAGAGTATTATGTTGAGTTGTTGAAGTGTAACACAATCAAAAGTCATGTAGCATCCTAAGAGTTGACAAAAGGTGTGAGTGAGTTTTGTGTTTGTGTGAGGGAGAGGGTTTTTGTAACTTTTATATTTCGTGCAAAAAAATTGTATTGTAGGTGGGAGGGTTTTGCAGTTTTTAGTCCGTACAAAAAGTTGTGTCGCAGTATTATGGAATCTCAAGTTTTAGGGCGTAAAACTTGAGAAGATTATTGTAAGCCCATTATTTTGATATAGTGGAGATTCGAAGTTTGGTCAGTAGTTTTTCCTTTAAGGTTTTCCACATTAAAATTTGTGTTTTATCTCTTTTTATTTTATTGTGTGGTTTGCATTTACTTAATTCTCAACAAGGATTTCTATAACATAATCTTCTTTTCACAAAAAGAATTCCATTTGTAAAATTTATAAACTATAAAGATATATTTTTATTCATATTTACATTTTAAGTATAATAAATGTATATGTTAATAGTAATGACATAATATTAAAATTGTGATAGTATAATTAAGGATATTATGTCATTTTGTACTATTATAAATAAAAGTAATAATCTTTTTTAGGAATAAAAGAATTGACAGATGGACTCTTATTGCAAAACGAATTAAGGGAGTACTTCCCTTTTATGTAATTACGATTAATTATAAGTTTTTAAAATATTTTGTAGCGTTGATGATCAGTTTAGTATGATTCATATTCAAGCTTTTGAAACCTTTAATTTCTCAGTTTATTTGCTTTAAAAAAAATTATTTTCTCAAAGCAAAACATACAACACAAAAAGAGATAACATCATTAATCCTATATTATATAGTAAACCTAGGTAATTATTTCAAACCCATTATATCTTCTCTTCTTCTTTTTTCGTAAATCGTACCAAATCATCTTTGCCACTATATTTGAAATCGTTTTTGGTTTGTGAAATCATATGATATTGAAATTAGGGTCCAACTTTGACCTAAATTTTAATGAACAATCAAATATAATGGATGTTCATACGAAAACTCACTAGCCCTGCCTTTCAAGAAATCAAATTTGTTGTCTATTTTTTGTCCCATCTATGGTTTCATTCCATAGAACATTATTCTTCACATAATTTTTATTCAATTATAAAATATAATTATAGATAAATAAATAAGGATTATATGATAATAATGGACAATGTGACACTAGAATTAGACTTGTAAGTCTTTCAGACTCGATCATATTGTTTTTGTTGACCTTGCAGAAGACAGTAATATGGGAGAGAAAGAGTGGTACTTCTTTTGCAGAAGAGGAAGAAAGTACAAGAATAGCGTAAGACCCAACAGAGTCACTAGATTTGGATTCTGGAAAGCCACGGGCATTGACAAACCAATATACTTCGACGGCCGCCGTGATTATTACATTGGATTGAAAAAATCTTTGGTGTATTACCGCGGAAGTGCTGGCAAAGGCACCAAAACTGATTGGACGATGCATGAATTTCGTCTTCCTCCACCTGATTATCATCACAACACCACCACCAAAAACAACCATCATAAATAGTTATAAAATCACTAGAATATAAAAGAAGGAACATTATACCCTATTGCTGACATTCCACAAATAATTGCATGATATCTTGTGCATTGCATGTTGTACCTTGAGACTTGTTGTCCGAATTTATATAATGACAAATACGCGCAAGTATGCGCGGTCAACAAGTAATAAAGAGTAAGTAGAGTTGTCGATCCCACGGGAAATTATTACTAATATTCTCCAAGTACTAACCTTTTATAATTTCAATCTAATTTAAACTAATGATTTTTGCTTTTTGTTGATTGGTATTAATAAAGATAACAAATAATCAAATATAATAAAAATCTAATATTAACAAATCTAAGATTACAATTTCCCCCAACACTTCATTTAAATCTCTTAACTCTCCTTTAAATCATGTTAATCACATATAATTGCTATCCGAGAAGTTCACCATATTTATAAGTCTCTTTCGAGGGTCCTATAAAAATCACCCGTATGCAACACATAGGTATTTTCATCCTATATGCCAGCATAGGGAGTCATTAAACATGTAATCTCATAATGGCTACGCATAGAACATAAGTATTTACATCCTATGTTCTCTTATGTTACTCAAAATTGAATGAACAAGTTCATACGTTGTCATATTCGAATCTAATCTTAGATTTCCTCTTCCAATTCCATCAAAGATATCAAATTAATTGTTGATCATACAATTAATATATAAGCACAAAATATGACAATCAATGCATATGAGAGTAACAATAATCTAAAGGAAGAGAAAATCAATTCAAACTAGCAATTGGGTTCCATTGAAATCTTAGAATAAAAGTCTAGTTCACAGTAGCTACACAAAACATCAAATATAAGGTGTTCATCATGAAATAGAAATACAAAATCAAAGGGAAAGTAAAGATGATAAAACCAAATTTGAAGATATTCATATATTGTTTGCTTGGTGGTTGATGATTTCTAGCTTTCCTCCTTGCTTTGGTACTCATTTCTCCATTAATTCTCTAGCTTTGAGCTGATTTTTCCTTGAATTGCTGCACTTTTGCTCTTTTTGGTGATGTTTATGTTCCTAGGTCTAAATTTGATGTTAGAAGAATAAGATTACATATAATGGAGGCTACATGTTGTATTTATAGTGCCCCAAGTTAAAGCCTAGCTTAACCCGCGAAATTTGACCAAAAACTCACTCAAATCGCGAAGTCAGTCAGATCTGGCGCACCCGCGCCCATTTCCTGGATAGCCCCGCGCGCCCGCGCCGGCCTGCTGTCGCCCGACTCAGTTTTGACGTCTGTTGATAAAATTGTCATAACTTTCTCATACAAACTCGTAATTAGGCGATTCAAGAGGTTATGGAAAGCTAAGAAGTAGCTCTATAACTTTGATAGCTGGAGTTCGAAGAGATATGGACCGGAGAAAGGGTGAAATTGAGCTCAAAGTGGTTGTTGTGTAAAATGCAAGCCCAATCCGTTGGTAAAACGACCATAACTCTTCATACGAACTTCAATTGGGATGATTCAAGATATTCCGGAAAGCTGAAGAGAATATCTACAACTTTCGTTCTTTGAGTTTTGAGAGATATGGAATGGATCAAGTTGAAATTGAGCCACAAACAGCTGCTATGTTAATAGGAAGCTTAAAATGGCAAACAAGGCACTCCAAACATTGACCCAAATAACTTTTGCTCTATTTCCTACAAAACTAAGTAAAAACATATAAAAACAATACAAAACACATAAAAGTACTATAAAACCAAATTATATAAAATAAGATAAAAATACATAAAAACTACATAAAATACCTAAAGACTTATAAATTATCAAGGCTAAAAGTACCTGAATTGTGTGTATAAAACACACATTAAATACCCCCAAACTTAAATCTTTGCTTATCCTCAAGCAAAACAAACACAAACTATTAAAATTAAACACTTCTAAAACAACCTAACTTGAGCAATGAATTAATAAGTTCAAACAGTGGCCTCAAAGAGGCCAAAGCATGATAATTCACGAAAACTTTCAAAACGTTACAAGTCTAGATTTACAACTAGTTAGTCATTTCTTGCTTTAGGTCCCTTCCGTGTGTGTGTGAGTACCCACTAGCACTAAAGCAATTATAGCTCGGATGAACCTATGCAACCACATTACCTTATGATAGAAATCAAAATAAACTTCAAAAACTACATGGTTAACGCATCACTCACCGCAAGTGTATACAAATCACAAATTCCAAAAATTTTGAGATCAAAGGACTTTAGGCGAGTGCATTTTATGCTCCATCTTACCCTAAATCCGCTCATATGGGCGAGTGCGTTTTACGCTCCATCTCAACCCTCTGCAAGATTTACAATGAATTACTATCTTTCTTCTTCAATTTGTAGGAGAGTGCGTTTTATGCTCTATCTCTCCTAAGCATGTGTTTATGAATGAGTGCGTTTTACGCTCCATCTCAACTTACCACATGACTAACTAATCAAACCTACCAAGTTTGGACACCTTGTTTCGAGTGATGATTAAATGAGTTCTAGAGCTTATTGATACTCCCACAAGCATTCGGTCATAAAAACCATCCAATGCGTACAACTAGTTCATTACACATGGTAAGTGCATAAAAAATGGAAGGACTCATAAGCAAAGCAATAACCAACAATAAAATTAAGCACATAGACTAAGCAACATTTATCCATTTTTCATGGGTTAGAATCATTTCAATCAAGTTATTATCATTGACCATGGATTATAGTTCAAATCAAATTAAAACAATGCTCAAGAGACACATCTTAAAAATATAAAAAAAAATTGAATAAAAAAAAAGCACACTTAAAACACACAAATACTAAATTAAAAACAAACAAATACTAAGTACACTAAATACTACCCCCAAACTTAAAATTGACATTGTCCTCAATGTCTGAAATAGGAAAATTAAAATAGAAGACTTCTCTGAGAACGTGTCAAGCGTCGTTGATATCATCTTTCAAGTGCTCGAAGTTGGGGGCGCATTCCCTAATGCACGATAAACGGTACCTGAAAATAATTGACTAAAGAAATTAGAATGCAACTAAATAAACCAACATGCAATCAAACAAAAACAAATGAAAAACAATAAACTTGGGTTGCCTCCCAAGAAGCGCTTGGTTTATAGTCGTCAGCCCAACTTCACCGTCTACTATCTAATTCCCCTTCGAAATTTGAGGAACCTACCATCTATTAATAGCCATGTAACACTGTAGGGTTTCTCCTCAACAGGGTCATTGCATCAAGTTCACCAAGCTTGTAACATTTAGATAAAATTTTGTTTATGAACTTCAAATAGCTAGGTGCTTGGTCCATTGTGTCTGTGAATGGAATATTGAATTGAAGCTCCTCAAACACAATAGAATCTTCAGCTTTCTTCTCATGGACCCCTATTTCGTCCCACCATGGTTCCAAATTTGTGCTAGCTCTAATGTCACATCGAGCTTTGCCCAAGACATGACTACCAATTGGGCACGAGACTGCAAAATTTCCCGAATCCTTGAGCTTTAGTGGAGAAGGCACATGGGGCATTATCATAATTGGCTCATCAAAGTTGGAATTCATGGTTGGGTCTTTCCCGACCTTTATTTCCTGCTCCCCACTTGTCTCATCCATTTCAGGATCATCGTCAAATTAGCACGTCCGATTGTAGCTTTGGTTTCGCAACGGTAGGCACCTCTATATCCGAGTTCTCAATAATTAGCGTGGGCACGTGATCAGTTTCAAGAACCAAGTCACTTGGCAATTTACCATGATGGTGATTGTTACTGGTTTTTAAAATCTGTTCTACATGGTTCTCAATATTTCGAATCGACATCTCCTGACTTTTCAAATTCAAGCCAATTTGGTTCAACAACTGCTCATGATCATTCAATCTTTTATCCTAGTTCGCAATGAGATTTTTCAATAAATCCTCTAAACTCAGATCCGTTTCTTCTTGTAAGGGAGCTTGATCATGAAATTCTGGAGTATATGATGGGCTTGGAGCAAAAGTTTAGACTTGATTATCATGGCTCCAAGAAAAATTTGGATGATTTTCCCAACTATGGTGATAATCATTAGAATATTCATAACTATTGGGGCAATCGCCGAAGTTGCCACCATACCATGTAGGCTTGTAAATGATGGTGCAAAGATGACTCAGATGGTTTCCAGCACAATAAAAACAATTCACTGCAACACTTTGAGTATGTTGCGCCACTAGAGCGTCAACATTCCTCGAAAGCGTCTCCATACCCGTCGCCCATTGCTCGAGTAAATCCTTCCATACCGCACTTTGAGTCATTTCTGAATTTTCCCGGCAACGACGCCAAAAACTTGTTGTCCAAATTTATATAATGACAAATACGCGTAAGTATACGTGGTCAAAGAGTAATAAAGAGTAAGTAGAGTTGTCGGTACCACGAGAAATTATTACTAATATTCTCCAAGTACTAACCTTTTATCATTTCAATCTAATTTAAACTAATGATTTTTACTTTTTGTTGATTGGTATTAATAAAGATAACAAATAATCAAAGATGATGAAAATCTAATATTAACAAATCTAAGATCACAATTTCTCTCAACACTTCATTTAAATCTCTTAACTCTCCTTTAAATCTTGTTAATCACATATAATTGCTAGCCGAGAATTTCACCATATTTATAAGTCTCTTTTGAGGGTCCTATAAAAATCACCCGTATGCAACACATAGGTATTTTCATCCTATATGCCAGCATAGGGAGTCATTAAACATGTAATCTCATAATGGCTACACATGGAACATAAGTATTTACATCCTATGTTCTCTTATGTTACTCAAAATTGAATGAACAAGTTCATACGTTGTCATATTCGAATCTAATCTTAGATTTCTTCTTCCAATTCCATCAAAGATATCAAATTAATTGTTGATCATACAATTAATGAATAAGCACAAAATATGACAATCAATGCATATAAGAGTAACAATAATCTAAAGGAAGAGAAAATCAATTCAAACTAGCAATTGGGTTCCATTGAAATCTTAGAATAAAAGTCTAGTTCATAGTAGCTATACAAAACGTTAAATACGAGGTGTTCATCATGAAATAGAAATACAAAATCAAAGGGAAAGTAGAGATGATAAAACCCAAATTGAAGATATTCATATGTTGCTTGCTTGGTGGTTGATGATTTATAGTTTTTCTCCTTGCTTTGGTACTCATTTCTCCATTAATTCTCTAGCTTTGAGCTGATTTTTCCTTGAATTGCAGCACTTTTGCTCTTCTTGGTGATGTTTATGGTAGCCTCCATAGGTCTAGATTTGATGTTAGAAGTATAAGATTACATAAAATGGAGGCTACATGTATTTATAGTGCCCTAAGTAAAAACCTAGCTTAACCCACAAAATTTGACCAAAACCCCGCTCAAATCGCGAAGTTAGCCAGATTTGGCGCGCCCGCGCCCATTTCCTGCATAGCTCCACGCGCCCGCGCCCATTTTGGCGCGCCCGCCTGCTGCCGCCCGACTCAGTTTTGACGTCTGTTGGTAAAATAGCTATAACTTTCTCATACGAATTCAGAATTAGGCGATTCAAGAGGCTATGAAAAGCTAAAAAGTAGCTCTACAACTTTCATAACTGGAGTCCGAAGAGATATGGATCGGAGCAAGGGTGAAATTGAGATCAAAGTGGCTGTTGTGTAAAATGCAAGCCCAATCCGTTGGTAAAACAACCATAACTCTCTCATACGAACTTCAATTGGGATGATTCAAGATGTTCCGGAAAGCTGAGGAGAATATCTACAACTTTCGTTCTTTGAGTTTTGAGAGATACGGATTGGATCAAGGTTGAAATTGAGCCGCAAGCAGCTGTTATGTCAATGGGAAGCTCAAAATGGCAAACAAGGCACTCCAAACATTGACCCAAATAACTTTTGCTCTATTTCCTACAAAACTAAGTAAAAACACATAAAAACAATACAAAACACATAAAAGTAATATAAAACCAAATTATATAAAAATAAGATAAAAATACATAAAAATCACAAAAAATACCTAAAGACTTACAAATTATCAAGGCTAAAAGCACCTAAATTGTGTGTATAAAACACATTCATCAAGACTCTTAATGCATAAAGTACCATTATTCTAATTAACAAAAAAAGTTTTACCTTCCGCGGATAGGTTACATTTTTGTAGTCTCATTCTCTTTTGAATTCAAAATTCTTATCCCATCTATCCCCGTATTATCCTCTGTCACATCCCATGCATATATCGATGACAGATAATATTTATAGAGATTTGATATTTTTTAATGGGAAAATGATAATTTCACATGATCTGTCACATGAATAGTGAGCAAGTTTTATATCTATGTGATCCGAGAGACTCGTGTAAGAATATCATTTTTTTATATAAAAATATTAATTTTGTACTTATATATAAGATGTTAATTATAAGCAAGAAACTAAATTACGTCTGTCAACAATGCATAACGTACATATATATAACATAACATAGGATAGGAGATGTGACCAAGAAGGAGACATGAGATTTGGACTCTTCTCTATCTCATCTACTATTTCACTCCCTTGTATTACTGCCAACTAATTTTATCTATTAATCTACGATTAACTTTATAAATAAATAAACATTACATGGAGAGCAATTTATGCATGTAATGAGACAATAGATTTATCTCAAGCCCCATCAAGTGTTATATCATCATAATCTAATTTTTCGAGTCCAGAACTGAGTAAATTCAGGCGGTATGGGGAGTGGGATGAACTTAGATCTATAATGGAGTTTGCTAGTACTAATTGTAAAAATTATAAATACTGAACTAAGTTTAAGAGTAAGGTTTTTGTTTTTTTATTTTTTCTTTTTCTTTTTTTTTGGTTGTGGCATATGCATACATATTCCCTTTTTCTTATATATGTAGCATGATAGTTTTGTACCGAAGAAGATGATATGTTTTAATTTGGCCAAGCCCTTTATATATTAAGATTAGACCTATTAGCTAGCTATTTTATATGGTTTAAGTAGTATTTTATATGACCTTATGTTAATTATCTTACATGTAACGCAATATATATATATATATATATATATATATATATATAAATGATCTATACCCAAAGTTGGATAAAAGCCTCTATTATTCAACTCATCTTTGACCGTTTAACAAAAGATCGAATGGCCTAAGATTTACCTCGTCCGCACACTAGTTGTACGAATGGGATATACCATCCGCACAACTATTATGCGGATGGAAACCCAGAAATTATATCACATCCGCACAACTATTGTGCGGATAGAGTTTACCATTCGTATAACAGTTATGCTGACGCCGGGCAAAATAGCGATTATCCTGCGGGCTAGGTAAACAAATAAATTCACAGGAAAATGAAGCATAAGAATTACCCTAAACACAAAAAGACTTCTCTAATGTTCAAATTATTATTATCAAAACAAAAGGTGTCTAAAATTCACCCACAATCTGGGTTTTATAGCTAAAAGACTTCCTTAACAATTGTAATGGAATTCTTATAATTATGGAAATAAACTTCTACTAGATAACAAACTTCCCATAATTTTGGTAACAACTCCCAATAGGTATCAACTTCCTAATAATAAAAATACTACCATAAAAATGAAAAAAATAAGAATGTCGAAGCTAATCTGAACTTCCGAAGCCAATCCCGAAAACGTCCGCCATCTGACCCCGAAGTCCATTATCTGAACCCGAAGAAGTTAACGACCGCTAATCTTCCGCCGATCCTCTAACTCATGATACTTTAATGCCAACAACGCGCTGTCCGATAACGCAACCTCATCAGCATCGTCAGACGTAGATCCTCCTGCATTAGTCACCCCGAGTTGGAAAGAACTCGTCCTCGTGTTCACATCATTGTCATCGGACTCTATAAAACAAGGAATCAAGTGCTTCACATTGAAGACGTCCGAAATCCGCAAATGATTAAGAAGGCGCAACCGATAAATATTATCATTAATTTTTTACAGAATTGCATAAGGCCCAATCTTCCGATCCTTAAGCTTATTATAGTCGCTCACTAAAAATTGGTCACGAGTTAACACTGCCCATACAAAATCACCAACATCAAAAAGTACTTGACGCCGATGACTGTCAGCACGATCTTTATACTTCGCATTGTTCTCGTGAATAGATCGTCGCACTTGGTCATGAATTTTTTGAAGATGATCTGCCATTTCATTTGCTTTAGGGTGCACACGACCGACCCGTGGAACAGGAGTTAAATCCAAGACCCCGGAAGGATTCTAACCATAGACAACCACAAAAGGACTAAGACGAGTGGTTCTGTTCGTCGATCGGTTATATGCAAATTCTGCTTGAGGCAGCGCTAAATCCCACTGCTTCAGCTTAACACCAGCCAAACACCTTAAGAGATTACCCAAGCTTCAGTTCACCACTTCTGTCTGACCATCAGTCTGGGGATGGTAGGCACTACTGAAGTTTAGCTGTGTTCCAAGCTTCGCCCATAAACTCTTCCAGAAATTACTCATGAACTTAGTGTCACGATCAGAAGTGATTGTCTGGGGAACACCATGTAAACGTATAATCTCCTAAAAGTAAAGGTGGGTGATCCTATTAGCATCTATTATTTTTTGACAAGCGATAAAATGAGCCATCTTTGGAAATCGATCAACCACAACCAAGATAAAATCCATCGCGCGTTGTGTTCGAGGCAGACCCAACACAAAATCCATACTCACATCAACCCATAGAGCTTCAGGAATAGGCAAGGGAGTATACAGTCCTGCATTAGTAAGAATTCCTTTGGACCTCTAACAGACATAACATCGTTCCATGTAATGAGCCACATCGCTTGATATCTTTGGCCAATAGTAATCAGCCGACACCAAGGCCAACATCTTATCACGTCCGAAGTGACCTTTGTTGTGGAGTTCACTTATTATCTTCTACTGAAGTGAACAATCCAGAATGCATAACTGAAGTCCCCGAAATAAGTATCCATAATGAAGAACAAAGTCATGTCGTTGTCCTTTTCTCACTTCTTGAACTATCTTTCTGAAGGAAGGATCTTCATCATACATGTCGGTGAAGGTCTCAAAACTTGTAACTTTATTACTGTAACGACCCCAAAACCGGGACTAACTTAATCCAAACTCAGGACTAACTTAGTCCCGACCTTGTGCATTAACGACTATCTTGACTCAGCTTTACTCCATAATACAATGTAATAATAGCTGAATATGCGGAAAATTTAAAAATTTATATCTTTCTCGCTTTCATTTCCTGAATCGCAACCTTTACGATTATATATCGAAGTAGATACGAGTATATACAACTCAATTCAGATAGTATTATCACTCTATTAATTAACTCTATAAACCATTCAAAACAATAGATTTGAAGCAAACACTCTTTTGTCTATATATTGAATACATCAAGTTTACATCGTACATCATCATCTTGATACAGTAAAGAAAATAATATTCCTTTATGCATCTTCTAGACATTATCATCCTGAATTCTAGCAACTGGCTTTGCATCCTGAATCTGCAAAAATTGTGTTTTTACAAGGTTGAGCTCGATAACCCAGCAAGTCTAACAGTCTATCGTGTTTCACATAGCATGCAATTCTACATGTCAACATAATACATATTTTCTCATGATTTGCATTTTATACATGCTTCATGCTTGATACATGCTGCTTAATTTTCACGCTACGCATTGAATAGCTCACATAGAACAATTAACAATAATCATCAACTGCATATTAACAGTTATTGCATAGAATGCACATTGAAACGAGTTCATAACAGTTGCACATAACATTTACAATCTTCAAACACAACAGAACTGGAAAACTTGCCTTGATTGGAGATTACCGTTAAAATTTAACTTAGCTTCTCTCCACAAATCTTACATAATTGTGTTTAAATATATACAAACATTAGGTAACTAATTATGTCACAAAACATGCATGCATATTCATTATTAAAATTTATTAGTTTATAAAAACTAATAGTATTATTTATTCTTAACTCAAAACCAATCTTGTTCATATAGAAACTTTATTCATTTTAACTTCTTTATGCAAAATAAAGGTCTCTCACACTTTTAATAGGTAAATATTTTATACCTTGAAGCTTAAATCATCTATATTCCTTTTTAGGAATATCTTTTGCCTTTACCTGCGAATTCGGGATTTAAATAGCTAATTTATAGCTTTTATAGTGAAACACAGTTTACTATTTTACTTCTTTAATTCATATAATTTTTATGCTTCTTCGTTAGCTCATGAGTTAAATCATGTTATTACCTTATAGGCGAACACTTTGCTTTATTAGTAACTTAGCTTCGCACTTTATCTTGCGAATAATTCGCCATCTCGCTTCGTGTATATATATATATATATATATATATATATATATATATATATATATATATATACCGTTATGCAATTCTTGGCTCAAAATCTACATTTTTAATCCCGAAAATTTTTATTTCATCATCTTTATGATTGTTACAACTTTTGAAAGTTACATATTCTTCGCTTCGCTCATAAAGCCATCTTACATACCCTTTTTGACTTATTTTCACTTAAATACGAAAATTCATACTTATATTATATTTTTATTGCATTATTTATGCTCGGAAGGAAGTTTCGTGGCATAAATTATTTCATAACGTCAAAACTTGTCTCTTGAGACTTTATTAGACTTAACATTGCTTAAAATCTCGCCCGAACGCGATTCGGAACGTCGAATGTCAAAATAGCCCGTGGCGGCCAAGTTCGGCGTCGCCCGGTAACAAGTTCTGACATGCTCGTTCGCTCATTTTTAATTCTCAATTCCTTATTCGGATTGCAGCGAATTTTTTGTGTATTGGAGTTCTTATGTCATAGTATTTTTAAAAATTTTCTAACCGTGAAAACAAACCACAGAAGTCAAGTAAACCAGTGCGTCAAAGTCGCACCAGACAGCTGTTGTGCGCTGCTGTTCTACTATAGAGCTTAACAAGACTGCTGCTTCGTGATTTTCTCACGCGCTGCTCGTTAATCGGATTGATCCCAAATTTGGATATGTTGGACTTGGCATATCAAAGTATTTTTAAAAAATATAACCCCATCAATTTGGGTTTCCTAAACTGTCTTGACAGTGCGTCAAAAAGGCTACAGACACTAATTTTCAATCTTCGCGTTTAGAGGTCAAAACTCGCCTCGACGCGTTCCAACCCGGTTCGCTTCCTAAATAAGTCTCATATAACATAATAGGACTATTCTAAGGTATTGGCTTCATTAAATTTCGTGATCTTATCCAATTTTATTCTTTATGGCCATTTAACGCGCATAACGCGTGCGGTTTCGTTTTCGTTCGATTTCTTAACGTTTTGGTTGCGGGTATTCCATAATTTCCTTCCTTATAACTTCACACAACCAAACCTAATCTCCTTGGCTCTAATTTCAACAACCCACAATATTTCACAGTCAATTTCCAACATATTAGCAAACTAACTAGTTTACTCATTTTTTCTTATTTTCACAAAATTTCAACTTCTAAGATTCATACATCATCAATAGGCAATATTTAATTACTTCCAACAGTTAGAATCAACAATTACAGTAACCCAATCACTAATTTAGCATCCAATTTCATATGAATTTACTAAACTTTGAAAACTTAGAAAATGAAATAGGTTACCTTCAAATCAACGAATTCGATCGATTTAAAGCTTCCAATCTATCCTTAATACTTCTAATTGATTGCATAAACTCTCAATTACTCAAATAATTTAAGAATCTAAAAATTAAAAAGGAGAGGAATGGTTCGGATTTGAGCAGTGAGGTGAGAATGGTTGATAAACTGAGTATATGGCTTAGTATTTATAGGCTAATTCTTCTTGCTCCTCACACAAATTGCTTGCTCTCCACTTCCCAGTCTTGTTTCCCCCAAATTTTTGATCTCCACTCTAAATTCTTGGAGGTTACTCCCTCGTGTTTTTTTTATCAGCTTGCTTGTTCAGTTTTTCTTTCTTCTTCAAATAACATACACACATATAATACATATAATAAATAATATAACATATATTATATTACATATTACATATATTACAAAATATTACATATTAAATATTATACCCAAAAATATTTTTCATCAAAATGGAAGCTATACATTAAATAAAAAAATAATTTATTTAATGAAATAACTTTAACATATTAAAATAATTTAACATTATAAATTATTTTAAATCACCTTATTTAATGTATACTTTAATTTAGTATACAAAAATTAATCTCACCGTATTAAAATAATTATATAAATTATTTTAATATTAGCTTATTTCTTTTTCTTTTAAAAACAAACAAACATATAATAATATATTCAATTGTTTTCTTTTCTATAAATTGTTTTTTTAGAATTTATTCAACTATAGCAAATAAATAATAATATAATCACTATATTAAAAACATGCATACTTTACACTTAATAATGCAATATTATCACAAAATTCTTTCAAATAAATGGAGGTTATTAAATATATTTAATACCACCAATTTAGTATATTAAAATAATTTAATACTATAAATTATTTTAATTTACATATAAAAATTTCATTTATCATAAACTTACTCATCTCATATAAATTGTTTGTACAATTTATTTACATAGAATACCAAATATATAATAATCATATTTATGATTCACAAAAATCACTTATCGCATAGCACGTAATCACATATGCAATATAATATCACATATCATATCACTAAATAAGAATTTTATTTATTAAATTCTTATTTTAATTTTTTTTTAAATCTGGGTCCTCACAATTTCTCATGGTGTGAAGATGTAATGCTTGTCGGCTAAGCGCATCGGCCACCCGATTCAAGTTTCCAGCTAGATGCCTCAGTGTAAAAGTAAACTCCTGCAAATACACCACCCACTTGACATGTATTCGACTCAGTTTATGTTGGCCATTAATGTACTCCAAGGCCTCATGGTCGGTGACTAGAATGAACTTCTTATGTATTAGATATTGACGCCAATGCTTTAGAGATTGAACGATAGCATAGAATTCCAAGTCATAAGTATAGTAGTTCTTCTTCGGTCCTGATAACTTCTCACTGAAAAAAGCCACTGGTTGACCATCTTGACTGAGAACACCACCAATACCGACTCCCGATGCATCACAATTTACTTCAAATACCTTCTCGAGATCAGGGAGTGCCAAAACTGGTGCTTCTGTCATCTTCCGTTTGATAAGTTAAAAACTAACTTCGGCCTCTTCGGACCAATTGAATAACTTTCCTTTTAAACACTCTGTGATAGGTGCAATTAATGTTCTGAAGTTCTTAATGAATCGGCGATAGAAAGAAGCTAACCCATGGAAACTCCTGATGTCATGTAAGGTCTTCAGTCTAGGCCAGGCCAAGACTACATTTATCTTCGACTGGTCGGTATAAACGCCTTTAGTAGAAACAATAAAGCCAAGGAAGGTTACCGAAGTTGTGAAATAAGAACTCTTCTTATGATTGATAAACAAACATTCTTTCCTCAATGCATCAAAAACAGCCCGAAGGTATTCATGGTGTAACTCCCAGTTTGGGTTGTAGATCAAAATATCATCGAAGTAGACTACTACCCATTTTCCCATGAAAGGTCACAATATTTGGTGCATGGACCTCATAAATGTACTGGGAGCATTGGAAAGACCGAAGGGAGTAACCATCCACTCATATAACCCATGTTGAGTTTTGAACGCCATCTTCCATTAATCTCCAGGCATGACCCTTATCTGATGGTATCCATTCTTCAGATCAATCTTTGAGAAGACTTTTACTCCGGAAAATTGGTCTAGCATATCGTCCAGGCGAGGTATCGAAAATCTGTATTTCACGATAATCTTTTTGATTACTCTACTGTCAATACACATTCGCCACGATCCATCTTTCTTTGGCACTAACAGAACTGGTACTGCACATGGGCTCATGCTTTCACGGATGTAGCCCTTCTCCATCAATTCGACTACCTGTCTCTGTAACTCTTCGGATTCCTTGGGGCTGAGTCTGTATGCTGGCCTGTTCGATAAGCTCAATCCTGGAACAAGACCTATTTGGTGTTGAATGTCCCTCATTGGCGGTAGTCCAGGTGAAAGCTCTTTGGGCATCAGATCAGCAAACTCCGATAGCAACTTCTGTACATCGGCTGGTACTTCTGTGTTCCTATTTGTCGAGCTACTCCCACAAGGAAGTAGAGCATATATCACACCTTCACGGTCGACTTCCGTTAGGAATCTAGATATGGACAATAGGTTCGAATTTCCGACTACCCGAGCTGAACTGCTTTCTTCCTGCCGAGGTGCTAATACCACCTTTTTTTCCTTTTATACTAAGGGAGTACGTATTCTTCCGACCATCATGAATGACACTTCGGTCATATTGCCAAGGTCGACCCAACAACACATGGCATGCGTCCATTGTCACCATATCGCACCAAGCGTTATCAAAGTATTTCTTACCGATTGAAAAGGACACTAAACATTTTCTATCAATTGTTACTTCATTGCCTTTATTTAACCATGACAATTTGTATGGCTTGGGATGCCGATCGGTTTTCAACTGTAACTTCTGGATAGCCTCTTCCGATACTACATTTTCACAACTGCCACTATTAATGATCATCTTGCAGACCTTATCTGCCACTATTCAAGTTGTATGGAAGATATTTATAACGACCGAAAATTCTGGATTTGCCTTGTAATTCAAATTTTTGAATATTAATGAATATATTATATTTTATTAATATTATTTTGTGTTGCATGTTTAAAGGTTGTGTGACAACCTGGATTAAGTGAATGTATGAAATTTTACGTGCTATAGTTTTGTTTAAGTGAATAATTGATTTCGCGTAGCATCGCTAAATCACTATTCACGGGGCACGTTTCCCGAGACACTATTCATGCCATAATATTTTTATGTCTTTTTCGATTTTAATAAATTTCATTAATACGTGTGAGCGAAGTGATAATTTTTCCAACGCTGGAATATTTATTTGAGCTCGTTAGTGATTTAATTTATATCCGAAATGTATATTATGAGTGTTCTGAATAAATAGACAAATTCCATAATAATTATTTTTACCCATCTCAATATTTATGGTAATACCTATTTTAATTATGGGTAGAGTTATTGAGCAAATTGGGTACAAAAGTGAGAGTTTTCGGATATATTTTTGTGTATTTGGATATTTATTTTGGCTTATTACTCCAAGAGGGAACCAACCTAAGTTTTTGGACTAATTAGAATTGAGAGATGAGGGAGTTGCCGACATGTTGGCCCTTGTGCCAAACACAATGTGCATGGAGAAGCAAACTAACAAACATTCTCCTTCCCCATTCCATTTCATTTTCCCAAAGCCATTGCTCAACAGCTCTTCCATTCCATTCCAAGTCTGTTGGTTCAGCTACTAAAGAGAGAGAGAGAGAGAAGGAGCTGCAGAGAGGAAGCCATCGGAAGGAAGGAGGAAGAAGAAGAGAGTCGACGGAGAAGAAGAAGAAAGAAGGGAGAAGAAGAAGGTGCGGGTGGAGGAAAAAGAGAAGCAAGGAGAGACCTTCAAAACCAAGCCTAGCCGAGCTCCTTAGCATCAAGAAGGATTTACAGAGGTAAAACAATCAATAAAATCTATTCCATTCGATTTCTTGTTAAGATTTTCAAGTTTTTGAGGTTTTTTAGCTCTTGAGCTTGTAGTTCGATTTTTTTGGCAATTCTTGTTTTTTTTATTATGATTGTTTGTAAATGTTGTTAAAAGGTTATGTAAGCTATTAATATCATTAAAGCGGAACAAAAATGCAAGATATCCTTACTTTGGCTTAATGAAGCAAGAACAATGGACAAAACATGGACTTTGGATGTTCGGACCATTTTAGAGGACTGTAAAGCTATGATTTCGTATTTGTTAATTTTATTTATTGTTATAGTATGGTAGTTCCATGGGTTACGAAACTAACCCGGTTGGAATGGAGTAAAAATGAGTTAAAACGAGTTCGTAGTAATGATTTTTGTAAAACTTGTCAAGAACTCAAAAAACAGAGCATAACTTTGTACTTTGGCTTACGATTTGTCCATGTTGGTGTTAATGGGTAGCTCTGCAATTTTGATATGTTGTAGCCCCATGAATTAGGAGTCCATAGAGTCCGAAATGGACCAATTTGCATGTATATAGAAGGAGATATGAAGGTTGGAGTGACCGGAGGTCGGAATCGCGAATTGGGATTAAACCCAGAATCCAACTACTGGTGAATGACACCGCAACGTCATTCATAAGCCTTACAGTTAACGCCGCCGTGAGGGGCAAACTAGGGAAAGCCCAGGACTCACGCTGCAGCGCCATATCCAAGTGCTATGATTGGCGCCGCAGCGACGCCACGTGGCAGCGACGGGACACGGGACTCACGCCGCAGTGTGGGAACTAGTATAAGGCTTGGCGCTACAGCGCCAGTGCCATGTCGGGCCTGGGTCGGGTCGGACCCAGTGAATTTTTTCCAGCAAGTCCAAAACTTATATTTTTGTACTAAATGATTAGACAAGTTAGTTATTTATACCTTGTTAAGCCTTAATTGCTTAATTGTATATTAAGTGTCAACCAAAGTGGTGTTATCTTAAGGCATAAATTGAGTAACATGGTTGCAACTTACGTTTGGCTTTCAAGGGGCGCTGCCCCCTTAGATCCCCGTCAGCTCACCAGCGAGCTGGGTAGCCGCTCGCTCACCGGGGAGCGAGACCCCCGACTGGGTAGTCATAGTGGCAATCAATATGTTTTAATGATGCAACGTCTATTTTGAACATAATCCTTATGTGACTAATTGTTATATGAATATGTATTTACATGTGTAGGATATTAAGGAGTGTGTGTAGTAATATTGTAGCAGACGCACTAGGCAAATTTCCTAACGCTTGTCTAACCCTTGTGTTGGGCAAGTTTCCTTACCCTAACTCAATTTAATATTGGGCAGGTTTTCTCAACCGTATAACTTTTGTTTATTGTGCGAGTTATTTATTGATTGAGCAATCATTCTATATTATTACAAGTTCTTTACTCAACTATTTTTATTTGAACAAGTTTCCTATGTTATACAAATGTTGTATATTGTTGCAAGTTTTATGACTCAAATGGAGTTATTACTTTTAAACCATATTAGTGGATTAATTGTTGTCAATTACTCCACATCCAGGATAATTATTGATATTCGCACCTTGTGCGTTTGAATTCATGATATGTCGTTGAACTGAGAAACGTTTAAGTTCTTCGTTCATGTACTGTTTAAGGAAATAGTCTACGCTATTTGTTTTGGCTAGACATGTACATGTTATTATTTTAAAAGCTATCTAAACCGGTTGTTGGTATGGATTCTTGGACTGAGAGAGCAACCCTTATTTAGGGAATTTTAATGTGTCGGTTATTCGATGCAGTCAGAGTTAAATGTTATGCATATACATAGGGTACGAGAGGCTGATCCCCTCAAGTACTACTGACGGGCCAGGCATTTAAAATGGTCAGTTGAATGATTGATCCTTTGGCCAAAAAGTTCATGGTCTATTAGACCACTGAACAGTAAATAATCAATATTTATTATTTCATTTGAACTTTGATTATATTGTCAGCTGTTTCTTCAATGTTCTTAAATTGTTGAACTATGCGATTATTATTCCTATTCATTCATGATATATCTTCCTTATTCATTTTAAACTTGCTGAGCAAAGTAGTTGCTCACTCTTGCTATATCATGAACCTATTGCAGTTAAGCCGGGGAGTTCCAAAACGGACAGAGGCAAGGGAAAGCTTAAGGACTAGTTATATGTACTATCCCGTTATGTAATCGTGGAATCATTTTGTATTATTATTGTATTCCAGGATGTATTTATTCAAGGTTATAGACCTTAGGACCGTAGTAAACCTTTTGTAATGAACAACATATGTTTATTTATTCCGAATTAGTTGATTTATGTTGTTTAGAGGTGTATGGATGTACTTTATCGTGAGCACCAGATTCGAGGTATTGGTACCTGAATTTGGGGGTGTCACAATATTGGTTCTCAACCAATCATCTCTTGAATCGCCCTTAAGGGTCAACAGATTCTTACGAATGACCAAAGTCTCCTGCCCATCACCATATAACATATCCTCTTCATCATATATGGCCTCTCCTAACTCTTTTGTCTCATCGACCACATCTTCTTCAATTAAAAGATTATTGCCCTTCTGACTGACAGGTTTTCTGCATTCATTTGCACCATGCCCTTGTTCTTAAAATTTTTCCTAAAAAAAAATAAATAAAAAAAAACAAAGGGAAAGAAAATAAAATAAAAAAAATATCTAATACTATAAATTTTTTAATTTTTCCTAAATTCCTAAAAAAAAAAATTAAAAAAAAATCTACTACTATAATATAAACAAACTCCCCCCCATACCTAAATCATGCATTGTCCTCAATGTATGCAAATGAAAAATAGAGAACAAAGAAATGAAAGAATTGTACCTTGTATGTGGGGCTGTAGTACTACAACAAATGTGGTGAAAAAGAAAACAAATGTACATACCTACGAATTTCATAAATCCTAAAACACATGTAATGATAAAAGAGTGATACAAATGAGTATGTGAGTGTGGTCTCCTCATGATTTTCCGGAGGTTTAGGAAATTGAAAATAACCATAATTTTCATCACAGTTATGCTTAAAGTCAACCTCAGGAAAACATTTACTAATATGCTCAAAGTGTGGACGAATTGGCTCGCATGCATGTTTCCATTTTGGCGACTTGTGTGTAGTGGATCTCAGCATCTCATTGACTTTATCTAAATATTCAGATTCATTCCCCTTTTGGTCAAGGTGATTTAAGAAAAAGTCAATTGGATCATCTTCAATCACGAGTCTATTTTCATTCATTTTCTTGGGCCATGGACAACTCTTGGATCATGTTTACTTTTATGGGCTGGTCTATAAAATCACTCGGTTGTTTTCTAGGAATAAGTCTTTCAGGATATAGAGCTTTAGGCTTATAGACTTGTTCAACCGACTCATTAAATGTGACATGATCAATTTTAGGCATAGACTCATAATTTTTAGACTCCTCAAATTGGCTTGACTCAAAGTGTGTAGAATTAAATCCAAAATTTTCATTTTCCTCATCATTTCCACAGTTATCATGATTTTCAAAATTAACATCAGAGTCACTAGAAAATTCATCCACCTCTTGTTCATTTATTATGGTGGCTAACCGACTCATTTGAATTTCTAGACGAGATATAGCTTGATTCGTGTTTTGTATGAATCTCTCTAAGGTATTGAATCTTTCCTCTTCTTCATTTGAAAATTCATGTGGATATTGAGGTTCTGGATCCGAATATGGATATGGATATGAAGTTGGATAAGGATTTTCATAAGTTGGAAAAAATTGATTTACTTGGTGTGCATTAAATTTTTTATAGGGTTCTTGATTCCAAGCAAAATTATTATTCCAACTATAATAGGAGTCCATCTTTTCACAAATCACAAGACAAATAAACAACTAGCCACGAAAAATATCCAAATTCTATGGTTAACCTAAATAAAATCTAGACAGCTTCTAACTGTTCCAAGTTACACCTTAAGGTCCACAAAATTCAAAATTAATCAAGCCACTAGCCAGATAAGTGTAAGAACGGTGGGAGTCTCTCCGTGGGTACGGTGACTAATTAAATAACCACACGTTCTTTAGGCATTTGCCTTTTGAACCACTTGCCTAGACACCAGTAGTTTAATTAATTAAAAATTCAGCCTCCTCTTGGAGTTTCTTGTCCTAATTGAGCTCGAGAGTCCTAGGGGCTAACGTCTACTTGATTTTATTAGGTCAAGGTTATGCAAAATACAAGTTGGGTTATTTGTGGGCAAGGAAATGTGATGAAATCTCCACCTTATCTTGTTACAGGTTTTTGCCTTTAATGTTAGATTAAAGATGAAAATGCACAAATAAAAAAAAATGGTAAACAAATAAAATGTCCTAAAACTATGTGGATTACGAAGTGAAGAGAAATTTGACGTACCTCAATCTTCCAACAATCACCATAGTTTATATTTGACAAAAAATAAATAAAATAAAAACCTAAACAGGATGTGCTCTACGTGAGTGAATGCATGTATGCGGCAATTAGTTTTCTAACTAACAATAAAAACTAAAAAAAATAAAAAATAAAAAATAAAACTAAGCTACTATTTTTTTTTGAGTTAAGATACAAAATACCAGGAATAGCGCAACAATAAAATCTTTATCTTTTCGCTCCTTCGATCCGCTTCGATAATCCTGGAAAGAAAAAAAAATAAAATAATTAAAAAAAATAGATTTGATAAAACTAATTCGAATAAATAAATATTAAGGGATAAAAAAAATTAATTCTAGTCCCCGGCAACGGCACCAAAAACTTGATGTGATAAAAATATGTAAATGCAAGTGCACAATGTCAAATTGTAGAACGGGCAAGTACATGTCGAACCCACAGAGACTAGATTAATTTTAATGTATCCTTAATATCTATTTTAGGAGAATTAGAAATAAAGATTGAGAATCAATTAACTATAATTAAACTAACTAATAATAAGGAAGCAATCTAGGAATTCGAATCCATTAAATAATAAACATAACAAGTAATTTAATCTCTTCTATTTTTATAACTTAATTATGATTTTGATCTCCCTTCCCTTTAATTTAGTAATTTTATAATTAACGTGGGCAAGCATAGACTATGAAAATTTAAGGATTAACTATACCCCATCAAAACTTCTTTGAGCAAACATGGATTATGAAAAACTCATATCTTAACAATAATCTATCAAAACCTCTTAATTAATTTAAAATCACATAAGAACTATAAAACGAAGGTATTTCAATAACGAAACATGAAGGCGAAATCAATTAAACATAAAAGCATAAATAATAGAAGAGATAAAATATTATCATGAATAATTATTTAATTTCATCTTCATCCTAGATTAAAGAAACTAGCTAGACATTAAAAATAAATAAACTAACTAAGATAAAGAAGAAGAAAAAAATTAAAAATAAAATAAAAAAAACTCCTTTTAATTAACGATCCTCCAACAAGCGTACAATGCAAAATAATTTAATTTACTCCCACTCTTAACCTAAACTGATACCCCATTCTCTCTAAAACAAGAGACCTATATATAGGGAAAATAAATTTGTGCCCTAATTTACATTCATTGAACTTGGTCTCTTTTATTCCCTTTCTTTCTCTTAGTCCATTTCCATGTAGGTTTCAACTTCGTAGTGGCAATCAACTTCTCAAAGATATCTTCTAGATTGACTTTCCTTTCTCTTGCTGGATTTGACTTGCACACCAAGATTGTTCCACCTCCTTCCTTTTCCTTGTAGAATTCTTCTTGGATATTTCCTTACATGAATAAGAGCATTAAATACTGCTTGATCACCAAGATTTTGACTTTATTGCAACAAAATATTAAATCATACAAAATAAAATAAAAGATATTAATTAAATAAAATAATATAATAAAAATGACAAAATTAGGGATAATAAAATGTATGAATCATGTGCTTATCAAATACCCACATACCTAGCTTTTGCTCGTCCTCGAGTAAAATAAAAAGAAAATAAAATAAAAACAAAAACTGTACTACCCCATTTTCATAGGAAACACTGTGAGGCCCCCAAATCCGGGTTCCTTGAACCTCAGATCCAGTGCTCACGATCCATCTTAACAAACATTCTAACTACCCAATAAAAATGCGGAATATAATTATTGGTAACAACTTACAATCATCCCAGGTTTTCTAACCTTAACACAAAAGGGTTTACAACATAAGTAAACTAAATACATTAAGCATAAGTCAAACACGGATTTTGTCTTTCTCCTTTGTCGTCCTTGGCGTCTGGTACGAACTCGGACTTAACTGAAAATGGTTCACGATATAGCAAGGGTGAGCACAAATTGCTCAGCAAGTTAAAATAGACAATAAAGATATATCATGAATGAAAAGAATACAATTCTTTGGATTTCACAATATACAGTAATTGTGAATAACTGTCAACAATAATGCTGCTAGAAGGTTAACTGAAAAACTGATGATCTTAACAATATTAATTTCAAGAGCGATATCAATAATGATAACTTCAAACAACACTTGCACGATTGAATAACTTTAAGGATTGATATTCGAAATCAATGGTAAAGAGTATTTACTGCTGAGTTGGTCACTATAGACCCTGAACATGGTTGAGGGCTTAACCAGACGTTTCACCTGGAGCACCTCGCGAGAACTTACCCAGGTCTTAGCTGAGCATCTCGGAGTAGTGTAACAGCTAATGCTACTGTAAACACTCAGGAGTAGTGTAACAACTAATGCTACTGTAAACACTCAGGTGGATACGCGAGGTGGCCAAACCTCTTGTACCCAATGTATATGCATAACATTAACTATCTTGTGTGCGCGCTAAGTCGAATAAATCGACATCAAACCCCTTTTATAAGGGTTGTTCTGCTCAGTCTGATTATAAGAGTCTGTACCATCAATGGTTTGGACAGCTGCAACAATATTCAACCAAATGAATTTAAATATACAAATGTCTAGCCGAAACAATTGGCGTAGACTACATTTAAAATAATTCTTACGATCTCATGCATAAGACTAGCCGAACTAGTGGCGTAGCCTTTTATTCAAACAGTTCAGGAATAAAGAACTTCAAGTAATAGATGTTCGATAATGAACAGAAATGCAAATGCACTATGTGCGAATACCAATAATCGTCAATGAGGTGGCTAATTAACAATAATTAAACCACTAGTATACTCGGATAATCTAGAGTTTATAAATAATTGTATGATTTAAAGTACAAGGTTAAGAACGATCTATAAAGAGACCGGCAATTTAGGTTTGGAGAACTGGTCGTAATATAGCAATACAACCTGCTCGAATATACAATGAGTAGGATTAAAGAAAGCTAGCAAACAATTTATGAATTCAAAATTCATGCTTCAATACTTGGTCTAACCGAACAATGGTATAGACCCATACTTATGATGCAATTTATGCGAAATAAAACTATTGGGTACAAGCGATTCAAGAATCTGACAATATCTCAGATGCACATGAGTGGTGACAAGGCATAAATTTAGAATGTGTAGAATCACAAGAAATTGTTCAAATAGGGAACTTGCGATAATAATAGAATACTTGCTCAATAAACAAATCGAGTAAGATAGAACCCACTGAATAATAATTTCAGTTAGATTAGAGAACTTGTAATAAATAATAAGTGCATGAATTTGTAATAGTACGGAGTACTTATGTAATACCAAATTCAACAAGGATTAGAAATTTCCTAAATATTCAATGGAGTAAGATTAAAGAAAACTTGTCTATCGATAACAACTTGCACAGGGTGCGAATATCAATAATTATCAAGGATATGGAATAATTGTTAATAATTAAACCACTGACATGTTTGTAATATAATAACTCGGGTTTGGATTAGGAACTTGCAATACTATCGAAACCTTGTCTAATATTAAAGTAAACAAGAGTTAGAACTTACTCAATAATGAAAGGGGTAAGATAAGAAACATGTACAACGATAATACTTGCTTGAATAAAAATGAGTAAGGTTGAGGAATTTGCATTATAAGAGTAAATACAAGATTCGGTTCAAGGAAACTTGCAATAAAGTAAAGTTTCGGTATAAGGAACTTGCTCAATGTAAAAGTTGAGTAAGATGAACTTGCCTGTTTGCTCAGCTACAGATAAATTTTAGCTTTAACTAATCGACCTTGGATGACCTATCATTTGGTAAAGTCGATTTATCCATTAGCATTGTATAACAGTATATCGATGCACCCATTTATGCTATTTATTTAGCGGATCAACAACTCACCATCTATATTTAATTACTATTTAACATTAGCTACTCGGAAATTAATTACTAACCTTTAGCTACGAAAATAGATGATAACTAATCATTGATCACTTATCCTTCGAGCACGCAGATTATTACCCTTAGTCGTCTCTAATATGGGTTAAAAATCCTTATTTATTATTTATAAGATAAATAATAAATTTATTCCGGTCTAATGACAATAGAAAAAAAAATAATTGATCACTTATTTAGTTTTACTCTTAATTACCATTCACCCTTAAGGGTAATTGAGTAATTATTATGCCTTGTTCCTTATTCATCATTAACTAACTACTTAATGAATTAATTCACACACACTTAATTATTAATTAAATAACCAATAGGTATTACTATTTTTACCTATAATAATACTCATACTTTATTATTATATTTAATGTAAACTAAATAATAAGCGAATATTCATTATCTTTATTTATTATTTATTGATAAATAATAAATAATTATTTTGTTAACTTATTCATACTTAATTATTATCTAATGACAATTAAATATTTATTATCTTTATTGGCGAACAATTATTATTTATTACTTTGTTCATACTTAATTATTATTTAATATTTCTTAAGTAATAATTAAATATTTATTATCTTTATTTATTATTTATTGATAAATAATAAATAATTATTTATTAACTTTACTTATACTTAATTATTATTTAAGGTTAAATAATAATTAAATATTTATTACCTTTATTTATTATTTATGGATAAATAATAAATAATTATTTGTTAACCTTGTTCATACTTAACTAAATATTTAGTACCTTTATTTATTATTATTTGATAATAATTACTTTATTAATTCGGTTCATACTTAATTATTATTGAATATTAATAATTAAATATTTATTATCTCTATTTATTATTTATTGATAAATAATAAATAACTATTTTATTTACTTTACTCATGATTAATTATTATTAATAATTATTGTCAATAATTAATTCAAATAATAGTTGATCCTTAGGTTATTGTGTGATCATTGTAATAAACCAAATAGACTTCATTATGCCTACCACTTAGCCCAAACATTATCACACACGAACAAAAAGGTTTGCTTTTGTTTTATAACTCATGTTGCTGACAGTTATATGCTACCTAGTTGAAACAGTTTTCATTTAGGCATTATCACAACCCAATAGGCAGATTCCTAATAGATCTATGGCTACACTGATTTCCAGTCCCTGATAGCAGCCATATTACCACTATATAATTATTCAAAATCTGTAACAGCATATATTGAGCATTTCCCAACCATTAACACCAACCTGTTTACAGTATAGATTTAAGCTACCCGAACCCTAGGGTTCTTTAATATACAGAGACCCAATAATCATCCCCAATACAGTGTATGCCAACAACTCAATGTATTACATACAACCAACATACTGATACAAACCAACACATTGCTATAACCCAACACATTGATATAAAACTACACAGTGATATAAACCAACACAGAGAATATATTTCCCAATACCATTAATATCATAATACCAGATTTCTAAATTAAGATAACCCAACACAATACAATTCCAAAACAAATGTATAGTATGAATTAATACCATCATCTGTTAGAACCTTTAAGGTTCACCAGTTTCCCAACAAAGAACTAACACAGTACAATACAATACAAGCACGACTCAATCCAAATACAATGTATAACCTATTCAATCAAAGAAGGAAAATAAAAATAACAAACTCAGCTGCTCACTAAGGTACCTTGCTATCGATCGTACTGCAATTTTTCTCCTTCTACCGAAATAAGTGACAAAGTCTTGGGACATTTACAGTAGCTCTCCTCCCCTGTTCCCTCTCTATCGATTTCTCCCTCTATTTGCACAGCCAAAATTTTTAGCAGCTTGGTTTAGGGTTCTGGGGGCTCAATTTATAGGAAATTGGTTACCCAAATAATTGGGTATTACCTCAATTGTTTCGCCAAAAACCATCAGTAGGAAGGAAGTGAGCTATCCGACCGATCCCATCACGCCGCCTGTGAGCTCCACCGGCACTTCCTCGAACGTCGCAAATCCCCACCAGTCGCGTCGCCGAATTTCTGGGACCCTTGGTCCGTTCGCCAAACGCTCGGTCGCTCGCTACCTCCCCCGCTCCGTCCGACGGTTGCTCACGCTGTCGTCGGCTTCAACCCTTGTCCCGTCCGATCGAATCGATAGCTCTAGTGACCCCCATCTCTGATTGCTCGGTTAGGTCTAGCTAGGTTTGATTTGAGAGTGCGCTAGCTTGGTTATCCCCTATTCTTTGCCCGGTTAATCGATTTTGAGGGTTTGAGATTGCGTTGGCTCGACTGAACTCCCCCAAATTGGTATGCCAATTGGGTTTTCCCCAATTTGATTGGATCGGCCCGCTTGCCATGTTATAACCCGGCTGGCAAAGTTTTTTTTTTGGGCTCAATCCAATAGGGTTGGGCCGATTGAATTAAATAAAAAGGCAGCCCAAAAAGGAAGTTAAAAAGTAAAGGGATTTGGGCTCAAATTAATAATAATTAGGAGCAATGAGCCAATCTAAATAAAGAAAATTGATCCAAATTAAATTAGTCACCTTGTAATTCTAATATTTTAAATTAAATAACTAACCCAATTTAATTAATTACTTAAAATATTTATTTTAACCATAATTCTTTATTCGAATTATTTAATCCGATAATGAAATTATTTATTAATTTTCTTCCCAATTTTCTTGCAATTTAATTCTTAGGGTTAGATCACTAATTTAATCAGACCATTAGTGAATCCCATTAAAGCCAAAATTAACTTGCATAGTCACAAAAATAAACGTATCACATACATAGGTTTAAAATGAGCGTACAAAACTAACTCATTAGAGATTAAATATTACATTTAATTAATAACGAAGTTTAAAAAATTTCTCGGGTATTACAACCAAGCTCATGTTGGTTCCCAAAAAAAATTTTAGATGCAAAATAAGTCATTAGAAATTAAATTCATTATTTAATTAATAATGAACCTTGAAAATTTCGGATCATTACATCCTCCCCCCCTTATAAAAATTCCGTCCCCGGAATTGTAAAAATAAGAACACTAGCCGATTTGAATGATTCATACTCCAATCTTCTTTTAAAATTTATATGGTCAACTTGTGACTCATTTTCACACCGACGTGTAGCTCATATGCGATAACTCCACGCATAGCACACCTAGGACTCTAACCCTACGTTTCCATTATTTCAAAAAGTTAATCGCGTAACCCGATTCTTCACAATCTTCTTTACTTACTATCAAATTACTTAGTTAATGGATCATCCTCTTAATGCAAATCTTAGCCCGATAAACTCAAAGATCTTCCCTTCATTATCAATATTTCACTAGAAAGTAGCCACAAAATTTCATCTTAAAACGATTAATCCACTTACCTCGAATATTTACACTTACAAGAAGTCGTCAATACGTATATATTATTCATCTTATTCTATCTTCAAATTCTCAAATTTGGCCTTAAACAATACAAATATTTTTCTATATCCGACTCCAAATTCTTAAATTTCGTCAAAACTATACCCACAGCTAACTCATGTAACAATCAATAACACTGCATTAATAGGGCACTGCCCAAAAATACATCATACCCATAATCATAATCATGGACCTAATTGTGGCTGACATATTACATTCCTGAGCACAATACTAGTACCATTTAGCTATCTCACTGCAACCACAAAAGTTGAGATAACTATTACATACCCTATACCTTCCAAGAGTTGGGACTTTTACTAGCACTTATACGCAAATTTGCGATTAGCTTGCGTCCGTACCGATACACTAACAGACTAAACATATAGTTAATACATAAATACTACTGAAGCGTGTTACTCTTCCACAATGACGCAACACTCCTCAACTTCTTCGCAAATTTTTTTTTTGTCGACTTGACTGGCCGAGTTTGAATTTCCTCCGACTACCCTCTTCTTCTTAGGACAATTCTTGATTTGGTGATCCTGTGCTCCGCATTGGAAACACCCACCCTTCTTTGGTTTAGGGCATTGGGGAGACATATGCCCTTCTTGATTACAATTGTAGCATACTTTTTTTCCTTTTAAACACACTCCCGCATGCTTCTTACCGCAGTTAATGCAGGCAAAAGCCTTTTTCTTCTGTGGTTGACTGACTCCTGGTTCATACTTGTCGTTTTTCCATTTCCTTTTGAAGTTCCTGTTGCTGTCACTGTTGTCCTCTTCAGTTTGGACGTTCTTTTGATTAGCCCCTTCTTCTTTTGCTGAAGTGATTGCTATTTCGGCTTGATCGTTCCCTGCCAGACTGTTCCTACCCGCATTGGTGCCTTCTTCGTATGCTTTTAGAACCAGCTTCACCAGTTGTTGAAAGGGATCTTGGTTTAGTCCCCCAGGTTCGTTCTTGACTTCTTCCACCGCTTGTTGAGCTTTCTTATTGCGTCGAGGCGGCATCCTATAAAACAAATAACCACAAAATGGCTTAATTCTCTTTAACTAATTGCAAGTCAAAGTTATAATTACTCTACTTTTACTACTACACAACTCTACCCATACTACTGTTCATCAAACCTACCACACAATATGAGTTCAGGACTTACAACGATCATATGGATCCAAGAACTTATCCTAGTCAGACCAAAATCATCCATTCGCTGAGGGGTTCCACCATACGATTGTGAGTCCCGAACTTACCATAAGTGTGAGTTTTAAGAACACACATCTAACCTCAACATCCTATATTTATCCGATATCTTATGAGAAAAGAATCACCTTCTGGCCATAAATACATCGAACAACGTGACATAGATTTTTATCGATTATCAAGATAGAACTAAGTGTATGGTTTCCCCGCCCATACAAGGAATCGTACAACTCAACCGCTATGATGAATCCTCAGTAGAAATCTACAACCTTACACTTCCTAAATCTTTTAACAGATCATCTGTTATCCCAAGATTTCACTATGATCACTCGGTGATCTCATCCTATAATTAATTTCATTATCAATCATGTTACACATGATTGTACTACATCATTATCAATCTTTAATAATGATTCACTACTCATAAATACTTTATACTCATATGTTTCTTCTTGCACCCCAATTAGCATTATGCTATCCCATCACATATAATTTCCCATTTACCTTAGGGATTACTACATACCACCTACCCCAGAAGTTGGAATTAACAAAAGTCATTCCACCTACTAACAAAAGCTGAGACTACTAGTCTCTCCTACTACTTGGTACGAACACACATTAAGCATCTACTGAGGTAATTCTTTCCTCAGCTTAGCTATCACTCTTTCCTTCTCTTCCACTTCTTCCTTCCATGCTTTACTCTGCTTTTCGGCTTCTAGCAACCTTCTGACGGTTTCATTCCATCCTTCATTTGTCCACCAATTCCTGATGGGAAATTCTCTATTCTCCTCCTCTAATTCTTGTATCTTTTCTTCCGTTTCGGAGTTTTCATTACTTAACTCATTCATACACTCCCTTGCCACATACAATTCTCCCTCAGTATGATTCTTGGATTCTATTTCTGGTTCGGCAACGTTTGATTCAACATTTCCTACCGACTCTTCTTCCTCAGCTCCGCCCTTAGCGGCTATAGGTTCAGGTGCAACCACCATCCCCTCCCAGACAATGGGAACATCTATCAGTCCATTTCCTTCAGACATTCTATAACAACAACAAAAACTTGTTATCAACCCACGAGTGAAATCTATAAACCACACAGAACATAAAATTCCTATACGGGATAAATTTTCTCAACTCACCTCTTAAACTCTATATGAGTTTTCTTAACTTCTCTATGGTCATAATCCTAAGGTTTTTCACCCAACCTAAGGTTTCATAACCTACAGCTCTGATACCAACCTGTGAGGCCCCCAAATCCGGTTTCCTTGAACCTCGGATCCAGTGCTCACGATCCATCTTAACAAACATTCTAACTACCCAATAAAAATGCGGAATATAATTATTGGTAACAACTTACAATCATCCCAGGTTTTCTAACCTTAACACAAAAGGGTTTACAACATAAGTAAACTAAATACACTAAGCATAAGTCAAACACGGATTTTGTCTTTCTCCTTTGTCGTCCTTGGCGTCTGGTACGAACTCGGACTTAACTGAAAATGGTTCACGATATAGCAAGGGTGAGCACAAATTGCTCAGCAAGTTAAAATAGACAATAAAGATATATCATGAATGAAAAGAATACAATTCTTTGGATTTCACAATATACAGTAATTGTGAATAACTGTCAACAATAATGCTGCTAGAAGGTTAACTGAAAAACTGATGATCTTAACAATATTAATTTCAAGAGCGATATCAATAATGATAACTTCAAACAACACTTGCACGATTGAATAACTTTAAGGATTGATATTCGAAATCAATGGTAAAGAGTATTTACTGCTGAGTTGGTCACTATAGACCCTGAACATTGTTGAGGGCTTAACCAGGCGTTTCACCTGGAGCACCTCGCGAGAACTTACCCAGGTCTTAGCTGAGCATCTCGGAGTAGTGTAACAGCTAATGCTACTGTAAACACTCAGGAGTAGTGTAACAACTAATGCTACTGTAAACACTCAGGTGGATACGCGAGGTGGCCAAACCTCTTGTACCCAATGTATATGCATAACATTAACTATCTTGTGTGTGCGCTAAGTCGAATAAATCGACATCAAACCCCTTTTATAAGGGTTGTTCTGCTCAGTCTGATTATAAGAGTCTGTACCATCAATGGTTTGGACAGCTGCAACAATATTAAACCAAATGAATTTAAATATACAAATGTCTAGCCGAAACAATTGGCGTAGACTACATTTAAAATAATTCTTATGATCTCATGCATAAGACTAGCCGAATTAGTGGCGTAGCCTTTTATTCAAACAGTTCAGGAATAAAGAACTTCAAGTAATAGATGTTCGATAATGAACAGAAATGCAAATGCACTCTGTGCGAATACCAATAATCGTCAATGAGGTGGCTAATTAACAATAATTAAACCACTAGTATACTCGGATAATCTAGAGTTTATAAATAATTGTATGATTTAAAGTACAAGGTTAAGAACGATCTATAAAGAGACCGACAATTTAGGTTTGGAGAACTGGTCGTAATATAGCAATACAACCTGCTCGAATATACAATGAGTAGGATTAAAGAAAGCTAGCAAACAATTTATGAATTCAAAATTCATGCTTCAATACTTGGTCTAACCGAACAATGGTATAGACCCATACTTATGATGCAATTTATGCGAAATAAAACTATTGGGTACAAGCGATTCAAGAATCTGACAATATCTCAGATGCACATGAGTGGGGACAAGGCATAAATTTAGAATGTGTAGAATCACAAGAAATTGTTCAAATAGGGAACTTGCGATAATAATAGAACACTTGCTCAATAAACAAATCGAGTAAGATAGAACCCACTGAATAATAATTTCAGTTAGATTAGAGAACTTGTAATAAATAATAAGTGCATGAATTTGTAATAGTACGGAGTACTTATGTAATACCAAATTCAACAAGGATTAGAAATTTCCTAAATATTCAATGGAGTAAGATTAAAGAAAACTTGTCTGTCGATAACAACTTGCACAGGGTGCGAATATCAATAATTATCAAGGATATGGAATAAATGTTAATAATTAAACCACTGACATGTTTGTAATATAATAACTCGGGTTTGGATTAGGAACTTGCAATACTATCGAAACCTTGTCTAATATTAAAGTAAACAAGAGTTAGAACTTACTCAATAATGAAAGGGGTAAGATACGAAACATGTACAAAGATAATACTTGCTTGAATAAAAATGAGTAAGGTTGAGGAATTTGCATTATAAGAGTAAATACAAGATTCGGTTCAAGGAAACTTGCAATAAAGTAAAGTTTCGGTATAAGGAACTTGCTAAATGTAAAAGTTGAGTAAGATGAACTTGCCTGTTTGCTCAGCTACAGATAAATTTTAGCTTTAACTAATCGACCTTGGATGACCTATCATTTGGTAAAGTCGATTTATCCATTAGCATTGTATAACAGTATATCGATGCACCTATTTATGCTATTTATTTAGCAGATCAACAACTCACCATCTATATTTAATTACTATTTAACATTAGCTACTCGAAAATTAATTACTAACCTTTAGCTACGAAAATAGATGATAGCTAATCATTGATCACTTATCCTTCGAGCACGCATATTATTACCCTTAGTCGTCTCTAATATGGGTTAAAAATCCTTATTTATTATTTATAAGATAAATAATAAATTTATTCCGGTCTAATGACAATAGAAAAAAAAAACAATTGATCACTTATTTAGTTTTACTCTTAATTACCATTCACCCTTAAGGGTAATTGAGTAATTATTATGCCTTGTTTCTGATTCATCATTAACTAACTACTTAATGAATTAATTCACACACACTTAATTATTAATTAAATAACCAATAGGTATTACTATTTTTACCTATAATAATACTCATACTTTATTATTATATTTAATGTAAACTAAATAATAAGCGAATATTCATTATCTTTATTTATTATTTATTGATAAATAATAAATAATTATTTTGTTAACTTATTCATACTTAATTATTATCTAATGACAATTAAATATTTATTATCTTTATTGGCGAACAATTATTATTTATTACTTTGTTCATACTTAATTATTATTTAATATTCCTTAAGTAATAAGTAAATATTTATTATCTTTATTTATTATTTATTGATAAATAATAAATAATTATTTATTAACTTTACTTATACTTAATTATTATTTAAGGTTAAATAATAATTAAATATTTATTATCTTTATTTATTATTTATGGATAAATAATAAATAATTATTTGTTAACCTTGTTCATACTTAACTAAATATTTAGTACCTTTATTTATTATTATTTGATAATAATTACTTTATTAATTCGGTTCATACTTAATTATTATTGAATATTAATAATTAAATATTTATTATCTCTATTTATTATTTATTGATAAATAATAAATAACTATTTTATTTACTTTACTCATGATTAATTATTATTAATAATTATTGTCAATAATTAATTCAAATAATAGTTGATCCTTAGGTTATTGTGTGATCATAGTAATAAACCAAATAGACTTCATTATGCCTACCACTTAGCCCAAACATTATCACACACGAACAAAAAGGATTGCTTTTGTTTTATAACTCATGTTGCTGACAGTTATATGCTACCTAGTTGAAACAGTTTTCATTTAGGCATTATCACAACCCAATAGGCAGATTCCTAATAGATCTATGGCTACACTGATTTCTAGTCCCTGATAGCAGCCATATTACCACTATATAATTATTCAAAATCTGTAACAGCATATATTGAGCATTTCCCAACCATTAACACCAACCTGTTTACAGTATAGATTTAAGCTACCCGAACCCTAGGGTTCTTTAATATACAGAGACCCAATAATCATCCCCAATACAGTGTATGCCAACAACTCAATGTATTACATACAACCAACATACTGATACAAACCAACACATTGCTATAACCCAACACATTGATATAAAACTACACAGTGATATAAACCAACAAAGAGAATATATTTCCCAATACCATTAATATCATAATACCAGATTTCTAAATTAAGATAACCCAACACAATACAATACAATTCCAAAACAAATGTATAGTATGAATTAATACCATCATCTGTTAGAACCTTTAAGGTTCACCAGTTTCCCAACAAAGAACTAACACAGTACAATACAATACAAGCACGACTCAATCCAAATACAATGTATAACCTATTCAATCAAAGAAGGAAAATAAAAATAACAAACTCAGTTGCTCACTAAGGTACCTTGCTATCGACCGTACTGCAATTTTTCTCCTCCTACCGAAATAAGTGACAAAGTATTGGGACATTTACAGTAGCTCTCCTCCCCTGTTCCCTCTCTATCGATTTCTCCCTCTATTTGCACAGCCAAAATTTTTAGCAGCTTGGTTTAGGGTTCTGGGGGCTCAATTTATAGGAAATTGGTTACCCAAATAATTGGGTATTACCTCAATTGTTTCGCCAAAAACCATCGGTAGGAAGGAAGTGAGCTATCCGACCGATCCCATCACGCCGCCTGTGAGCTCCGTCGGCACTTCCTCAAACGTCGCACATCCCCACTAGTCACGTCGTCGAATTTCTGGGACCCTTGGTCCGTTTGCCAAACGCTCGGTCGCTCGCTACCTCCCCCGCTCCGTCCGACGGTTGCTCACGCTGTCGCCGGCTTCAACCTTTGTCCCGTCCGATCGAATCGATAGCTCTAGTGACCCCCATCTCTGATTGCTCGGTTGGGTCTAGCTAGGTTTGATTTGAGAGTTCGATTTGAGTGTTTGAGTGCGCTAGCTTGGTTATCCCCTATTCTTTGCTCGGTTAATCGATTTTGAGGGTTTGAGATTGCGTTGGCTCGACTGAACTCCCCCAAATTGGTATGCCAATTGGGTTTTCCCTAATTTGATTGGATCGACCCGCTTGCCATGTTATAACCTGGCTGACAAAGTTTTTTTTTTGGGCTCAACCCAATAAGGTTGGGCCGATTGAATTAAATAAAAAGGCAGCCCAAAAAGGAAGTTAAAAAGTAAAGGGATTTGGGCTCAAATTAATAATAATTAGGAGCAATGGGCCAATCTAAATAAAGAAAATTGATCCAAATTAAATTAGTCACCTTGTAATTCTAATATTTTAAATTAAATAACTAACCCAATTTAATTAATTACTTAAAATATTTATTTTAACCATAATTCTTTATTCGAATTATTTAATCCGATAATAAAATTATTTATTAATTTTCTTCCCAATTTTCTTGCAATTTAATTCTTAGGGTTAGATCACTAATTTAATCAGACCATTAGTGAATCCCATTAAAGCCAAAATTAACTTGCATAGTCACAAAAATAAACGTATCACATACATAGGTTTAAAAGGTGCGTACAAAACTAACTCATTAGAGATTAAATATTACATTTAATTAATAACGAAGTTTAAAAAATTTCTCGGGTATTACAACCAAGCTTATGTTGGTTCCCAAAAAAATTTTTAGATGCAAAATAAGTCATTAGAAATTAAATTTATTATTTAATTAATAATGAACCTTGAAAATTTCGGATCATTACAAACACGATTGCACTTAGCATGTGCAACAAGCCTTTAAACCCCAAGGTTACCCCAAGTGGACGAGTTGTGTCTCGTGAATATACCCACAAAATTCAAAATCAAATCTTTTTGAGTTTAACTAATTATGAAATCGAATGAAAACTTCTAAATATACATGGGCAATATACATAAGCAAGATTAAATTCAAAATTACACTTTCACCTTATCAAAAATACTCAATCTTCATTCTAGACACCATCCTTCATAAAATTAATTCCATATGATGCGTGCATTGTGTATGTGATGTAACTCTTAGTAGGGATTTTTACCATGAAAATCAAGCAACCTCATTTTCCTTTTTCTTTTCCTTTTTTTTTCATTTTTTTCATTCTTTTTTTTCCTTTCTTTTTTTAATTTCTCATTTTTCTCCTTTTTTTTTCTTGACTTGTGCAATGTCTCATTTTCTTAGGCTTTTCAGAGTTACCCATGTAGCGAGCGTTGGACCAATGACTCCCAAACCAGTTGGCTTTAGGGCACTAGGTGTAGAGACACCCCTAAGGGCTTACTAACTCGAGTAACAAAGGTCACAAAATTTGACTAATCAAGCTGCTTATATCCATCACACTTTTCAGCGTGAATATCGATGCTTCCTGAGGCTTGGATACCCAGTTATTTCGTTTAATGGACATTGAAGCAGTTATTATTTCTTTTTTCCAACTTTTCTGTTTCTTTTCTTTTTCTTCAGTTTTTTTCTTTTTTTTCTTGAAATTGCTCAAATCATAGTTTATACCCCACAACTAAGAGTTAATGCGAACGTGAAGTGCCAAAAATGCAAAGGAACTTTATTTTACTAAAGATGGTGTTTTGAACTAGGATTTTGTATCTTATCAAAGGTTCAAGAGTCCTAAATCTTTCAATCTTACTTAAAGTTTTGTTCCACAGAAACTTATTAGAATTAATCCAACTCATAAAAAGTCAAACAAAATTTTTTAAAAAATTTTTTAAACAAAAAATTCTTAAAATTTTTCCTAAAAAAAATAAATAAATAAAAACAAAGGGAAAAAAAATAAAATAAAAAAAATCTAATACTATAAATTTTTTAATTTTTCCTAAACTCCTAAAAAAAATAAAAAAATAAAAAACAAATCTACTACTATAATACAAACAAACTCCCCCCATACCTAAATCATGCATTGTCCTCAATGTATGCAAATGAAAAATAGAGAACAAAGAAATGAAAGAATTGTACCTTGTATGTGGGGCTGTAGTACTACAACAAATGTGGTGAAAAAGAAAACAAATGTACATACCTACGAATTTCATAAATCCTAAAACACATGTAATGATAAAAGAGTGATACAAATGAGTATGTGAGTGTGGTCTCCTCATGATTTTCCGGAGGTTTAGGAAATTGAAAAT
Organism: Aralia elata; assembly: GCA_034770075.1. Lineage (NCBI taxonomy): Eukaryota > Viridiplantae > Streptophyta > Magnoliopsida > Apiales > Araliaceae > Aralia > Aralia elata. The sequence continues at coordinate 941,961 of JAVJAP010000013.1, forward strand.
AACCATAATTTTCATCACAGTTATGCTTAAAGTCAACCTCAGGAAAACATTTACTAATATGCTCAAAGTGTGGACGAATTGGCTCGCATGCATGTTTCCATTTTGGCGACTTGTGTGTAGTGGATCTCAGCATCTCATTGACTTTATCTAAATATTCAGATTCATTCCCCTTTTGGTCAAGGTGATTTAAGAAAAAGTCAATTGGATCATCTTCAATCACGAGTCTATTTTCATTCATTTCTTGGGTCATGGACAACTCTTGGATCATGTTTACTTTTATGGGCTGGTCTATAAAATCACTCGGTTGTTTTCTAGGAATAAGTCTTTCAGGATATAGAGCTTTAGGCTTATAGACTTGTTCAACCGACTCATTAAATGTGACATGATCAATTTTAGGCATAGACTCATAATTTTTAGACTCCTCAAATTGGCTTGACTCAAAGTGTGTAGAATTAAATCCAAAATTTTCATTTTCCTCATCATTTCCACAGTTATCATGATTTTCAAAATTAACATCAGAGTCACTAGAAAATTCATCCACCTCTTGTTCATTTATTATGGTGGCTAACCGACTCATTTGAATTTCTAGACGAGATATAGCTTGATTCGTGTTTTGTATGAATCTCTCTAAGGTATTGAATCTTTCCTCTTCTTCATTTGAAAATTCATGTGGATATTGAGGTTCTGGATCCGAATATGGATATGGATATGGATATGAACTTGGATAAGGATTTTCAGAAGTTGGAAAAAAATGATTTACTTGGTGTGCATTAAATTTTTCATAGGGTTCTTGATTCCAAGCAAAATTATTATTCCATCTTTTCACAAATCATAAGACAAATAAACAACTAGCCACGAAAGTCACACAAAAGGAAAAATAAATAAATAAATATCCTAATTCTACGGTTAACCTAAATAAAATCTAGACAGCTCCTAACTGTTCCAAGTTACACCTTAAGGTCCACAAAATTCAAAATTAATCAAGCCACTAGCCAGATAAGTGTAAGAACGGTGGGAGTCTCTCCGTGGGTACGGTGACTAATTAAATAACCACACGTTCTTTAGGCATTTGCCTTTTGAACCACTTGCCTAGACACCAGTAGTTTGATTAATTAAAAATTCAGCCTCCTCTTGGAGTTTCTTGTCCTAATTGAGCTCGAGAGTCCTAGGGGCTAACGTCTACTTGATTTTATCAGGTCAAGGTTATGCAAAATACAAGTTGGGTTATTTGTGGGCAAGGAAAGGTGATGAAATCCCCACCTTATCTTGTTACAGGTTTTTTCCCTTAATGTTAGATTAAAGATGAGAATGCACAAATAAAAAAAAATGGTAAACAAATAAAATGTCCTAAAACTATGTGGATTACGAAGTGAAGAGAAATTTGACGTACCTCAATCTTCCAGCAATCACCACAGTTTATATTTGACAAAAAATAAATAAAATAAAAACCTAAACAAGATGTGCTCTACGTGAGTGACTGCATGTATGCGGCAATTAGTTTTCTAACTAATAATAAAAACTAAAAAAAATAAAAAATAAAAAATAAAAAATAAAACTAAGCTACTATTTTTTTTGAGTTAAGATACAAAATACCAGGAATAACGCAACAATAAAATCTTTATCTTTTCGCTCCTTCGATCCGCTTCGATAATCCTGGAAAGAAAAAAAAATAATTAAAAAAAATAGAGCTGAAAAAACTAATTCGAATAAATAAATATTAAGGGATAAAAAAAAATTAATTCTAGTCCCCGGCAACGGCGCCAAAAATTTGATGTGATAAAAATATGTAACTGCAAGTGCACAGTGTCAAATTGTAGAACGGGCAAGTACAGGTCGAACCCACAGAGACTAGATTAATTTTAATGTATCCTTAATATCTATTTTAGGAGAATTAGAAATAAAGATTGAGAATCAATTAACTATAATTAAACTAACTAATAATAAGGAAGCAATCTAGGAATTCGAACCCATTAAATAATAAACATAACAAGTAATTTAATCTCTTCTATTTTTATAACTTAATTATGATTTTGATCTTCCTTCCCTTTAATTTAGTAATTTTATAATTAACGTGGGCAAGCATAGACTATGAAAATTTAAGGATTAACTATACCCCATCAAAACTTCTTTGAGCAAGCATGGATTATGAAAAACTCATATCTTAACAATAATTTATCAAAACCTCTTAATTAATTTAAAATCACATAAGAACTATAAAACGAAGGTATTTCAATAACGAAACATGAAGGCGAAATCAATTAAACATAAAAGCATAAATAATAGAAGAGAAAAAATATTATCATGAATAATTATTTAATTTCATCTTCATCCTAGATTAAAGAAACTAGCTAGACATTAAAAAATAAATAAACTAACTAAGATAAAGAAGAAGAAAAAAAATTAAAAATAAAATAAAAAAAACTCCCTTTAATTAACGATCCTCCAACAAGCGTACAATGAAAAATAATTTAATTTACTCCCACTCTTAACCTAAACTGATACCCCATTCTCTCTAAAACAAGAGACCTATTTATAGGAAAATTAAATTTGTGCCCTAATTTATATTCATTGAACTTGGTCTCTTTTATTCCCTTTCTTTCTCTTAGTCCCTTTCCATGTAGGTTTCAACTTCCTAGTGGCAATCAACTTCTCAAAGATATCTTCTAGATTGACTTTCCTTTCTCTTGCTGGAGTTGACTTGCACACCAAGATTGTTCCACCTCCTTCCTTTTCCTTGTAGAATTCTTCTTGGATATTTCCTTACATGAATAAGAGAATTAAATACTGCTTGATCACCAAGATTTTGACTTTATTGCAACAAAATATTAAATCATACAAAATAAAATAAAAGATATTAATTAAATAAACTAATATAATAAAAATGACAAAATTAGGGATAATAAAATGTATGAATCATGTGCTTATCATTCACCATACTTAAAACATCGAATAGTAGAGCTGGGATTACTTTGTGGTTGTTGTAATATCCCGAATAATTATGAGTTTAGTAAACGATGATAATGAATTAGTATGCCGATGATGCCTTATGGTGATTCGTAGAAAAGAATGTTGATGAGTTAGAGAAAATGAATAATATTCGAAATATAATCGAGTCTGAATGAAAGTTGTAGACACCCAAATTTTGCACTTCATATACTAACCCTGACAGGAAGGCAAATTCCGCAAATGAACCGGCCTGCGAGACCAAAGGATGGACAAGTACGAACACTCGACGCCACCGCGACGATTTACAACCGAAACCGACATAACAACAAGGCTGTCCGAAATGAGCATTCCCGAATGATGTGGCACGTCTCTCAGTAATTCTCAGACTGCAAAATACGAGCCTGTCGGCGAGAACCGGCGTCACGACACGAGAATCGAGGCGTAGCACAAAAATCGAGAAAGTCAAGCCAGCCAGCCACGGATTGATCTGCGGCCAATGAGTGCGCCTTTTGAAAACACGGAACTCGAAACACGGAAACCGAAAATCAGCTGAGTGGAGGGGTGGCGGCCAGCCAGCCGCAGATCCATCTGCGGCTGGCTCTGGCCAGCCTATTTCAGCTCATCCTTCATTCATCATACAGAGGGTTGGAGCAGGCGGAGAGAGGAAGAAGAAACAGCAACAGCAGCTCGGGAATTGAGAAAAAAAAAGCATAAATTTGCAACAAAAGAGGAGAGAAAGAGAGAAAAAAAGAGAAGATTTATACTCTTTTGATTTGATTGTATCATATATACTTCCCAATCTATTCAAATACACAAGTTTACATCCATTTTGATATCATTTGCAAGGTGAAAATCTCCTTATTATTGCAATTTCTATCATATCATTTGGTCAAATTAAATGTAGTTTTCATGTAATTTATGATGGAACAATGAATTAGGGATTATTAGTGAGGGTTCCATTGGAACAAAATTCTTCCTAATAACCCTATGATATTCATTTGTTGATTTTTTTGTTTGTTTTACGGTGATATATTGGGCGTGGTTCCCTTAGGTTGCTATTTAGGATGTCTTGGCATTGTTAGATTATTCGTGTTAGTTATTTTCTTGTAATATCCGTTTTGTGGGTGTGTGGAAATTTCGGGTGTGAGCCTAGGAATGCGACCCCGTGGTCCAAATCTGATGATGGACATCTTTTGATGTGGATAGTAGGAACGATGTAATCTTCATTGTGAACATGTAATCATCGGGCCTTAAAACGACGTCAAGGCGAGAATCGTGTTTAAGGCCCCGTCATAGTGAAAGTATGCGATTGTGGGCGTTCGGGGTTATTTTGATGGCTTACATGCCCATGAATAGCCCCAATGCATTTTAATGCTTGATTTGATTTATGACACGAAATTTATTTCAAAGCTAAACGATAAGATTTCTATAAGATCAATCAAATTAGGTTATTAGAATCACGAGGCTAAAAAATTGGGAATGCTAATGAATGTCGATTCCTTTTTAACGAGAAGGCAAAAGAAGGATCGTGTTCAAATGTCATAAGAAATGCTTTTATGAAAGTAAAAGGTGGTTCTATTAAACCATTGTGCATAGGGTTAAAGAGATTCTAGAAATTGCCCGCTCGTTTTACGAAAGCAATGTATAGGTCTCGATTCCTATTTTGACGAAGGTTTAAAAAAACTCTTGCTTTGCCAAAACGACACCCAAAGGAAAATCTTACATTTTTGACAATCAAAATCAAACCTTTCTAATAAAGAATAAAGCTTTCTCGTATAAATCGAAGGACACTCTAAAGCACTCTCAAAACACGACTTTCCAAAAAAAAAACCCAAATGATTCTTTCATACAAACTCACCACAACATTCACATAGGCACGCACACACACACACACACGCACACATACACATTTCATGAATTAAAGAATAGGAAAGTATCAAGATTACGGTAACCGTGTTTCACGGAAGTCGGGGGGTGCCTAACACCTTCCCCTCGCTTAAGCAAGCCCCCGAACTCTATGAATCTCGGTTTGCAGACCAATTAATTCGGAGTCACATATGAGACAGCGATTTATAAAAACGAAAACTCGGATGAGTTGGTACATCTATTTCAAATATACCAACTGGCGACAATGGTTAATTGGCTCATCAAAAAAAATGATCTTTCAAAATCCCGTCGACATTAATGCCGACCTTTTCCAAAAAATCATCTAATTGAAAAGGCTAAAACTGGAAAGGGTAACAACTAGCATAAGATAGCGATCCCTCCCGGGGTCGACAGCTGGCGACTCTGCTGGGGACATTAGAGGGCTTAAGCCGCGTTCAAATCTTGATGTTATCCTATCCTTTAAAAATTCATGAATATGTGTGTGCATGCGATATTTTGATCTTTTGTATTTTTTGTTGTGTGAATGTGTGTTTTGTCCAATAAATGAATAATTGAATAGAATTGCTTTACTTTAAAGTAATCATTTGCATACGGTGAGGACGATGAATGTGAATGTATGTTGAGAGTGTACCTCCTCCTGAGGCGAACCTGTCGGTTGCTTATTACTGGACTCGAAGGGGCTGCTCCCCAGAGATGGCTCAGGAAACGCACCACCCAAATCCGCTCCAATCGAAAGGTTTCAGACGAGTAGATTGCGAAGATTTGGGGACCTTCATGCCGAAAAGCCCGCGAGAGTAACCTTAGGATAGGTCAGCCTCAGATTAACCCAACGCAGGAAAAGTCTCTTCATGCCCTTTTACATTTCACGCGTATAAATGTCATGATCACATTCAATATTCATATATGTCTCCCCTTTTGTCAAAAGAAATTACTAACCTCTATGTTTTGCAGAGAACAGCTGGGGAAGCATAATAAGTCGAGTCTAACATTTATTATTGCAATAAGGGATCGCTAACATGTTGTTTTGCAGAGAAAGATTAAAAACCCAAAACACAAAAGTTACAGCTTTAGCATGCATCCATATCCTTTCATTGCCCAGGACTAAACTTCGAACCGTTGTTTCTGTAGGATTGCTCCTCAAACGCGTTCGCAATCTAAGAGGGCCCAGGACTCTACATCTGAAATGACTGATCTTCCACCTACTAATCCTGGTTCCATATCTCGTGATGAATTTGATGATTTCAAGAAACAGATATTGGAAATGGCCATGATGCTAAAGGAACAATTGCTACCTAGACAGGATCCACCTAAAGAGGATCCACCCCAACCTAAGGGAGAACCCGTCGTCCCAAAGGCCATTCCTATACCTAACCGGACAGTGATTACTATCCCAGAGGAAGGAGACACTGACAACCTCCGAAAGAAAATGAAACAAATGGAGGAGACCATCCAATCTCTAAAAGGCATAGGTTCCCTAGGCAGGGTTAATTATTCAGATCTATTTGTCTTCCTCGGAACCAGATACCCGGAAAAATTTAAAATTCCCGAATTTGAGAAATACAATGGGAAGGGGGATCCTTATACACATATGAAAATATACATCGGGGAGCTTGGATCTTATGCCGAAGACGAAGGTCTAAGAATGCAATTATTCCAAAAGAGCCTGACGGGAGAGGCAAGAATTTGGTATGCCCGTCTTGACAATGCCCGGATCCATAATTGGGAGGAGTTGGCCCACACCTTCTTAACACAGTATAGCTTCCAGGCACAAATAGCCCCTGATAGATACCAAATGACGAAGATTAAGAAGTAACCAAGGGAATCTTTCAGGGATTATGCACAGCGATGGAGGGGTATGGCTGCACAGGTGAATCCCCCAATGAGCGAGTCGGAGATGGTGGTGACCTTCGTGGATATTCAGGAGGCACCTTATTATGAGCGGGTTATATCAAGGATTGGTAGGCCTTTTGCCGAGATGATTAAACACGGAGAAATGGTGGACATGGGGTTGAAGTCTGGCAAGATTCGGGATTTTACGGCTTTGGAAATAGCTGCAGAACAAATACAGAGTGGAAACTATGGCAGCACTTCCCGTAGGGTCCAAAAGAAAAAGGAAGAAGATGTTTTCCTCATCCTGCAGGGATCGTCTAGGAAGGCAGAAAACAATCCTCCAGTACAGGTACAGAGAGTGGGGCCATCCCGACAGCCTAACTTCACTGATCAGAGGGCGGATGGGCGAAGGAGATTCGAGACCTCGAAAAATCGAGTATTCACCCCACTCGGGGATCCTCTTGAGCGGGTGTTGGCAGTATTGATAGCCCAGAGGAAAATAGTAGATTTGGCACCCCCGAGTGACCCGAATGGAAGAAGGTTTGACCCAAGCAAGAAATGCACATACCATTCAGGTTCCCCTGGTCATGATACGCAGGAATGTTGGATGCTAAAGCACAAAATTCAGAACTTGATTGATAGTGGGGAAATTGTGGTGGAACAGCCAGACTCCCCAAATGTTAAAGTCAATCCCCTGCCTAGGCATGATGGAGGGGGGGTCAATATGGCGGAAGCCAGTGAAGCCGAGGGGCCGTCAAGGCTGATTTATGTGAAGAAAATTGATGAGATGATCAGCATGATAAGTGATCACGAGAATGCACGGGGAGCGCCAATTAGGTTAGCGGGGGTAAGTAGAAATATCATAGAGGGGCCTATCAAGTTAGCAGCTCCGAAACCTCTCACCCTTACAGCGAGGCCGCAAATCCCTGTCCACAGTCTAAAAACGGTACCATGGAATTACGGGGGAGTGTTAGAGGAAGTGGCCAGTTGTGCTTCTGTAACAACAAAGGGGAATCCCTTATATCTTCCTGGACGAGTCCTTGAAAGCAAAACAAAGAAAGATGAAAAGATATCCGAGGAAAAAGCCATAGAATTCTTGAGGAAGATGGATCATCCGGAAGCAAGAGGGATCCAGATATTAAACGAGGAGTCGACCCTGACATCAATCATGGATTTGGTGTTATCGTCCAGTGATCACTGCAAAATTCTAGCGAAAGTCCTGGAGGAGGCATACATTCCTAAAGAGATTAGCAAGGAAGGTTTCGGCCATCTGGTGGACCACCTGTTGGAAAGTAACGTAATATCATTCACAGATGATGATATCCCCAAAGAGGGAAGGGGGCATCGAAAACCGTTGCATATTGCGGTAATCTCCTTAGGTTATATTATGAATGGGCTGCTGATTGATGGGGGATCGGCGTTGAATATCTGTCCCCTCAGTACATTGCAAAAGATGAACATCAATCCTAAGCGCCTACGGGCTAGTCATGTGGTGGTACGAGCCTTCGACGGATCACGGAGGGATACCATTGGGGAGATAGAATTACCGGTGGAAATAGGACCTTGTACTTTTGATATCTCTTTCCAAGTCCTAGACATTGCGGCAAGTTATAACCTGTTATTGGGGAGGCCATGGATACACATGGTCGGGGCAGTTCCTTCCACGCTACACCAGCAAATCAAACTTATCATCGACGGGAATCTGGTGACGATCTCGGCGGAGTGTGATGACCCTTCTCCTTCCAGGAATGGCCTGCCTGTGATTAATGTGGATGAGTCGGCGGCACCTGCCAGTTTTCAGGCGCTGGAAATCAGCACTCCCCAGTACAGATGCCTGGGGGCTACAGCCATGAAACCTAAGGTCTCTCCAGAACTTACCTTTGTTGCAAAAGAAATGATGAAAATGAAATTTCAACCAGGACAAGGGTTAGGAAAGAGCAGTCAAGGAATCACCGAGCCCATTCAACTACCACAGCAGATAGGCAAAGCAGGGTTGGGATATCGTGAAGGCGTAGCACGGAGACACCGTCAAGGTGCGGCTCCGACTCGACTGGCTGGAAATCCGATGACCAAGGACAACAGTGAACGAGGGACTAGCGAGCCTGTGATTGGGACAGGGGATGAAGAGTGGACCCCTTTAAGTGATGAGTCGACCAAGAGGGAAAGTTTCCTACAAGAGGTCGCGTAAAAGTTCGAAACCAGATGTTATATCTCCGGACAATTAACAAGCAATGGAGAGGGGAAGGATGTTGCCACGCCACTGGGAGCCCAACAAGGTGTGCCTGTCATCGATTGGGCAGGGCTAATTATTCCTGGAGAAGGTAGGAAGAAGGACTCAGGCGATGTAGCCGTAGTCATCGGGGAAGTTTCCGATGTGAAGCCACCTTTCATCCAGCGCATTCCGTCTGATATGACCATCGACAACTGGACAATGGAACCAGTGATATCCAAACAAGGGTAAAACCCGACATCAGGGTGGTAGACCCAGAGGATGGGAGGATGAAGAAGTTCATTTTATTGTTTTGTATTTTGCATAATTATGTCGTTTCGTCATGTTATCTGAAAATGTGATCGTCATGGAAAATGACTTATATATGACAAATATTTTGTTTCATGTCAGGTGTACCAATTTGAGTAATCCTTGCCTAACAAACGATCTTTCAAATTTGAATGATGACTATGATTTTGATATTGAGCTGGATTTCGATTTGATGGGCATTGAGCAAGACGAGACAGATTACGACGACGCGCCTGACGAGATCAAAGGATGGGTCGAGGATAAACCCAAACCCAACTTAGACCAAACCATCACCATAGATATCGGAACCCCTGATAAGCCAAAAGAGCTCAAGATAGGGACAAACCTTACCCCTAGCCAGAAAGCAGAAATAACTGAGTTGCTAAACCAGTATGAGTATGTCTTTGCCTGGTCTCATGAGGACATGATCAGATTTTCCACCGACATTGTGGTACACCGGTTGCCCATCAAGGAGGGTTTCAGGCCTGTCAAGCAGAAACTAAGAAAGTTGAAACCGAAGTGGAGCTTGAAGGTGAAGGAAGAGATCATCAAACAGTTCAGGGCTGGAATCATTATGGTGTCCACTTACCCAGAATGGCTGTCCAATGTAGTCCCAGTGGCTAAGCCTGGAGGGAAGGTGAGGGTATGTGTCGACTATAGAGATCTAAACAAGGCCAGTCTCAAGGATAACTTCCCGGTGCCTTTCATACACATCCTGGTGGATAACACAGCCCAGTACGAGATGTACTCTTTTGTTGATTGCTTTGCGGGGTATCATCAGATAATGGTGGCGAAAGAAGATCGGGAAAAGACCGCGTTCATCACCCCTTGGGGCACCTTCTGCTATAGACGACTGGCTTTTGGTATCACAAATGCGGGGGCTACTTATCAGAGAGCCATGATGGCCCTGTTCCACGACATGATGCACAAGGAGATAGAGGTCTACGTGGACAACATTATCGTAAAATCAAGGGTAGAGTCTGATCATATAACCCATCTCAAAAAGCTATTCGATCGGCTCAGAAAATATAATTTAAAGCTCAATCCAGAAAAATGTGCTTTCGGAGTGCAGTTGGGCAAGCTCTTGGGATTCCTGGTTAGTGATCGGGGCATTGAGTTGGATCCGGCAAAGATTAAGGCCATTGTGGATATGCCGGCACCTCACACAAAGAAGGAGATAAGAGGATTCCTGGGAAGAATAAACTTCATCAGCCGCTTCATATCCCACTTGACGACTACATGCGAGCCGATTTTCAAACTATTAAGGAAGGATGCTTCCCAAGAGTGGAATGAACAATGTCAGATAGCCTTTCAGACCATTAAAAAGCAGCTGACAGAGGCACCAGTGTTGGTACCCTCGAAGGATGGGATCCCTCTGTTTATGTATATATCGGTCAATGCCATTGCGATGGGATGTATGCTGGGACAGCAGAATGAGGCAGGTAAAGAGCAGGCCATCTATTACCTCAGCAAGAGATTTAGCCGATGTGAACAGAATTACACTCCCATCGAGAAGACCTGTTGTGCTTTGGCCTGGGCTGCAGGGAGATTACAGCATTACCTCCATGGGCATACTACGTACCTGATATCGAGAATGGATCCCCTGAAATATATTTTTGAAAGGCCCATGCTGAACTGTCGACTGTCAAGATGGCAGTTAATCTTACAACAGTTCGACATGGTATACGTAACTCAGAAAGCCATGAAAGGGCAGGGAATTGCAGATCAGTTGGCAGAAACGCCATCAGGAGGGATGGAGCCATTAGAAACTCCTCTGCCGGACGAAGATATATTTTGGGTATTAAACACGAAATGTGATGACGAGGGGCAGTTCTGGAAGCTGTATTTTGATGGTGCCATGAATGCTGAGGGGGCAGGAGCCGGAGCAGTCCTGGTCTCTATCACCGGAGAGCAATACCCTGTGGCCACTAAATTGCAGTTCAGTAATTCGAACAACACAACTGAGTACGAGGGATGTATATTGGGACTCCGTTTTGCCCGCGATATGGGAGTGAAAAGACTGGCAGTGTTCGGGGATTCAGAGTTGGTAATCAAATAGGCGATCGGGGAGTATAGCACGAAGGAGCTCCGGTTGTTTCCATACCACCGATGTGTTGTCCAATTGATGCGAGAATTTGAAGATATCGCTTTCCGACATATCCCCCAAGGACGGAATGATTTTGCTGATGCATTGGCAACTTTGGCTTCCCTAATCCACGTAATCAGGAGCAGGGACATTCCACAGATTGAGATAGCAGTACAGAATGCCCCGGCATACGAGAAACATGTTGCAGTATTATTAGACGAGGTGGTTCTGCCAAAGCAGCCTTGGTATCACGACATAAGGGAATATTTGAGGGATAGATCCATTCCCGACCAAGCAAACCGAGCTGAGAGGATGAGAATTCAAAAGATGGCAATGAAGTTTTACCTGAGTGGGGATTCACTCTACAAGAGGGATGCTGGGTTGGGACTGTTGCAATGCGTAGATGAGACACAGGCCCAAAGGATTATGAACGAAATACATGGTGGAGTGTGTGGGCCACACATGAGTGGACCGATGCTGGCCAAAAAGATCTTGAGAACGGGGCATTATTGGTTAACACTGAAAGCCGACTGCGATGATCATGTCAAACGGTGTTACCAATGCCAGGCGCACGGTAATGTGATCCATACGCCTCCCAACGAACTGCACTGTATGACCTCCCCGTGGCCATTTTCAATGTGGGGAATGGATGTAATCGGACCAATAGAGCCCAAAGCAAGCAACGGACACCGATTCATTTTCGTCATGATCGATTACTTCACCAAATGGGTAGAAGCAGCTTCTTTCCCCAAAGTAACTCAGGAGATCATCGTCGGTTTTATCAGGAATAATGTCATTTGTAGATACGGGTAACCTGAGATTTTGGTCTCTGACAATGCCAAGAATTTGAACAACGCCCTCATGAAGGGATTATGCGACCAGTTTAAGATCAAACACCTTAATTCTGTCCTTTACCGTCCTAAGATGAATGGGGCAGTGGAGGCTGCAAATAAGAATATCAAGAAGATCATGGCGAAAATGTCTGCTAATCATTGGGGATGGCCGGATCTGTTACCCCTCACCCTGCTGGCATACCGAACGTCAACGCGTACTTCTACAGGGGCAACCCCTTACGCTTTGGTGTATGGAATGGAGGCTGTTCTGCCAATTGAGGTTGAGATGTCGTCCCTCAGAATAGTGATCGATGCTCAGATAAGCGAGGAGGATTGGATGCAAAGTCGATACGACCAATTGGCCCTAATTGATGAAATGAGGGTGGCTGCTGTTTGGCACGGTCAGTTATATCAACAAAGGATCTCTCGATCATACGACAAAAGGATAAGACCTCGGAAGTTCAAAGAAAATGATTTGGTGCTAAAAAGAGTCATGCCTTGTCAAGACGAAGCCAAGGGGAAGTTTGCCCCGAATTGGGAAGGACCATTTGTGATTAAGAAAGTGCTATCGGAGGAGCCCTCATATTACAAGAAATGGATGGTGAGGTATTTCCACAGCCCCTCAATTCCGACTCGGTGAAGCGGTTCTACGCTTGAATCATCAGTTCCCCTTTTTCTTTGAGGAACGAACTACGTAGGACCTGACCTCCCAACTTGTGGGGGTACGTAGGCAGCCATCATGGCACGGTCCGATTCCTTAAAAATAATACTTTCCCTAAACAAAACCTAATTCCCAATAGCCAGATAAACCTTCCTACACCCTCGAAACCTTCTCGAAACCAGCCGACTAATCAGCTTCATCTCAAATGACATAACCCTAGTTCAACCTAACAGTTAGCCAAAATCTAAGACTTAGTCCGATGAAATCAACAGGGGTACGACAATATCTGTCAGATCTCCATCAAGACTTGAGAAGAGAAAGAAAGCGAAATGTCAAAATCATGGTCAGCTGGATAAAATGAGGATCCAATGAAAGGCAACGATACGACAAAAAGGGAAAATGACTAAATTTAAATGCATGTCTGTATATATGAGTCATTTTGTTACAAGATTTCTCTTTTGATAACCGATGAAACTTACATAGTCTATGCAGGAAATAAAATAATCTACAAATCTGAAACTAGCTGAAGCAGGATGGATAAAGTGGTGGATAGATTTGAAGCATCAGCATCCCCTGCAATCTGCTGCCCCGTCATGTCGATGCGATCCAATAGCTGACAGTCTCAGAATGAGCAACTATAACTGCCCTGGTCTGAAACACAATGGCGTCTCTGTCAGCAATGGCAGCGTCTCTAGCCAGAATGGCATCATCTCTCTCAACAAGAGCGGCATCCCTCTCAACTTCAGTAGTAATCAAGGCCAAGCGGAGTCGGGTATCCTCAGTAACCCGACTAGGGGCAGAATCAGCTGAGATGGAATGATCTATGGTACCATCTGGGAAAATCACTCCAGAGTCATCAAAGGCCCCAGTCTGACTCAAACCAACCGGATCCAAGTCTCCGCGCAACCACTGCACGTAAGCAAAACGGCTGCGACAACTCGCATATCCAACTGATCGGGTCTGGCTGGCAAGTACAAAACTGAGATGACACAGGCCATCAAAACGTTTACTCTCAAAGCGCCCCAGCGCTCCTCAGACACGAAAAAATCACCAGAGAATAGACGAAAACTGTCGGGTGAGCCAAATCGGTCAATCAAGAAATGAAGGGGAACCAGATGGTCTGATGTGATCACCGATAACAAGACTGTCCTCCGCAAACCAGTGAAAGTCAAGAACTGACGGCGCATGGAACCAGCTGTGACCCTGGCACATGGACTATCCAAAGGCAAGCCGGTAAAGCGAGCATATTCCTCGAGAGTGGGGGTCAACTCCACTGTCCCTAATTTGAACACCTGACAAGCAGGGGCCCAATAGCTCAGAATACCCTCCACAAAGCCCGCTGGCACATGAAAGGATAATAAGGACCAAGAATGTCCCAAAAGACCATCTGCGATAACCCTGTCGGCCGGCGATAAACTGTCCAACCAGCGGAGAAGATTGCCGACCAACCCTGTGGGAGCAATGGGGTCCAAACGTACCACGACATCTGATGACGACATCTGTGAAAAATAGTATCAAAAAGACTGTGCAGGTGTCATTTTCTATCCATAAACAAAAAGCATGCATCATACAGTTAATAATAAAGCAATTGAACGTTCATAATGATAAAAAGAACTGTGCATAAATAAACAAATGAGTTCAATACATAGTGTATGAAATAAAAAAATAAACATCTAACAGGTCCAGGTACAAAAGGCCCTATCCTAGCCTGATCTAGTCAAAGGTGAGGTCATCTAAGAAGGCGGGATCCTTGAACTGATCCCCTGGAGTCGTCGAAGTCGGAGGCCCAAAGTTCATGTCGGGGATATATGGTTGCGCTGGGGCATCGGAGGAGCTCGGGCCTGTGTCAAAACTCGTACTATCAGGAGCATATGCATAGGCATCCTCTGGAGTCCGACCTAGCACCCGAAGATACAATGACAACTGCTCCACCTGGCGGGTCAGAGTGTCGATCTGCTCAGCATGAGTGGGAGTCCGAACACAGGCGGCCCAATCGGTCTTCATCACCGAGCCGGGATGCGGATCGCTCCAGTAACGCATCTGAATGCGCGCTCTCCTAGATACATCACCCAGCCCCCGACACTCTACAAAGTAAGGCGGCGGGTGGAAAGTGCGAACTCCGGGCCGGAAAGATATCCATTGGTGAACCCCACAGCCAGATGCTCAGAAAGATAGGGAGTCCAGACGACCTTCGCAGCGGTGATCAACTCCAACTGAATGCGGCAATGGGCAAAGTTGCCAGACACCGGGACCTCCTCCAGGGTGTTGTGGTGCCATCGCCGACCCCGGGGATAGGTATCCAGACCGAGGGTAGTGACAGGCCGCAGACAGGGAAGACGCTCGTAGGCCCAGAACTGTGAACAGAAACAAGGCAAGGCATGAGTAACCGTCAAATGTAGAAAAGACAAATGAAATGAAGGGAAGTACAATAAGAAAAGAGGAAGAGAGGGCTCACTAGCAAGAAGTGGTAAAAGCCGAGCCAAGCATCTGTCTGTCCCTCCGAGCGTAGACGAAGACCGTGGAGGAAATAAGTAAAGGTGAAGGACCCCCAGTCATAGTCGCCGATCCGGTCTACATCCCTGACAGCTCCGACGACGCTGAAATGAATAGTAGAGGAGTTGTTCCCTAGGAAACAACCCCTCATGATGGTCAGGAACAGGCGCCGGAGCAGAATGTCCCGAGTAGCCTGATCTGCAGGGAAGGGCGTCGCATATATGCCCCCGACAGCGTTAACAGCCAAAGCGCTGGACCGAATACTGCGGGCCTTGAAGACCCGGTCCTCGGCAGCGAAGCCCAATAAAGCTCGAACCTCCGCTGGAGTGATATCAAGATCCAGAGGGACATGGGATCCGGTGAACTCTATACCCGTGATGTACCTCCAATCCTAGGGAGTCAGCACAACCTCATAGTCCAAAAGGTGAAGGGACTGGGTCTGGTGGAACCATCGCTCGGATAAAGCCCTCATATAACCCCAAGGGCACTGACAGGAAATGATGGTGAAGAAATGACGAAAACCCCAGGCATCCACCACTGCGCGGTAATCGCTGTGCAAAGCCGTGTATAGGGAGTAAATGTTAAACCAGTTACCCCTCGGCTGAGTAAACTCGGGCACCTGTAGCAATCACTAATGGGTCAGTCCAGATACGAACGGAAATTGAGAAATTGAGAATAAATTCAGAGTAGAATTGAATATACCTCATTAGCAACGAGAGATGCTGAGGGGTGACGGCTGAGATCCCGACCCAATAGATCGGGTATCTGCACAGAGGCGCCAGACAGGGCGCGATGAGGAGATGAAGCTGGTGTGCTGGAGGATGGCCCCTCTACCGCAACGTCCGGAAGAGCAGCCTCCTCAACATCGGGGTGATCGGGCCGGATGACAGCCTCCGCCAGTCGGCGAGCCTGGCGGGTCCGAGGCAAAGCAGGAACGGGTGCAACCCTACGGCGGCGAACGCCCGAGGTCCGAGACGCGGTGGAGCTACTAGGAGTGTCAGGATCCATAGCTGGAATAGAACAGGCGAAGAGGAAGGTAAATTCTATTTGAATTATGTCACAAACATTCTAATTTCCTATCATCATCATAGAATTAATGCAACATGATGCATGTTTACTATATGAAAAAAAAATCGGCAGAGTTTCGTCTATAAAATGGGCGTCCCATGCATAGCCAAGCATGTTTTTCAATTAACCCAAGCCACAACAGATCAAAATTGCATTTATATGGATAATTGCAACATGAAAAGACCCTAATGCATGATTTTCTTCCAAAAAGAAACAACAAGTATGGGGGACCGCATCATGAGCATAAAATATGACTTGCGCAGTTCATACATAGCATATACATGCAATAATACATGACATAGCATTTCAAAGCATACATTTATATCTCTAAACATGCAAAATGGCAAATGTATAGCAAAATATTGACGAAATTGGAAAACAATCGGTCAAAGTGTTACCTGTAGCGCGTAGATCGATCTAACCGGAGCAGTTTTTGCAAAGAGATTGAAAAATTCGAAAAAAAGGACGTGCAAAGGTGTGAAAATCGTGTGGGGTATGAATGAAAGTGACAGATCTGGGAAGCGGCTGGCCGCTTAAGTGCCCGATCTTGGCCGCAGATCCATCTGCGGCTGGCCGCAGATCCATCTGCGGCTGGCCGCAGATCCATCTGCGGCTGGCCCAGTGCTCCCCCCTTGTCCATTGCAAGCTTAATCGATTCTAAAGCCCATTTGACTCATAATGTGGTAATAAAACACGAGATTTTGATGAATTGGGTGTCGAACACGACTTCTCAATTCGACCGAGCGACCGGATACGAGACCCGGCACTCACTAGACAATCGACCGGAGACGAGACCCGACGGTTACACGACGAGCGACCGGATACGAGACCCGGCCCCGACGAGACGATCGACCGGATACGAGACCCGGCGATTACGAGATGGGTGACCGGATAAGAAACCCAGCCCCGACGAGACGATCGACCGGATACGAGACCCGGCGATTACGAGATGGGTGACCGGATACGAGACCCAGCCCCGACGAGACGATCGACCGGATACGAGACCCGGCGATTACGAGATGGGTGACCGGATACGAGACCCGGCCCCGACGAGACGATCGACCGGATACGAGACCCGGCGATTACGAGATGGGTGACCGGATACGAGTCCGAGACCCGGGCCCGACGAGACGATCTACTGGATACGAGACCTGGCGATTACGAGATGGGTGACCGGATACGAGACCCCGCCCTGACGAGACGATCGACCGGATACGAGACCCGGCAATTACGAGATGGGTGACCGGATAAGAGACCCGGCCCCGACAAGACGATCGACCGGATACGAGACCCGGCGATCACGAGGTGAGCAACCGGATACGAGACCCGGCGCAAACAAGACGATAAATTGGAAGACGGAACCCGACGGCTAACAATGCGGTCAGGGATTGAGGCATTAACTCTTTTTACGAATGTTTTGCATGCATTACATCTTGTGTTGCATCATAAGCTACAGGTGTTACATCATGTATGTACTGTCATTCTTATACACTGTCATTCATGCATCGGGTGTCTATTTCTTTATCCTGTTCATTTCATTTAACATTTCATAAACATGATAAAGAGGGGCAGCTGTAGACACCCAAATTTTGCACTTCGTATACTAACCCTGACAGGAGGGCAAATTCAGCAAATGAACCGGCCTGCGAGAGCAAAGGATGGACAAGTACAAACACTCGACGCCACCGCGATGATTTACAACCGAAAACAATATGACAACAAGGTTGTCCGAAATGAGCATTCCCGAATGATGTGGCATGTCTCCCAGTAATTCCCGAACTGCAAAATACGAGCCTGTCGGCGAGAACCGGCGTCACGACACGAGAATCGAGGTGTAGCACGAAAATCGAGAAAGTCAAGCCAGCCAGCCGCGGATTGATCTGCGGCCAATGAGTGCGCCTTTTGAAAACACGGAACTCGAAACACGAAAACCGAAAATCAGCGGAGTGGAGGGGTGGCGGCCAGCCAGCCGCAGATTAATCTGCGGTCAGCCGCATAACCATCTGCGGCTGGCTCTGGCCAGCCTATTTCAGCTCATCCTTCATTCAGCATACAAAGGGTTGGAGCAGGCGGAGAGAGGAAGAAGAAACAGCAACAGTAGCTTGGGAATTGAGGAAGAAATAGCATAAATTTGCAACAAAAGAGGAGAAAAAGAGAGAAAAAAAGAGAAGATTTATACTCTTTTGATTTGATTGTATCACATATACTTCCCAATCTATTCAAATACACAAGTTTACATCCATTTTGATATCATTTGCAAGGTGAAAATCTCCTTATTATTGCAATTTCTATCATATCATTTGGTCAAATTAAATGTAGTTTTCATGTAATTTATGATGGAACAATGAATTAGGGATTATTAGTGAGGGTTCCATTGGAACAAAATTCTTCCTAATAACCCTATGATATTCATTTGTTGATTTTTTTTGTTTGTTTTACGGTGATATATTGGGCGTGGTTCCCTTAGGTTGCTATTTAGGATGTCTTGGCATTGTTAGATTATTCGTGTTAGTTATTTTCTTGTAATATCCGTTTTGTGGGTGTGTGGAAATTTCGGGTGTGAGCCTAGGAATGTGACCCCGTGGTCCAAATCCGATGATGGACATCTTTTGATGTGGATAGTAGGAACGATGTAATCTTCATTGTGAACATGTAATCGTCGGGCCTTAAAATGACGCCAATGCGAGAATCGTGTTTAAGGCCCCGTCATAGTGAAAGTATGCGATTGTGGGCGTTTGGGGTTATTTTGATGGCTTACATGCCCATGAATAGCCCCAACGCATTTTAATACTTGATTTGATTTATGACACGAAATTGATTTCAAAGCTAAACGATAAGATTTCCATAAAATCAATCAAATTAGGTTATTAGAATCACGAGGCTAAAAAATTGGGAATGCTAATGAATGTCGATTCCTTTTTAACGAGAAGGCAAAAGAAGGATCATGTTCAAATGTCACAAGAAATGGTTTTATGAAAGTAAAAGGTGGTTCTATTAAACCATTGTGCATAGGGTTAAAGAGATTCTAGAAATTGCCCGCTCGTTTTACGAAAGCAACGTATAAGTCTCGATTCCTATTTTGACGAAGGTTTAAAAAAACTCTTGCTTTGCCAAAACGACACCCAATTGAAAATCTTACAGTTTTGACAATCAAAATCAAACCTTTCTAATAAAGAATAAAGCTTTCTCGTATAAATCGAAGGACACTCTAAAGCACTCTCAAAACACGACTTTCCAAAAAAAACCCCAAATCATTCTTTCATACAAACTCACCACAACATTCACATAGGCACACACACACACACACGCACACATACACATTTCATGAATTAAAGGATAGGAAAGTATCAAGATTGCGGTAACCGTGTTTCACGGAAGTCAGGGGGTGCCTAACACCTTCCCCTCGCTTAAGCAAGCCCCCGAACTCTATAAATCTCGGTTTGCAGACCAATTAATTCGGAGTCACATATGAGCCAGCGATTTATAAAAACGAAAACTCGGATGAGTTGGTACATCCATTTCAAATATACCAACTGGCGACTCTAGTTAATTGGCTCATAAAAAAAACGATCTTTCAAAACCCCGTCGACATTAATGCCGACCTTTTCCAAAAAAATCATCTAATTGAAAAGGCTAAAACTGGAAAGGGTAACAACTAGCATAAGATAGCGATCCCTCCCGGCGTCGACAAAAGTCATGAAATTAAATTAGTCAAGGAAATAAATGAGGTAGGTAAAAACCTATATTGAAGCGATGCGATGAAATGATTCAAGCTATTAAGATTTCGGAAAAAGATAGATGTAGACCGAATAAGGCGGTTCAATATTCGTGATTCCGAGGACGGAATCCTTATAAGAAGGGAAGAATGTGACAACCCGGATTTTTTGAGAATAATAATAATAATAATAATAATAATAATAATAATAATAATAATAATAATTTAATAAATAAAATTCTTATTATGAGACGTATCGGGTTTGAATGTAAATATATATATGTGTTATATATATTTATGTGATTTATGTGGTGAACTTAATATGTATATATAAGTATGAAATATATACATATATTTGGATCGAATGAGTTAATAGTTAATTAATGTAACGATCACGAATCATGGGTAGCTTGGTAACTTGAGTGTAAGAATATTATTGAATAAAATGGATGTTTATTAATATTATTTTAGGTTAAGTGTTTAAAGGTTATGTTATAACCTAGATGATGTGTATGCGACGATTATAAGTGTTGTTGCTTCATAAAAGTGAATAAAAAGATTTCGAGAAATAACACTAAGATATTATTCACGCGGGTACTATTCACGCCAAGAATTCTATTTATTGAATAAAATAAATAGTTTGATGGAGATTATTATTGAAATAATTTATTTGGTGTAAATATATTAATCAAATAAATGTGGGTTACATGTACATTTAGACATGATTTTGGTAAGCTAATTGGTTAGTAAATAGTTATATTAAATAAGTGCATTAATGGATTAAATTAGTAGGTTAATAAATGGCTAAATGAAATCCAAGTGTCGGATTTTTTAAGAGCCCATTGAGGATTTTAATTAGAAACCCAAATGTTTGATAAGGGTGGCCCAAGTAAGGGGCCCAAAACCAAGATCCATGACCCAACCCACTATTTAACCCATGTGGGAATTATTTGGAAAGAGGGAGAAATTGGTCAAATGGGTGGATAAAGGGAGTTAAATCAGCATTTTGGAAAGAAAATGGAGGGGCTATGGGAAAGATGAGATAGGTGGGGGTGGAGTGCTTTAATAAACGAAGCAAATGGTAAATAAGTGCCTAAATAAACAAATGAGGGAATATTGGTAATGTGGGGAACTAATATACTAAGAGAGGAGTAATGGGACAACAAAACATTAAGGACCAATTAGAGGAAGGAAGAGGAAGCATACAAACATAATGGTCCTGGGAGAGACAAAAGCTCAGCACTCCAAGTAATATTTTTCTAAATTCTAATTCCAATGAGCTTGGTTAAACTCACCCGATTCCCCCACATAATGTCATTCCTTGTTCCATGTTCAGTTCATTTTCAAAGTAGCAAGAACTGAGAAAAGAGAGAGTTAGCAGAGAGTGCTCGGTCATGGCAAGGAAGAAAGGAGAAACTAGTTAGCAAAACTTCATCTTTCATTCATCCTTATTCCATTATTATCATCCAAATGCTCTAAATAACCAAGAGAGACAGAAATGGGTGAGAGTTGAGCATGGAGTAAGAAGTTCGAGAGTAACCAAGGTAGAAGAGAAGAGGATTCTAGCAAGCTTTAACCAAGCCATCTAGCATCCAAGGAAAAGAAACCAAAGAGGTAAGGAGATAAAACCCTTAACTTTTATTTTTCTCTTAAGTTTTATATCTTGTTGGATATTGTTGTTGTTTGAGTTTTATGGGTTAAGGAACACCCTAAGAATGATGTCCAGAGGTTTAATAACCCATTGAAAGAATGAAATTGGAACAATAATGAACAAAATCCGAACCTATGCGTAATGGATGGAAAGATGACTAAAGGACTATAATGGACTGTTAGTGGACTGGTTTTGAGACTTTTATGTCTATGTATCATGTATGAAAATTTAGTTCAGAAATAGTATTTTATGCTCCTATGGGTTATGAAAATAACCCAATTGAAACGAAGCAAAAAGAAGCTAAAACGAAATTATGATGAATGTTTTCGTAAAGAAGGTTAAAAACTGAAACTAGTGGGCTGCTGACCCTAAGGACAATTTCGTGGCTAGTTTATGTCTCCAGAAAATTTTGGTTTTCTAAGAGAGTATAGTACATTGAATAAGGAATCCATAGCCTCTGGAACGGACCTATTCCGATGTTGGACGAACGAGTTATGACATTTCAAAATAAGCGTGCCAAAACTGTCAAATCTGGAAAATCAGATTCAGACCTGCTTGTTGTATGAATTTTCTGGACTTGTGTGTTCCGAATTTGAAAATGATTAAAGCATAAAAGTTTTAGCCCCAGAAGTTAGCTTCGCGTAGGCACAAGAATCGCTCAAAAAGGTTTTAAAAAGAATTAGTTATGACTGTTTAGCGAGGGAGGGTAAAACTGGTTAGATTTTTGTAACAATCTGACCTTGGTTGTAAGAAGTAAATATCTATTTTGATTAAAGAAGGGCCTAAAACCAAGGCCTAGATGAGATTAAAGTAGATTGTATACGCTTTAATTTGACGTAAGAATGAACGAAAACGGATGAGTAACGAATGAGATACGATTAGAACAAAAATAGTGTTTTGTTAAAGAAAAACTGCGAAGACGAGTTTTATAACTCGGATTGAGATGAAATTTGAGAAGATGGTATATGTTGATGCTTAATAGCATATTTTATTGTAAGAAAGAGATTTTTCAAGATTTTAATAATCTTTGGACGTAACTCCAAATAATGGAGATTGTTAAAATAGTAAACAAAGATATTGATATAATTACGAGATGTAATTGATGAAGTTAATGTTATGATGAAAAGAATATTGTTAATGAATAATATTCGATGATGATGTAGATGACTCCGAATTGAGAACGGGAGAAAGAAATATTGTATACAATTGATGTAGATGATAAACTAGTATGATGAACACTTATAATAAAAGTGGTAGAGAGTCATACGGGTAACTAACTTGTATGCCCATATTATTAATTATGTAGGTCATGTAAAGGATGCAAAATATTAACGTAAGTCGGATAAGCGTATCAGGCAAGTTTTTCAGTACTTGTTGCTATGTGTTATGTGAAATTAATGTGATACTTTTATGTGCACTAAATGTTACAAATGTGATGTTAAACTATTAATATTCAATTGATGATCTGTGTTAATTGTTCTATGTGAACTTCATAACATGAGGAATGTGATGCCTGTATGAAATGCAAAGTATGTATAGATGAATATGTATGGTAAAGAAGGAGCATGTATGAAATGCGATGTATGAGTAACGATGAAGCATAAATAAATGCACAGTATGTTATAGAGATGAAGCATGAATAAATGCACAGTATGTTAAAGAGATGATGCGTGTATAAATGCACAGTATGAAAAAGATGAAGTATGTAATAAATGCAGATTATGAGAAAATGTGATGTGTGTTAAAATGTGAATTATGTGTTATGTGATAATTGTTAAACTTGTTGTGTAACGTAGTTGCTCACCCTTGCCATAAGTAAATATTTTCAGCTAAGCTAGAGCGGACCGAAGAATTAGGTAAAGTCAGAGGAATGGAATAGTTAATAATCGAAAATGATTTGTATTATTTGTAATATTAGTATAGATGTAATATTATTTTTGAATATTAGATGATGTATCAGTAAAGGTCTTCGTACCTGGGATTAGATGATGATATGTTGTAATAATATTATAATTACATTTATGTAGTAAGACTATATTATATGGGTAGTACCGTGACACACCGAACCCGGCTTAAAGGCAAGACCCGAATTTCAGGGGCGTTACAGTTGTTGTGGTGCAGAACGGGGTTGTTAAGGGGGGTGATGGGATCTACTACTTGTATTGCTCCTCATTACTGGTCTCTTGTTCTATTGTTGCTCTGCATCACATGCTCGTTGGTATGCCTCAAAAATAGTCCATAGTGAATGAAGAATGTGATACAATCCTGGTCAGGCTCGCATCGAACAACATTCACTCAACTCGAGCTCAAGAGGTTCAACGAATGGTCGTAAGTGAATGGGCTGAATTATACTCAAGGATGTTTACATTGGAGCTCAATTCAAGTGAACCGCGAGGAGAAGATCAACCATATGATTTAGGATTGCTAGATACAATCTATTTAGTAAGACTAAATTAACGCAAGTCAAGTCATCAAGTGATCACGCGACATTGTGGAAGTCCAAGCATGGCAAAAAATGTTCAATTTATTTCGCGACAACACAAGGTTGGATTACACGGATCAAAGGAAAAGGATTCAAGCTACAAAGCGAGGCATTTATTGAGGAATATGATTCTAAGTTCATTCAATTGGTTCATACATAGGCTCAAGTTTGGTGGAGGAAATGAAAGATGGACAAGGGATCAAATTCGGGACTTAAAAGGACGGAATAAACATTTTTTTTCTGTTTGAGCGTCGGGGCGTTAGGATTAAGGCCATTTGCAGTGCCGGGGCACTGGGATCCAGGGAATTATTTCATTGCAGTGTCGGGGCGCTGGAATCAGTGCAAGTCGCAGCGCCGGGGTGCTGGAGACGCGACACAGTTTTTCAAGGAACGCGTTTTTATCAGATTCTTTCCTTATTTTTAGGGATTTATCATATCATAATTCTAAGTTGACTAGGATGTTTGTTAGATGGAAATTACTTTCTAATTAGTTATTTACTAGTATTTCAATTCCGTTAATAGTTAGTGTTTTATGCTACTAGTATAAATAATTTACATTGAAGATGTAATTGGATGATTAACAATTATTCTGAGTTTATACAATTGAGAGTTATTCTCTACTTTTGGTTCTTTGAAGGATTTCTAAGCTATTGTTCTTAATTTTTCTTTGAGATTCCTAATTAACTTATCATACAACAAACTATAGTTGTGTGTGGTGTTATTATACCGCATCATATAATCGTATGGAGATTATCGTTTGTTCATAAATGAGGGTCTAAGTGTTGATGGTGTTCCATATCACGCGAATACAATTGCTTGATCGAATTTATAAAGATTCTCGTCTCAAAATAGACGTTGGGTTAAGGTATCGAGAGAGTTCCATCAAATTTTCTTACTAGAAACGATCCGGACGATGACCACCTCACACAAGCGTGTCGTGGAGTCTATCATTTGGTATCAAAGCTGCGTTTTATAGCTAATTATCTATCTTTATTTTATTATTGAATTTGTGAGTAAAAAATAATCGTCAGTATAAAAAAAGTTGCAAATTGTTTGGTATCCGTGAATTTAGAGGTTATTCAAGAAGGGTTTAATTGGCGGCTGTGAATTTAGTTATTATAATACGTCTTATACTGCTATTGTTTGTTTTATAATAAGTTCTTATTGGATTGAATAGTAAACTATAAAATTATTTGGTGAATTCAAAAAGAACCTATAAGAGAGAATAACAAGCGAAAAAAGGCAAGAGTGTGAGCTTATTAGAGATTAAAAGCCAATTGAGCGATACACGAGCGATTTCATAATTGTACGATGCATTGTATGAGCGAAACACGTAAGAGAGTGTGATGAAAATTTTTCTTTATTTACTAACCTTTGTTTTGCAGCGAATATGTATGGAAATAATTGTGAAAATATTTATGGTTCTCGAAGGAATTCTTTCCAAGGCGAGAATGATCCTGACGCATATTGAGATGGGAAAACAGGATGGAACGAGAGTTTGGCTACCATAATTATTCCAAGCATAGAAAGTTCAAACTAGAAATTTAAGAGTTTTTCGATCATGCAATTACATGTTGGGTTCAGTTTAAGCGTCGCAGGAATAATTATAGAGAGCATCCGATCGAGACATGGGAAGAATTGAAAATCGTAATGAGTAAGCGGTTTGGTCCAGTACAACCTAATATGAGGAATGAGTATGCAACTCCAAGATATGTCGATCAACTTTCAAGGCGTTCAACTTGGTATGATGAAAGGAAGGATCATAGGCATGGAGATTCTCATCGGAGACAGTCGCGAGAAACTCCTAAGGTGAACAGGGAACAATTATTTTCAAAGGAAGCAAGGGAGGACTTCAGGGATTCATTTCGTAAGGGGATGGAGGATTGTTAGATGCAACTACAAAACATCTCTAAGGCGCAAAAGGAGCAAGATTAGCCAAGAGAGGAAGAAGATGATAAAGAATATGCAGTCCAAGGAGATTTGTTAGGCTATGATGTGCAAGATGAAGACCATGAAGAGTTAATATTTGTACAAAAAGAAAGTGAACGACAAATAGAAATTGTTCAAAAGATTGAGTGTGAAAAAGAAAAATTTGAAAAGAGTGAGGAAGAAAACAAAAGAGAGATTAAGGAAAATGAGAATGAAAAAATAGAGAGATTGAAAAGAATTAGAGTAAAAATAAACGAGAGAAAAACAAACGAGTGTGAGCAAAAAGAAAAGAGAGAAATAAGTGCCTGTGAAAAAGAGAGTGAGTTGGAAGAGGAATTGTATTTTGAAAAGCCAATAACTGTACATTCGTGCAAGACGATGTTTTTAAATGCTAACCGAATTAACTCTTCTTTGTCTAGTTCTATTATTTCCCTTATACAGGTGAGGGAATACATACCCAGTGCTATAATTCCATACCCATCAGCATATGGTGTTCTTAAGGAGACGAAGGAGTCACCGCGACAGGTTGGAGAGTTGATAGAGAGAGGTATCATGGATGCAGACATGAGTGCATGTGTCGTTCATGAGATTATAGTACATAAGAGGGATAGAACATCGAGCTTGTGCGTTGATTTTGAATTGGTAAACAAGTATCGTTGTTATTTTCTTTGCTTAGATAATATGCTTGATAGATTGCATAGTTCTTATGTTTTATCTATATTTAATAATGACCATGTGATGTTTATGCCTAATCAAATTAGCACGAAAGAATGTGATAAATGGAAAGTTGTTTTGACATGTGAGTTGTATAGATGGATAGCTATTTCTGTTAGATTAACTGATGCATCTAGTGTTTTTATGAGCTCATTAAAATATGTTTTGCATGTTTCCATTGGTAAATTTGTGTCTAGCTATTTTGATGGTAGAATCATCTTTGTCATAAACTACGGAGGATATTTAATTTTTGTTGAGTTAGTTTATGATCATGTTGTCTATTCTCGTTTTTAATGTTCTAATTTGCATGAAATTTATTTTAGGTTTTCTTATCCATTTGTTGAGTTGGGTTTTCATGCTAGTTAATCTTTACATGAGTTTTCGTTAGTTGATAGTGGGGGTAATCATGAATTTCCGTTAGAGCAATCTTCTTTGCATGATTTACTATCATTTGAACTTGATTTGAAAAGTGTTTATCATCAGATTGGATTGAGATATAATTTACATGCGTGTTTAGTTAGATCATTTGGATTAGCTAATGAAATAAATGTTTTCACACTAAATCATATTTTGCATTCTTTCAAGGGGAAAATAGTAATTATTTGTTTTGATGATATTCCTATTTTTGTCAATGCTTGGGAAAACTCTTTAGCATGTATTGAGTTTGACTGTGATCGTCATAGTGTTGGATATGCTTGATGAGTAGGTTTCATACCTACTTATTGGGTACTAACTTGCTTCAATTATTGCTAAACTCTTAGCTCCAAAGTGTGTTTTCATATATTTTCTGTCTTATTTTAGGTAATGCATCTCAATTCGCGTTCTATGGAATTTGCGCAATATTAGAGTGATTTGACACGAGGAATATGTTGTTTGGGAATTAAATGAATAAAGGATGCTAGCACAATGCGCGTGAATCGAGATGACAGCTGAAGGAAGCAGTGCAGTAACCTGACATAGAGCGCAGCTGCGCCTAACTTGGCCTGGGAGCCAGCACAGCTGCGCCCATGCCCTGCGCTCAGTAACTTCTTAGCGCAGCTGCACCCAGTTTGGCCTTGAGGCCGGCACAGCTGCCCCAAACCCTGCCTGTTGAACCTTCTAGTGCGCAGCTGCGCCCATTTCAAGCAATACCCAAGCGCAGCTGCGCCCGTCGCCAGCCAGCCATGCAGACCACGTTTCAGACAGCTATGCAGACTTGCCAAAAACATGTGGAATCAATGCCAGGTTTTCAGGAAATTGGTGGAGTGATAATTTATCAGCTGGGAATCAAAATAAGTCAACAAAAGACAAATGAGAAGAATGATTATAATCATGCAGAGAACTAATTTGAAACAGAGACCTCCTCCACAAAAAATCATCATTACTGTAGTCTATCTCCAAAAATGGAACATGGCTATTGATCATCAAAATCACTTGGGAACTCAAGAATGGAGTTGCATGGATGTTGAATTGAAGATTGGGAGCAAAGAATCAAGGATCATCACAACTTGGAAAATCAACGAATTCGCAGAAACGGAAGCAACTAAAGCAGGGAGTTTTATTATTTTCTGTCTTTGATTTATTTCCTTATTCTGTAAATACAATGATGAACCATTTGTGTATGATGACTTCTATTATTGTTATTATGAACTAAACTTAATTTTTGGGATTATAATGAATCTTTTACATTAACTGAAAATTGATATGCTTCTTTATTGTTACTGGTTGGTTATGAATTGAATGACTGGCATAATTAATACTGAATGTTTAATTGCTTGATCACCAATTACTGTGATAATTTATATGGAATTGAGAAAGGAAATATAAATTAAGATCTGATTATGCTAGCATATGTTCATTATTTCTGCATTCCTCATGGAGTTATGTTTCATGCTTAGGATAGAAATATACCGAAGCACCATACGTGGCCAATTGAGAACTTATTCTTCAACCCTCTTGATTGTAATTCACATAGAGATATAGTGCATTAGTCATCTAGGGTGTTCACATTCATTCTATTAATTGTGGATTTAGTGTGATACGAATATGGTGCATTGAGAGATGGCCATATTTTACATTCGTGTTCTCGACCAACATTCTATAATAACTAATTAGAAGCAATAGGAAGCATGGAAATCTAAGTTTTATAATAAGTGAAATTATAATCCCAAAACCCATAAATCTGTATTTATATAATTGAAATTTGATTTATCTATCTTTTTAGTAATCATTAGATAAATTCATCACATTACTCATCTGTTTAAAGAAACCAAAATAATTATAAAATCGGTGTTTGTCAGTTGTAATTGCAATTCTATTCTCGGTGGGATCGATATCTTACTTACTTTATATTACTTTTAGGATCACGTGCACTTGCGTGTATGAGTCATATTTGTTATACATACAAATATCCCAACAAGTTTTTGGCGCCGTTGCCGGGAAATTGTAATTGCGTTTATAACTTTCATCATCAGTTTAAATTAGATTAGTTTTAGTTAAACAAAATCTGTTCTTATCCTAATTCTGTTTTATATTCTTTTACATTTTTATAGGTACTCTTGAGTAGTGTATGCATACTCGATGTAAGAATCCCGACCTATTGCCTTTCGAGGATAATATTGAGAAAAGGTTTCAACAGTCAAGAAAGTGTGCTGAAAATACTCTATAGAATATAGACCAACCACAAGCAATGGCGGGTGAAGCACAAAAAGCATTAAGAGATTATGCTACGCCAAGGATCAATGAACTGCAATCAAGTATCACAAGGCCAGCCATAACAGTCAATTCCTTTGAAATCAAACCAGGAACTATCCATATGATCCAAAATTCTGTCCAATTTAGGGGAATGGTGGCTGACGATCCAAATGAGCACTTGATGAGCTTTCTAGAGATCTGTGATACATTTAAATTCAGTGGAATTTCAGAAGATGCAGTGAGATTGCGATTATTCTCATTCACATTGAGGGATAAAGTAAAAAGTTGGCAACACTCACTACCACCGGGATCTATTACAACTTGACAAGATTTGGCGCAGAAATTCTTAGCAAAATTCTTCCCACCAGCCAAAATTGCTAAGTTGAGAAATGACATCTCCTCATATGAGCAACATCATGGAGAATCCTTGTATGAGACATGGGAGCGGTACAAGGAATTATTGAGAAAGTGTCCACATCACGGTTTGCCACAATAGATGCAACTTAACACATTTTACAATGGGTTAAATATCCACACACGGGCAGGCATTGATGCAGCTTCGGGAGGAGCATTCATGGCTAAAAACTATGACGAAGTTTATGACCTTTTGGAGACCATGGCTGCAAATAACTATCAATGGCCAACTTCTAGAGCCAGTCAACCAAAAATAGCAGGGATATTAGATGTTTACACAGCCACATCACTTCAAGCCCAGATATCTGCTATAGCCAAACGATTTGACAACCTATATGAAGGAAAGGGGCAGCAAGTTCCCATGATTTGTGAGCTTTGTGCAGGTTCACACTCTTCTGACCAATGTGTTATCAATTCCAAATCTGTGCATTTTGTGAGAAACTATCAGCGGCCAGTAAATCAATATCAGAACAACTATAATCTTGGGAATAGGAATCATCCTAATTTCTCATGGAGCAACCATCAAGACTATTAACAAGCTCCAAAACCTCACAACCCTCCAGGGTTCCCCAATCAGCAACAACCCACAGCTACTGATAAGAAGGTTGCTGATTTGAACAAAAAAGTGGATCGATACATGGCCAAAACTGAAAAGTTGGATCAAGGCCAAGCATTAGGCTTCAAGAGCTTGGAGAACCAAATGAGTCAATTATTCAGCTTGTTATCAAATAGACCTCAGGGAGCTCTTCCTAATGACATAGAAATCAATCCAAGGAGAAATGGAAAGGAGCAATGTCAAGCTGTCACCCTCAGAAGTGGAAAGCAAACTCTACCAACCGGCGCAACTGTGCCCATTTTGCAAGAGGAACCAGCGCAGCTGCGCCCTCCCCCAGAAGCTGATTCTGCTGGATTTTTTGTAGAGAAAGAAAGCATAGAGAAACCTGAGCCTACACCAAGAGAAAGCACAGAAAAGACTCAAACCCCTCCAACCAGATATTATCCACCAGTTCTGTACCCTCAGAGGTAGCAAAAACAGAAAATGGACAAGCAATTCTCCAAGTTTCTTGAGGTATTTAAAAAGCTACAAATCAACATACCATTTGCAGAAGCCTTGGAGCAAATGTCGAGCTATGCCAAATTCATGAAGGGGATTATATTAAAAAAGAAGAAATTACAAGATTTTGAAATTGTAGCTTTGATAGAAGAATGCAGTGCGGTGTTACAAAGAAAGCTACCACCAAAGTTGAAGGATCCTGGTAGTTTCACCATTCCTTGCACCATTGGCAACCTATCGTTTAAGAAATGCTTATGTGATCTTGGTGCAAGCATTAATCTTATGCCACTATCCATCTATACTCAGTTGGGTTTACCAGTACCCAAACCAACAAATGTCTCTCTTCAGCTAGCTGATCGTTCGGTCACCTATCCGAGAGGAATTGTGGAAGATGTTCTTGTCAAGGTTGATAAGTTCATATTCCCAGCTGACTTCATAATCCTAGACTTCGAGGAAGACAAGGATATTCCCATCATACTTGGAAGGCCATTTCTAGCTACCGGGAGGACTCTCATTGATGTACAAAAGGGAGAATTGACAATGAGGGTTCAAGACCAAGAAGTCACTTTTAATGTCTTTAAAGCTATGAAATTCCCGATCGAGGAGGAAGACTATTTCCGAGTAGATATCATTGAAAGTGCAGTGACTGAAGAATTTCTGAAAGCCACATGTAATGACCTACTTGAGATGACACTGACAGGAAACATCGACTTGGACGAGCCCGAGATCTGTGAGTATGTCCATTCACTAGATGCATTACCAAGGATGGCAAAGTTTAAAGTACCATTTGAGCCCTTGAAAAGCTCAAGAGAATCCTCACCTCATTTGAAACCATCTAGGGAGGTACCTCCTAAACTTGAGCTTAAGCCCTTGCCTAACCACCTCAGGTATGCATATCTAGGCACTTCAGATACTTTACCTGTCATTATTTCTTCTGCACTAACTTCTTTACAGGAAAGCAAGCTGATAAGAATCCTACAAGAATTCCAAGGAGCTATTGGATGGACCATCGCAGATATAAAAGGAATCAGCCCCTCGTTGTGCACGCACAAAATTCTGATGGAAGATGACAGCAAGCCTACCATAGAGCATCAAAGAAGGCTGAATCCTATCATGAAAGAGGTGGTAAAAAAGGAAATTCTAAAATGGCTAGACGCTGGGATCATCTACCCTATCTCTGGCAGTCCGTGGGTAAGCCCTGTATAATGTGTACCGAAGAAAGGGGGAATAACTGTGGTGAGAAATGAGAACAATGAGTTGATACCAACTCGAACGGTCACAGGATGAAGAGTCTGTATGGACTACCGAAAGCTCAACAAAGCCACGAGGAAAGATCATTTTCCAATTCCATTCATTGATCAAATGCTGGACAGACTGGCAGGTCATGACTACTACTGTCTGCTTGACAGATATTCTAGATATAATCAAATTGTCATCGCTCCAGAGGATCAAGAGAAGACAACTTTTACTTGTCCATATGGAACTTTTACATTCAGACGGATGTCATTCGGTCTATGTAACGCTCCAGCCATATTTCAACGGTGTATGATGGCAATATTTTCTAATATGGTAGAAATCAACATGGAAGTTTTCATGGATAATTTTTCCGTGTTCGAAAATTCCTTTGACAGCTGTCTAGAGAATTTGATCATGGTACTGAAGAGATGCGTGGAAACAAACCTTGTGCTTAATTGGGAGAAATGTCATTTCATGGTTCAAGAAGGAATAATATTGGGACACAAAGTCTCAGCAAAAGGTTTGGAAGTAGATAAAGCAAAATTAGAAACCATCGAGAAATTGCCTCCACCATCTTCAGTAAAGGGAATTCGGAGTTTCTTGGGACATGCTGGGTTCTACCGCAGATTTATCAAAGACTTTTCCAAAATCACGGAACCCCTGTGCAATTTATTAGAAAAGGATGTCCCATTCGTATTCGATAAAAATTTCTTAGTAGCCTTTGAGTTGTTAAAGAAGAAATTGACAACAACACCTGTGATAGTGGCGTCGGACTGGTCTTTACCATTTGAGCTTATGTGCGATGCTAGTGATTACGCTGTGGGCGTGGTATTGGGACAGCGCAGAGAAAAGGTTCTACATGCGGTCTACTATGCCATCAAAACTCTCTCAGACGCCCAAATGAATTACACCACCACCGAGAAGGAACTACTCATTGTTGTTTATGCATTCGACAAGTTCCGGTCCTATCTCATTGGAACAAAAGTAGTGGTGTACACTGACCATGCAGCAATTCGGCATTTGATATCGAAGAAAGATGCCAAACCAAGATTAATCAGGTGGATCCTTTTGCTCCAAAAATTTGACTTGGAAATAAAGGACAAGAAAGGCACGGAGAACCTAGTAGCTGATCATCTTTCCAGACTGGACAACCAGGAGCGGGAAAGCAAAGATAAGGCTGAAATAAACGATTATTTCCCCGATGAACAGCTATTTGCAGTAACCTCTAAGATCCCTTGGTTTGCTGATATTGTCACCTGGTGAGTCATGTACTCCCACCGGATCTAACTCATCAACAGAAGAAGAAATTTCTGCATGATACAAAGAGATACATGTGGGACGAGCCTTACTTGTTCAAACAATGTACGGATCTTGTGATCCGAAGGTGCATTCCCGATGTCGAGACTGCCAGTATATTGCATGCATGTCATTCTTCTCTGTATAGAGGCCATTATGGAACGCAAACAACCGCAGTCAGAGTACTCCAAGTCGGGTTCTATTGGCCCACTTTGTTCAAAGACGCCCACCAATTCATAAAGAATTGTGATCGATGCCAATGGGTGGGCAACATCTCCAACCGATATGAAATGCCACTAAATGTAATCTTGGAGGTGGAAATCTTTGACGTATGGGGAATAGACTTCATGGGACCATTTCCATCATCCTACAACAATCTCTATATCCTTCTCACGGTTGATTATGTGTCCAAATGGGTGGAGGCTATTGCATTACCAACCAATGATCCTAAGGTGGTTCTTAGGTTCCTACAAAAGAGCATTTTCACTAGATTTGGCACTCCGCGAGCTATCATCAGTGATGAGGGAAGTCATTTCTACAATAAACATTTCACAGCCCTCCTAGCTAAATACGGAGTGAGGCACAGAATCGCCACGGCATACCACCGGCAAATAAATGGCCAAGCCGAAGTGTCAAATAGAGAGGTGAAGAGAATTCTGGAGAAGATTGTTAATCCTTCCAGAAAAGACTGGTCATTGAAGCTAGATGAAGCATTATGGGCGTATAGAACCACCTATAAGACACCCCTCAGCATGTCTCCATACCATGTGGTTTACGGCAAGGCTTGCCATCTCCCAGTTGAACTAGAGCACAAAGCTTATTGGGCAATCAAGAAGTTAAACTTCGATCCATCTGCAGTGGGAGAAAGGAGACTTCTACAGCTAAATGAACTTGATGAGTTCCGCTTACAAGCCTATGAGAATTCCAAACTCTACAAAAAAAAGGTAAAGAGATGGCACGACCGAAAAATCATCGAGAAAAAATTTGAGCCTGGCCAAGCGGTCTTGCTATTCAACTCCAGGCTCAAATTATTTCCGGGAAAGCTCAAATCCCGATGGTCGGATCCCTTTACCATAACAGCTGTATTCTCACACGGAGCCGTTGAAATAGTTGGAAATGATAGTAAGCAACCATTCAAGGTAAATGGACAATGACTGAAACACTATTGGGGAGGCGAAGTCAATCGCCAAGAGTCCTCAGTTGTCCTAGCCTTGGATTGAGCACCAATGGATAGTCGAGCTAACCGACTTTAAACTAAGCGCTTCTCGGGAGGCAACCCGTATTTATTGTTTTACTTTTTATTCTTGTGTGATTATAATTGAGTTTGTGTAATTTCATTTTAACATATTTGTTTGCCTTTCAGGTATCCAATCACTCACCCGTGTTACTTAAACAGACGCTATCGATGGCGGATGACATATTCTCAAGGAAGTGCTTGAACTTTAAATTTTTCCATCTTAACTATTAAGAATACTGTCGATTTTAGGTTTGGGGGTACAAATTCTTCACTATCTTAATTATGCACCTTATGTAAGTTTATACTATACAAGGAAATAAAATTTCCTTTCCTTTTTAGGTATGTTAGATGATTTTAAGTATTGTGTTTGTAACCTAATTTTCTAATGTGTGCCAAGTGTGTTCCATGTTAAAAAAAATATAAAAAAAAATTTTCCAGGGAGTTGAAGGGAGCTGCGCCGTTCCTCAAGCCAACTATCGCGCAGCTGCGCCTAGTCAGAATGCAGCAACCAGCGAACCAGAGCAGCTGCGCCCAAACAACAAAGTAAAGAGCGCGCAGCTGCGCCCATCGACAGGAATTTTTTTTTAAAAGGGGCCCGTACCCATCAGTTTCACCCACTTCCAAACATAAAACCCTAACCTTCTATTCTCCCCCTAGCATAGAAGCAACAGTAAAACCCTTTCCTCTCATCTTTGCCATCTTTTATCCATAACCTAATTACTACCTAATCATGCCTAAGCGAGCAAGAACACCACAGCCCTCCTCATCTAGCAGCGATGCCGACTCCATGGGCCATGGCATCAATACTCTGGACGTCTCTAAGTTCGTTAATCTCTCCGCCCAACACTACTATTGGGAAGTTTTGAGTGTGAAATCCTTTATACCTGAGAGGGGTTTGAAACCCAAAGCACAGGATGGGAGGATTTTGGAGCAAATTCGGCGGCTGGGGTGGCAGCTATTCATTGAGACGCCATTATCCGCCTCGATGGCTATTGTGTGGGAATTCTATGCCAATGCCCATGAAACCCAAAATGGCATTTCCTTTGTACGGGGCAAACAAGTCCCCTACAAAAAGCAGGCAATCAACGAGCTATTCCGATTGCCATCTACATCTGCTTAGACCACCAAATGGGTGGAAACTGACCGCTTCGAGACTAATCTCGACGAATTAGTTGGAGAAATGTGCCAACCTGGCACTCAATGGAAGACACAAGCCGACACCACTCAGAAAATCCATTTTCCTCAGACCGCACTGAACAGATTCGTCAAGGCTTGGTATGCCTTCATTTGTGCAAGTCTATTGCCTACCACCCACCACTAGGATGTGACTCGTGACCGGGCGATAATTCTACACCGCATTCTAAAAGGCGGGAGCATTGATGTGAGTTACATCATTCACCACTCTATGCTTCGTTTTATGAGGGCAGTCACCTCAGGTGCCATTCCACACGCCTCGATTGTCACACGCCTATGTCTTGCAGCGAAGGTGGAATGGGGAGAGGAAACTCTCCAACTACCCATGCGGGATATTGACAACGCCACCATCAGGAAGTTCAATGTATGGCGCGGAGGAGAATCCTGTCCTAATGGGTTGGGTTTCATTGTTTCAGACGAGAAGGAAGACAGTGAGGAGGAGGAGCCCGCACAGCCAGTACAACCACTTGTGGCACGAGATGGACATGAGCGCGAGATGCGCCGCTTACAGTGCCGCATGGATGCTTTGTACACTAGTTTCAGGGACTACAACATCAATTTCGCGGGCGCGCTTTCTGAGGCCTTCAGTCAGTAGGGGGTCCATGTCCAGTTTTCCACCTACGGTGCCAACATCCCGTATCCACTACCTGACACACCGCCTGGTAGAGGCGAGGATGACGAGTAGGGGAGTTTTCTTTACCCTATATCTCCAATGAGGACATTGCATATTTTAAGTTTGGGGGTATTAGGGGTTATTTAATTGTTTTATTTCTTAGTAGTATTTGCATCTTAATTTTAGGAAATATTTCATTCTAGTTGCATATTAGTTAATTTGCAATATATTCAATTTGCATATCATTGTTCATTGCATGGTAGTATAAATATTGTTCATTTCATTTTCATGTTAGGATAAATTGCATCATAGTTAATTTTCTATAAAAAAAAATTAACATTGCATTATTTTCATGTATATCATGTAACTTAGATTGCACAATCCTGACATATAAATTAGTAAACATCCTTAATTACATCTTATGTGATTATTACCCACAAATGCTAAATGCTAAGGCTTGGGTTGAGTGCCATAATACATTACAAATCTTGACTTGTTTTGAATCTGATATAACCGGTTAGCACTCATTGAGTAGTTATCTTACTAAGTGACCTAAAGATTCACATAATTGAGTTCTGGAGGGAAAGTGAAGTTTTAAAAGTTAAGCAAATGAGGGTAGTGAAAGCAGAGACAACGCAAACGTTTACGTTTGGAGGATAACTTATTGGAGCATTTGAACGACGAGACGGAGCGTAAAACGCACTCATCATGAATTAAAAATAAAATAAAATAAAATTTATATTCGTGTATAAATAACTGCTTGGTTGGCCTAGTTTTGTGGCCTTTGATACTCGAGTAAGTACGCCTGAGGGGATGTCTCTACACCTTGCGCCCTAAAACCAATTGGTTTGGGAGTCGTTGGTCGAAAGCTCGCTACACGGGTATCATTGAAAATCCTAAGGGAACTAAGCATTGCACAACCAAGTATCATAGTCCAATAACTTCTAAGTCGGTCCCTAATCTAGACAAAGCAGTATCTCAGCTCTAACTTACCCCATTTGTTGTGTTTGCAAGTTTGATTATAAAAAAATTTTCCCCCTAAGAAACATATTATGAGAACCATTTGGGTCACTATAAGTTTGATGATTACTAAACACACACACTGTATCAATCACTACAGGGTTTGATTTGCATGATTGTCATGGCACATGAATTAAGTCTTGGTTAGAAGCTATGTGTGTTTGTCATTGTGATTCTTTTAAGGCAAATATCACTTGGATTGTTTACTAATTGATAAGGATTCATTATGCATTTAGATAATATTGCACTACATTTATTTCCTGCATTCACTTTATTTTTAGTTGCTCGAGGACAAGCAACAGTTCAAGTTTAGGGGTATTTGATGAGTAGGTTTCATACCTACTTATTGGGTACTAACTTGCTTCAATTATTGCTAACCTTTTAGATCCAAAGTGTGTTTTCATACATTTTCTGTCTTATTTTAGGTAATGCATCTCAATTCGCATTATATGGCATTTGCGCAATATTAAAGTGATTTGACACGAGGCATATGTTGTTTGGGAATTAAATGAATAAAGGATGCTAGCACAGTGCGCATGAATCGAGATGACAGCTGAAGGAAGCAGTGCAGCAACCTGACATAGAGCGCAGTTGCGCCCAACTTGGCCTGGGAGCCAGCGCAGCTGCACCCATGCCCTGCGCCCAGTAACTGCCTAGCGCAGCTGCGCCCAGTTTGGCCTTGAGGCCGACGCAACTGCCCCAAACCCTGCCTGTT
Source organism: Aralia elata (assembly GCA_034770075.1). NCBI lineage: Eukaryota > Viridiplantae > Streptophyta > Magnoliopsida > Apiales > Araliaceae > Aralia > Aralia elata. Next base: position 980,226 of record JAVJAP010000013.1, read on the forward strand.
GAACCTTTTAGCGCGCAGCTGCGCCCACTTCAAGCAATACCCAAGCGCAGCTGCGCCCGTCGCCAGCCAGCCATGCAGACCACGTTTCAGACAGCTATGCAGACTTGCCAAAAACATGTGGAATCAATGCCAGGTTTTCAGGAAATTGGTGGAGTGATAATTTATCAGCTGGGAATCAAATTAAGTCAACAAAAGACAAATGAGAAGAATGATTATAATCATGTAGAGAACTAATTTGAAATAGAGACCTCTTCCACGAAAAATCATCATTACTGCAGTCTATCTCCAAAAATGGAACATGGCTATTGATCATCAAAATCACTTGGGAACTGAAGAATGGAGCTACATGGATGTTGAATTGAAGATTGGGAGCAAAGAATCAAGGACCATCACAACTTGTAAAATCAACGAATTCGCAGAAACGGAAGGAACTGAAGCAGGGAGTTTTATTATTTTCTGTCTTTGATTTATTTCCTTATTCTGTAAATACAATGATGAACCATTTGTGTATGGTGACTTCTATTATTGTTATTATGAACTAAACTTAATTTTTGGGATTATAATGAATCTTTTACATTAACTGAAAATCGATATGCTTCCTTATTGTTACTAGTTGGTTATGAATTGAATGATTGGAATAATTAATACTTAATGTTTAATTGCTTGATCACCAATTACTGTGATAATTTATATGGAATTGAGAAAGGAAATATAAATTAAGATCTGATTATACTAGCATATGTTCATTATTTTTGCATTCCTCGTGGAGTTATGTTTCGTGCTTAGGATAGAAATATACCGAAGCACCATATGTGGCCAATTGAGAACTTATTCTTCAACCGTCTTGATTGTAATTCACATAGAGATATAGTGCATTAGTCATCTAGGGTGTTCACATTCATTCTATCAATTGTGGATTTAGTGTGATACGAATATGGTGCATCGAGAGATGGCATATTTTACATTCGTGTTCTCGACCAACATTCTATAATAACTAATTAGAAGCAATAGGAAGCATGGAAATCTAAGTTTTGTAATAAGTGAAATTATAATCCCAAAACCCATAAATCTGTATTTATATAATTGAAATTTGATTTATCTATCTTTCTAGTAATCAATAGACAAATTCATCACATTACTCATCTGTTTAAAGAAACTGAAATAATTATAAAATCGGTGTTTGCCAGTTGTAATTGCAATTCTATTCTCCGTGGGATCGATATCTTACTTACTTTATATTACTTGTGGATCACGTGCACTTGCGTATATGAGTCATATTTGTTATACATACAAATATCCCAACAATGCTATTGAGTTTTCGTCTTGTGATGTTGATAGTGACCTTTTGATTCCGTTGATCCGATTATTTGATTTTAAATGTGTTAATGTCAATGAAAAGAGAAAGGTTGATTTTGTTTTGCAGATTCGAGATGGATTCTTACTCATCGAGGGGAAAACATGGATTGTTGGGTAAATCTATTCAGACAATGCATTGAAAGTCTACAGGAAAGTGTTTTGATTTTTGTTCTAGTAGACTATGCATATAATTTTGGGTTTCTTGAGTTTTTAGTGATTAGACAAAAGATACATGTTGATTTGTTTTGTTTTATGTTTAATCCAGGAATTCAAGTATGTTTGCAATTACGCCGTGAGAAGTTTCAAATATTGTTGTTTGATCTAGGTGAAATAGAATGGGTGTTAGTACGAATGATCGAGATCATAATATTCACTTTTGATCCGAGAATTCGTCAATGGGTATATTTGCGAATGATCGAAATCATCCGATTGATTTTTGATCCGAAAATATGTGAATGGGTGAAAGTGCAACGTGAAGAGTTCTACATGCTGATGTTTGATCCAGGAGAATATAGAGCTTTTCATAGTTTTATTTGCTTTTATTTTATTACTTATGCGTTTATGTCGTTAGGTAGTAATTTTGATTGCATTTCTGCTTTAGTTGCTAATTTAGTTTGTTTTAATGTACTTAGTGCGTTGGAAGTATTTGAGCTATGCGTTGAAGAACATCGTGTTGGTGTGCACAAGTTCTTGAGTAAAAGAGTTTGAAAGTTTAAGTTTCCAAGTAGTGTTACGAAGAGCTTGTAGTGTGTTATGTTATGTCGAACATTGTTTGGAAGGAAATATTTAAGAGTTGTTCGTGTCATTACAAGGAAAATGCCAGATGTTGCTATGTTCTTTGCAGGAGTTGAAGTTTTTGATGATTCTTATCATATTCTTATTTGCATTGTTGATATTTCTTTCATATTTCTATTGCAAAGTAAGAATTGTGATTATGTTTTGTTTGATGTTACTAACTTAATTTGTTTTCATATAGGATCAAATTTGTAGGCAAATCCTTTTCAAGAGGAGGGAATGTCAGATTTGAGGACAAATCCTTTTCAAGAGGAGGGAAATGATACAATCCTGGTCAGGCTCGCATCGAACAACATTCACTCAACTCGAGTTCGAGAGGTTCAACGAATGATCATAAGTGAATGGGCTGAATTCTGCTCAAGGATGTTTACATTGGAGCTCAATTCAAGTGAACCGCGAGGAGATGATCAACCATATGATTTGGGATTGCTAGATACAATCTATTTAGTAAGACCAAATCAACGCAAGTCAAGTCATCAAGTGCACGCGACATTGTAGAAGTCCAAGCATGGCAAAAAATGTTCAATTTATTTCGTGATAACACAAGGTTGGATTACACGGATCAAAGGAAAAGGATTCAAGCTACAAGGCGAGGCATTTATTGAGGAATATGATTCTAAGTTCATTCAATTGGTTCATGCATAGGCTCAAGTTTGGTGGAGGAAATAAAGGATGGATAAGGGATCAAATTCGGGACTTAAAAGGACGGAATAAACATTTTTTGCTATTTGAGCGTCGGGGCACTGGGATTAAGGCCATTTGCAGCGCCAGGGCGCTGGAATCAGTACAAGTCGCAGCGCCGGGGCGCTAGGGACGTGGCACAGTTTTTAAAGGAACGCGTTTTTATCAGATTCTTTCCTTATTTTTAGGGATTTATCATATCTATCATAATTCTAAGTTGACTAGGATGTTTGTTAGATGGAAATTACTTTCTAATTAGTTATTTACTGGTATTTCAATTTCTTTAATAGTTAGGGTTTTATGCTACTAGTATAAATATTTTACATTGAAGATCTAATTAGATGATCAATAATTATTCTGAGTTTATACAATTGAGAGTTATTCTCTAAGCTATTGTTCTTAGTTTTTCTTTGAGATTCCTAATTAACTTATCATACAACCATAATTGTGTGTGGCGTTATTCTACCGCATCATACAATCGTACGGAGATTATCGTTTGTTCATAAACGAGGGTCTAAGTGTTGATGGTGTTCCATATCACGAGAATTCAATTGCTTAATCGAATTTATCAAGATTCTCGTCTCAAAATAGACGTTGGGTTAAGGTATCGAGAGAGTTCCATCAAATTTGCTTACTAGAAACGATCTGGGCGATGACCATCTCACGCGTATCGTGGAGTCTATCAAAATGATGGCATCTTGTAGGGATTGTCGTAAACCACCTAAATAGTGTGCCACTAACTGCTCCTCTGATTCAGACAGGTCATTATGGGCTATCACTTGGTAAAATTCTTCTGTATAATCATCAATTGACCTCGTCCCTTGTCTTAATAAGTGTAGTCGCTTAAATAATGATTGAGTGTACCCAAAAGGAAGAAAGTGGCTTTCAATCTTCTTCTTCATCTTCTTCCAATCCGTGATTTTAGACTTACCCTATCTCTCTCGTGACCGCTTTAACTGCTCCTACCAAGCAGATGCTCTGCTCTTAAGTCTGATGGCCACTAGTTTCACCTTGCTGGTATATAGGACTTCCTTGTATTCAAAAATACGTTCAACTTCATTCATCCAATCGATGAATACCTCAGCTTGCAATAAATATTCAAAAAGCTCCACCTTAAATCCTAAGTCTCGATGACGATCATCTCGACCACGTCGTTCCCAGAGTTGATTCTTATTGTGATAAGAATTTTCAAAACTAGACTCGGATTCGTAATTCTCCTTGTTACGATTACCGAGATTTTGTGCCTCTAGACGCTAGGTTAACTCTACAACTTGTCTCTGTAAATCCTCAATTATTGTGTCCTGAACGTTACGATCACGGTGCTAGACTTCCTCATTCAGAACCTATCCACAACAGCCATGACCACGATCAACAGCCATTGAAACTGATAAGTCTATTCCTAGGAAGATGTTGATGCTTTGATACTAACTGACGCCAGACAGAATAACGATTATCCTGTGGGCTAGGTAAACAAATAAATTCACAGGCAAATGAAGCAAAAGAATTACCTTAAACACAAAGAGAGACTTCTCTAATATTCAAATTATTATTATTAAAATAAAAGCTGTCTAAAATTCAGCCCATAAGCCGGGTTTTATAGCTAAAAGACTTCTTTATCAATTGTAACGTAATTCTTATAATTATGGAAATAAACTTTTACTAAGTAACAAACTTCCCATAATTTTGGTAACAACTCCCAATAGGTATCAACTTCCTAATAATAAAAATACTACCATAAAAATGAAAAAAATAAGAATGTCGAAGCCAATCTGAACTTCCGAAATCGATCCCGAAAACGTTCGCCATCCGACCCCGAAGTCCATTACCCGAACCCGAAGAAGTTAATGACCGTTATTCTTGCACTGATCCTCCAACTCATGATACTTTAATGCTAACAACGTGTTGTCCGATAATGCAGCCTCATCAGCATCGTCCGACGCAAATCCTCCTGATCCTCCTGTATCACATGCGAATTGGAATAATTATAACTTTTAGATCACAGAAATGAATGGTGGGATCTGCATTAGATAGATGTGGCTCCCATCCAATTTTGGCTATGGGTCATTTCATATATATATATATATATATATATATATATATATATATATATATATATATAGGGTAATGATCTATAATATGTATTTGTTCCATGTTAAAATATGTCTACTATAATAATGACTTGGGTCAGCTCTTCTTATATTCAATTGATTTTGAGTTAGAGAGATTGATATCTTTATATACTAAACTTGGACTCATTTTATAAATTTAGCATGGTATTAAAGTTGGTCTATTTTTGGGCTACCTAAGCACTCTTATTGTCTTGCATTATTATCCAACTTGCAGTTCACTTTTTAAAAATCAAAGTTACTAATTTATTAACTAGTAGCTACTTCTCAATTGGGCTAAAAATTGCCTACGCTTTACTAGCTAGCTTTTCAAAGGTCATAGTGCCATTCTTCTTTGGCCTTGTCTTGTGTAATTCTATATTAAATCATGTACACGTACAACCCACAATGCACTGGGTTACACGTGAGGGAGAGTGTTAAAGTATGTCCAGTATAATAATCAATCAGTTTTGAGTTAGAGAGTTTTTGATGATATCTTTATATACTAGATTTGGGTCCATTTATAAATTTAATATTCCGGTACCCAAGGCTAAACTAATTTTTAATTTATTATTTTAACCAAAAAAAGAGAGTAAAAAGATGGTGTATTAATTAATAATTATGATTCTTAATGCATTCTTTTCAATTCGACAATTTTTGTATATTTTTTCCTAAATTTCAGTTGGTGCGGCTGCATACGCTCGCTTGAGTGTAACCCTGTTTGTATGCTAATGATGATTGTGATGAACTTTTATTTTATTAATCTATGGCCGTGACGCTCCATTGCACCCAAAAGAAAAACTTTGATTGAATTTACTATTAGAGTTTCACGATTTTTAGAGTATCATAACTAAAAATATATTTGTTTTATTAAACTATACATTTTTTGAGCTCTCCACTCCAGCTGAACCTTACTAAAAATGTAAAATAGTTTTCATTCTATTTCAAAATTGTAAGATACATTTTTAAGACGAAGGTTTTTTTAAAAAAAATAATATAAAAAAAAATTCAGGCATATCCCTACTTTTAGTTAGAAATAGCTCAGCGAAATTATTTCATGAAATTTCCCGCACACTGTCGTGTATGCATGTTCTATAATATTTATGAATAATTTTATATTCTTTGAATTGCTAAATAAGGATAACTAATAAACTTTGAATTTGACTTTTGAGTTCTATTTACAACCACAACATCCTGATAACACAATCCAAAAGATATAGAATAAAAGGTAACAATAATAACAAACGTGTGCTAATATACCCCTCAAGTTAATGGGCCGGGAGGCTTTACTAACATCAATCATGTGCTAATATACCCCTCAAGTTAATGGGCCGGGAGGCTTTACTAACATCAACATGGGAACTGATGTTTTCGCATAAAAAATAATATTTTTATATAATTCATCTCAGTGGGTTCTACATCAGAGTGAGAGAAATTTATTTGAAAATATTATTTTTACATATAAAAATATTAGTTTCTTTATATTTAAGGTACGTATTGAAGGTACTACGCTCATGGTGCGGCAGCAGAACATAATGCCTACAATACATACAATGCCTCAGAAGTAGATAATGCAGCAAATGTTTCAACCAACCTCACAGCATTCACATGAGTATACACAGCCTCAGCTTCAGCACAAGTTAACTCAAGGATTCAAACAGATTGCCAACGTGGACTTGTTGCATTGGGATTAGTTAACACGTGTAATAATATTAGTGGTTAGCATAGTCGATTAATTCTTGTATAAATACATTCGGTTAATAGTTTGTAAGCTAACTGATTCGGTAACAAGTTTCCTGTATTAGCTTAATCATTGAGCAATACATGTTTTTGTTCATCTTCTTCTTGTCTATCAATCATCTGGTTTTATAAAGTTCATATGGTATCAGAGCAATTCGATTCTGTTTTCCGCAAACATAATTGAAATTACTTCACTACAAATCTCAAAACATTTCCAAATTCATATTTTTTTAGTATCATCTTCATCAATTATCAATCTCAAAACCCTAGACAAGTAAAATGACTTCTTACGCAGCTATGGTAGCATCATCAAGTGGAAATAACCAGAATCAAACACAGAATCAACAACAGAGAAATATTTCTCATAATCAAGCTGATCAGGCATTTTTGAATCAAGTAAATGATTGGAACTCACCACTGAACTCAGTATATCATCCTCTGTATCTTCATACAAGTGATCATCCTGGCTTAGTTTTAATTTCTAAAAAGCTAACTAGAACTGAGAACTATACTTCATGGAAAAGGTCCATCTAGATAGCATTATCAGCAAAAAATAAGCTTGTAATCATAAATAATGGTTATGATAAACCAAATTCTGATAGTCCATTATTTCCTCATTGGGCTAGAGTGAATGACATGATAATATCATGGATATTGAACACTGTTTCAAATGAAATTGGAGATAGTTTGAATTTTATAACGAGTGCTTCTCTAATATGGAAAGAGTTACATGATAGGTTTTCAAGTATTAATGGACACAGAATCTATCAGTTATAGAGAGATTAATTTTCTCTAGAGCAAGAAAACAAGTCAATTGAATTGTACTTTCACAATATAAAAGTTTATTGGGATGAATTCACAACATTGGAACCTGCAGTTGAATGTACATGTGGTGCACATCAAGTGCTCGAAGAAAGAGAAGGAAGAAGGAAATTACTTCAATTTCTTATGGGTTTACATGAAAGTTTTACAGCAGGTAGGGGACACATACTCATGATGCAACCATTGCCAGATGTTAATCATGCCTATTCTCTGTTGAAACAAGATGAAAGGATGAAACAAGGTTATATACCTGAAGTAAGTAACACTTTTGTGGCTAACTCCATTGTTCAAAATAATGAGATGGCAGTCAATTATGCAGGAAGAACATTTAGAAATAAAACAGGATGTGCCAACTGTGGAAGAGTAAATCATACCATAGACAAGTGTTTTCAGATTATAGGATTTCCTCCTAATCATCATGTTGATCCAGCTAACAAAGAAAAGAAGAAATTTGGAGAATTTGATCATCAGTTCATTAAAAAGGGAGGAGATTATGGTCAAACAACATATCAAAGAAGATTTCATGATACAGGCCATTTTCAAAACAATCCTCAATACAACAATTTGGCTGCTACCAAAGGACATGCTAAGGGTATGTCTCATTCATCAGGACAGTACAATAATTTCAAAATAGATAGTCCACGAGTAAATTTAAACATCACATCCTACACTGAGAGTCTAATGGAAAACTCTTTGTCACAATCACAAAGTGTGCCAACATATGAACAGTTCCAGCAACTTCAAAACCAAATGACTCACATGATGCAGTTGCTTAACACTGCAAATATGTCTCATTTAACTCCTGAAGATAATCTTGCAGGTCTAACTACCACTTTTACTTTTTCAGCCTCTATTCACTCACATTCATGGATTATAGACACAAGTGCAACAGATCACATGTGTTCTCACATTGATATCATGCACTCCCTTACAACTTTGTCTCATCCAGTTTATGTTTCTCTACTTACATATGTCAAGATCATGGTTACTCAAGTGGGATCAATTGTTCTAACTCCAGATTTGACAATTCACAATGTTTTCTTTGTGCCTTCTTTCCACTATAATTTACTCTCTATTAGTAGATTGACTAAAGATACTAATTGTAGAGTTTTGTTTTTCTCACATCATTGTCTGTTTCAGGACCTGAACATGATGAAAAACTCTGGCAGTTGGTGAAGTGAAGGCAGGTTTATATGAACTTGTTCCATCTAATAAAGTTGTTTCATCAAACAAAGTTGATTCTCAAACTGAATCTGTCATCTTGTTTTCTTCTAAATCTACTACTAATACTGCTACTTCATGCACTGTATGGCACTGTAGGTTAGTTCATGCTTCTGATGTTTTCTTCAACATATAGATTGTTTTTCATCTATGCTTTCTCGTGATTGTAATAAATCTTGTGTTGTCCTCTTGCCAAACAACACAAACTTCCTTTTTCCATCAGTAATAATAAATCTACATTTCTGTTTGAGCTTATCCATTGTGACTTATGGAGTCCCTATCGCATACAAACAAATACATATTGTAGATATTTTCTTACTATTGTTGATGATTTTAGTAGGGCTACTTGGACTTATCTTATGCCTACTAAGTTTCATACATTCCAGCTTTTTAATTCTTTTCTTGCCTATGTCAAACTTCAGTTTAATACCTCAGTAAAGATAGTTTGTACTGACAATAGGACTGAATTTTTTAATACTCGAATGCATACTTTATTGACATCTCTGGGCATGATTCATCAAAGTTCTTGCACTGAAACTCCTCAACAAAATGGTAGGGTAGAACGAAAACACAAACATCTGTTAGAAGTGGCAAGGGCACTCAGATTTTAATCTGGTGTTCCTCTTACTTTTTGGGGGGAGTGTTTGCTTATAGCTACATACATCATTAACAGGTTGCCTTCTGTAGTCTTGAATCATAAGACTCCACATGAATTATTGTTCAATACTCCTCCTACTTATGATCACATGAGATTTTTTGGTTGTTTGTGTTATGTTTCTACTCATCCTTCAAACAAATTTTCTCCCCGAGCTATTCCTTATGTTTTTCTTGGTTACCCTTTTGGAAAGAAAGGGTACAAAGTGTATAACATTCACACACATAATACTTTGATCAGTCGAAATGTCATTTTCCATGAAAATGTTTTCCCTTACTTAAACAAACATTCTCTCAATCCTTCACAAGTTTTACCTGTTTCATCTGTTTCAGAAGATGACACTCTTATTACCAACTTCAGTCTTGATCTCTCCAAATCCTCTCAATCTCATTCTTCTTCTTCTGAACATCTTTCATCTCCTCATGTTTCTAATCATGATATTCCTTCACATATTCCATCTCTTGTTACAGTGCCAAGTACTTCTCCTTCTCCTATTCCTCAAGATTAATCTATTCTCAGACATTCTACTAGACTTAAGCAAAAGCCTACATGGTGGAAGGATTATGCAGTTCAAACTAAGCATACTTCTCTCTTCTCCACTACAGATGTTCATATGTCTTAGGTATTTTCACCAAAATATCCCATATCTAACTATATATCATATAACCATTTTTCTCCTAAACATAGAGCTTTTGTCACACTTCTTGATGTTTCTCATGAACCTTCTACTTACTCACAAGCTATTACTAATCACAATTGGGTTGAGGCTATGCAAAGAGAACTTGTTGCTTTAGAAGAAAATAAAACTTGGACCTTAATGGAACTACCTCAGGGCAAGAAAACTATTAGATGTAAATGGGTATACAAAATCAAGTATAACTCAGATGGCACAATAGAGAGATATAAAGCTAGGTTTGTGGCACAGGGGTTTACTCAGGCTGAAGGCATAGACTACCATGAAACTTTTGCTCCTATGGCTAAAATGATCACTGTTCGAACCTTACTTGTTGTGGCTTCAGTCAACAATTGGCACATTCATCAATTAGATGTTAATAATGCTTTTCTACATGGTGATCTTGATGAAGAAGTTTATATGGTACTTCTACCTGGTCACACTTGTTCTCAGCCGAATGTGGTATATAAATTGGAAAAATCCTTATATGGTTTGAAACAAGCCAGTCGCCAATGGTTTGCCAAATTAACTACCTCTCTCAAACAAGTAGGTTTTATTCAGTAATATGTTGATTACTCTCTCTTTACTCAGTCTCAAGGTTCCATTTTTACTGCTGTCTTGATCTATGTGGATGATATATTGGTGGTTGGCAATCATGAACCCACAATTTTGCAGCTCAAACAATTTCTTGATGAGGTGTTTAACATTAAAAATCTAGGACTTATTAAGTACTATCTTGGCTTGGAGGTTTGTCAATCTTCTGCTGGAATTTCTTTGAGTCAGAGGAAGTATATTCTAGATCTTCTTACAAAAACTAATCTCCTTTATTCTAAACCTTTGGTTATTCCTCTTGAGCAACATGTGAAACTCAATGATAAAGATGATGTTTTGCTTCCTGATCCTTCTCAGTACAGGAGCATTGTAGGCAAGCTTCTTTATCTAACCATTTCAAGACCTGATATTAGTTATGCAGTACAATTGTTAAGCCAATTCATGTAAACACCTCGAGAACCTCATCTTAAAGCTGTTACACGAGTGCTTAGGTATCTTAAGGGTACTGCTGGACAAGGCTTATTCTTCTCCAGAAATACACATATGCATCTTCAAGCTTATTGTGATAGTGATTGGGGGTTCTTGTTCTATTACTAAAAGATCAGTCTTAGGTTATTCAGTTCAGCTTGGTTCTTCTTTAATTGCTTGGCATTTCAAGAAGCAATCAGTTGTTTCTCGAAGTACAGCTGAAGCTGAGTATCGGGCGTAGGCTACAGTTACCTGTGAATTGATATGATTGGTTGCATTACTTAAGGATCTTCAATTTTTTGTTCCCCAACCAATACCAATTTTTTGTGACAATGTTGCTACAATTGATATAGCTTCAAACCCTGTTCATCATTCCAAAATAAAGCATCTCGAATAATACATACAATGCCTCGTAAGCAAATAATGCAGTAAATGTTTCAACCAACCTCACAGCATTCACACGAGTATACACAGCCTCAGCTTTAGCATAAGTTAACTCAAGAATTCAAACAGATTGCCAACGTGGACTTGTTGCATTGGGATTAGTTAACACGTGTAATAATATTAGTGGTTAGCATAGTCGGTTAATTCTTGTATAAATACATTCGGTTAACAGTTTGTAAGCTAACTGATTCGGTAGCAAGTTTCATGTATTAGCTTAATCATTGAGCAATACATGTTTTTGTTCATCTTCTTCTTGTCTATCAATCATCTGGTTTTATAAAGTTCATAGTACTGAAAACGGTAGACCAAAAGTAATAACCTAGTTGTAAATGTCTCTTTCTTTATTGTGCAAGGTCATAGGTTTGAGACTACTCCTCAACAAAAATCAAAAGATTTCAAGATTAATCAAGGCGCTACACGAAGAAGGTAAACTTTCTCCTAAGCTAGTTCCCTCCCTAGCCCCTTTGCATAGAGACTACCCCTAGACCCTAGGGTATATTAAGACTACTCCTCAACAGAAGTCAAAATATTTCAAGAATAGAATTGTAATAGCAGTACTGAAAGCGGTCTTATGAAGAGCTTTGGTCATAATGTTCGCAAAATAATCCTTTTATATAAATTAATTTAACACTAAAATTGTCGTTACCAACGTTTTTTTCTAGGAAAAATTTCAAATGACCTCTTGAACTCCCAGTCTCACAATGCCCTGTAATTCAAAAATATACACATAATCATAGGGTGTAAATGAATCGAGTCGAGCTGAATATTGAGTTGGTTAAATTTGGTTTACAAAATTTAGCGAGTATGAAATAAGGTTTGATTGAGGTTCATTTAGCTACCAAGTCGGGCACGGTCTCGAATTGAGCCCAAACAGTTTAAACTTTTCGAGTGAATACGATTCGAGTATCAATAGGAAATTGTAATTTGAAGAAGTTCAAATAATTTATCGAATTTTAAAATTTGCTCATATTTAAATCATTTATATTTCGAGTCGAGCTCGAATCGAACTTTTAATCGAGCGAATATGGATCGAGTCCGAATTATTTGATTAATTTTATAGCCTTACATAATCATATATGATTTTAAGGTAAGGTGGGGCTTTGAAATTTTTCATCTAACTTCACACTGCACGACTCCCAATTACTAAGATAGCGTATGTGAATACCCCTAATTTTAACTATGTTACATAACTTGATGTCGAGAGTACCCATAGGTTCATTTATTGTCATATAACACTAAGTCAAAACTAATTTAAATATTTCTTCACACTTTGACATCATTTCTTGAAATTTCGACTTAGAATTTAAGGAAACAAATCACATTTTGAACAAGAGGCAAGTCAATGTTCTATTTAACATCTCTTTTGTGATTTTTTTTTCTATTCAAACTTAGTATTTTGAGTAATAATTTTTGAAAAGGTGTTGATGTTATGTCTCAACTACACTTTTTATTTATTTTTTAACTAGGAGCTATATCTTCATCAAGCAATGTATCAGGAGGGAGTAACCTTGATTTGTGCTACATTTCTAAGGTTTGTAAATGTGGGCAAAAAAGAGTATTAGAGTAGTCGACTCTAGCAAGGGAAAGCTCTAAGTTTGTTTGTGATATATGACTGATTTTTGGGCTTGGTACTATTTGTGTTCAACTGAAAAAATGGCAACAAGGGATAACATGATATGTCTTTATTTGAGAAACACAATGCAGGAAGGAAAAAAAAAGGATGAGGCCTGATGTGATAAAAATATGTAACTGCAAGTGCACAATGTCAAATTGAAGAACTGACAAGTATAGGTCGAACCCATAGAGACTAAATTAATTTTAATGTATCCTTAATATCTATTTTAGGCGAATTAGAAATAAAGTTTGAGAATCAATTAACTATAATTAAACTAACTAATAATAAGGAAGTAATCTAGGAATCCAAATCCATTAAATAATAAACATAACAAGTAATTCAATCTCTTCTATTTTTATAACTTAATTATGATTTTGATCTCCTTCCCTTTAATTTAGTAATTTTATAATTAACATGGGCAAGCATAGACTATGAAAATTTAAGAATTAACTATAACCCATCAAAACTTCTTTGAGTAAGCATGGATTATGAAAAACTCATATCTTAACAATAATCTATCAAAACCTCTTAATTAATTTAAAATCACATAAGAACTGTAAAACGAAGGTATTTCAATAACGAAACATGAAGGCGAAATCAATTAAATATAAAAACATAAATAATAGAAGAGATAAAAAATATTATCATGAATAATTATTTAATTTCATCTTCTTCCTAGATTAAAGAAACTAGCTAGACATTAAAAAATAAATAAACTAACTAAGATAAAGAAGAAGAAGAAAATTAAAAATAAAATAAAAAAAAACTCCCTTTAATTAACAATCATCTAACGAGCGTACAACAAAGAAATAATGTAATCCTACTCCTACTTCTAACCTAATCTAATACCTCCAAAGAAAACCTCTTATCTCTCCCCTATTTATAGGCATAAGTCATTAATCCTTTTCTGTTGACTTTGTCATATTCTAAACCTGATGTTTTGATGATGATTTGGTTCAATGGTGCTAAATTGTTTATTGTGAATTTCAGGAAATTAATTCAAGAAAATTGTTCGATGGTTTATTCAAGGAACAATGAAGATTTGAGTCTTAAGGAAAATATGTAAGGTCATTGCAAATATTTAATTTTTCAATACAAGGCTCTAGGACATAATATTTATGCATTAAACTAGGTTTGTCATGTCTTAATTTTATATGCTTATTTGCTGAGTGGTATGCATAAAAGATGGTTTTAGCTTATTGATTAATTTTTAAAGATTAATTCGTACATGGCTAAACTGATGTGTGGTTGTTTTAAATTGGATGCATGGCTAAGCTTTTGATAAATTGGTATTCCACATGTACTGCTGATTATATATTGTAAGCCACGTGTAAGATTTTATGTATTGGAAATTTGAAAGTGGTTGGAGTATATTGATAAGATATGATTACTTATCTAAAAGAATGGGATAAGGATCTTGGGAATATAAGATAATCATTATCTTGACAAAATTGGTTCAATTCATTTCCTATTTCTTATGCTATATAGGTGGCGGCAGTTTTGATTAGACTTAGCCGGTGATGATTCATTATTTAAAACAGCTTCTTTTTGAAAAAGTCCAATAAATCTTTATAACAAACGGAGATAAATTCTTAGCCATTAACGGGTTTATTTTCTGAACATTATCTTTTATTAGCAACGAAAATATTTTTAATCGGTTAGTTTGTGGGCTATAAAAGGAAGAATTGTTTTCCATAAATGACAACGGACTTACTTGAATTAATATTTTTGCAACCATATACTTGAAAGTGATTTAATTATTTTCGGTGCAATTCTTCAAGCTGCTGTGTTATTATATTCAGATATATTTTTAGCAAATTTCATGGGCATAATATTGGTGATATCTTTTAACTCTACTTGATCATTGCATTCATTAGTTGAGCCTTGCATTGTTAAAATTATTTATTTGCTTTGATCACTAGACCTCTATTATTGTAATTTTAATTTTTTTTAGACTAAGTGTTGTCTAAAGGAATTTAATCCAGGTGGATTAAGGTTTGTTTACATACAGATTCAAGGAAGCATAGGTGCTTAAGGAGTGCATTGGTGCACAAGGAGCAAAAGTGCTCAAGTGAATTATTGTAATTCAAAATTTGATAGAATCTGTCTTGTAACGAGAATTATTTTTAAATAAAAGTGAGTCTCCAATACTAGTTGGTATTGGACGTTGAGTAGGCTATTATTATAGAGGATAATAGCTGAACCACGTAAAAAATCTTGGTGTTGATTTTATTGCTTGCTTTATTTTAATTACTCAAAAGTTAGTTAATTATTTCAATAACTAATAACTTGAATATTTGTATTATTCATTATTATCAAGTATTTTCATTAAATTATATTAATTTATAAAATCACCAAGATATTTTCTTAAACTAAAAACCAATCCAGTTGACCGTATTCATTCAATTAGCTGCATTCATCAATATAGTAGACTGTATTCAAACGTTTGGTATAAATTTTTTAATTGGTAATAATCTGTATCCACACTTATTCAACCCCCCTTCTAAGTGTGTCTTATCTGAATTTCATTTGGTATCAGAGCTTGGCTCTACTTATCTTGGTCTTAAAGGTGACTTGTAGGGAAAGATTCTAATATGGCATAATTCGGAAACAACAATCAAGAAGGTCAATCAACCAATAGACCTCCACTGCTGTATGGAACAGAAAATTACAACTTCTGGAAATTCCGAATGAGGATCTACCTTAAAAGAGATCCTTGGGAATGGTGGGTCGTAGAGAACGGACCGGTTATACCAAGAAAAGATGATGGTACTCCAAAGACCTTGCTAGAAATGGACTCAACTGATACTTTTATGGTTTCCTCTGATTCAAGGGCTATAAATACATTACTTAGCGGCATGGTTCAATGAGAGATAGACAAAGTATCCTCATGCAACACAGCTAAAGAAATTTGGGATACTCTAGTAGTAAGTCACGAAGGAACTTCAAAGGTTCGAGAAGTCAAACTAAGTATGCTCATGCATGATTATGAAATGTTCAAACTTGAGAAAGATGAAACCATAAAGATGGCTCAAGCAAGGTTCCTGGTACTTCTGAATTCTTTAAAGCTACTTGACAAAACCATTCCACAAAGTGAGATTAACCGTAAGTTACTTCGGGCTATGCCCAAAAGGTTTGCTTCTAAAATTACTACTCTTCAAGATTCCTCTACTATTTCTACTATGGATACATTAACCCTTTTTGATGAACTTGAAGAATATGAACATCAGTTAAAAAGATATGATGATGAGGACGAAACTCCTCGAAGAAAGGTTTTAGCTCTTAATGCAGGAAATGAAGAAGAGCTCGATGATGATTCGGATGAAGAGATAGCCATGATGTCAAGGAGACTCAAAGGACTACTGCAAAGGAAGAACAAACGAAAGAATATCTTCAACTCAAATAAAAGCAAAGGAAAACAAGCTGAGGAGACGTGTTTTGAATGTGGACGCCCAGGGCACTTTAAGAAGGACTACTTTCAACTAAAGAATAAAGGAAAAATGAGCTTCAAGGATAATAAAAGAAACAAATCTCTTGTCACTTGGAGTGATGAAGAGGAGTCCGAAGTGGAGGTTGATGCTAATGATGAAATAGCTCAAGTATGCTTCATGGGAATTGAAGGTGAATCAAATGAGGTATCTATTTATGAGTATAATTCTTTAAAACTAGAAAATGTGAGATTAAGATAAAAGAATGCATGTTTGAAGGAATTAGTAAATACATTGATGTGTGAAGTTGATTCTTTAATAGATGAAAAGAAGGAAATTGAAAAGGAGTCATCTTGCAAAGAAGAAAAGGTTTTGATTGCAAAAAATGATTATCTTGAAAATTACAATAAGATTCTTTTCAACAAATTGACTTACATGAACAATGAAGTTGAGAAATTGACTAATGAGCTAAAAATGCGAAACATATGTATTGATGCATTTAGTGATAAATCTCTGTGTAAATCTGTTCTTACTAATGAACTTCAAAAGGAAGTAGATTCATTAAAACTATCTCTTGCTAGATTTGTCCAAGGTGAAGAAAACCTAACCATTATGTTGGGAAAGCAAAGACCTAGTTTTGACAGACAAGGGATAGGTTATAATCCCACTCGCAAAACTAGGAATGTGCAAATGCTTAAATCCAAGTCTCGTTTCAAATTGAATTATTGTTCTCCTTACACTACGTGCAAAAATTGTGGTATTAAAGGTCACTTGGATATAAATTGCTCTAAGAAACAGAAGGTTAAAAAGGTATGGATTAAGAAGGGAGATTTCTGTGCTACTAACATAAATGGACCCAAAAAGATATGGGTACCAAAAAGATGAATTAATTTTTCTTGACAGGTATGCTTCAAGGCAAAAGTTCCATCTCAAAAATGGATTCTTGATAGTGGATGCTCTCGTCACATGACTGGTGATAAATCGAAGTTCGTGGAACTAAAAATCAAGAAGAAAAATAGGACGGTTACTTTCGGAGATAATTGAACCTGTGAGATTATCGGGAAAGGTAAAATTGGTAATGGTAAGGTCAATATTGATAATGTTCATCTTGTTAGTGGACTTGAATTTAATCTTATAAGTGTTAGTCAATTAATGGATAATGGTCATCAAGTTAGTTTTGAAAAAGAAAAGTGTACAATTTCTCATGGTACTAACAAAACTATTTTAGTTGCACAAAGGGAAGGAAATATATATACTATTGATTTTGAGCAACAGGATGAAGAATTATGTCTAGCAACTGTACAAGACGAGGCTAACCTATGGCATAAGAGGATGGGACATGTTCACATGGATTTAATCAAGAAATTATCCTCAAAGAATCTTGTCAAAGGATTGCCAAAGATAAAGTATGAAAAGAGAGGAATATGTGTTCCTTGCCAACTTGGGAAACAAGTAAGAACTTCGTTTACAGCAAAGAACATGGTATCAACTTCCTCTCCTCTACAACTACTTCATCTTGATCTATTTGGTCCTGAAAGGCATGCTAGTATTAATAGTAAATTTTATGCTTTTGTAATAGTTGATGATTTTTCTACATATACTTGGGTGTTGTTTTTAAGAACCAAAGATGAAGCATTTAAAGAGTTTGAGAAATTGATAAGAAGTTTAGAGACTAAGTATTGTCTCAAACTTATAAAAATTCGGAGTGATCATGGTACTTAATTTCTAAAGGACTTTACCATATTTTGTGATCAAAAAGGAATTAGCCAAGAGTTTTCAGCTCCGAGAACTCCTCAGCAAAATGGAGTAGTGGAAAGAAAAAATAGAACACTTCAGGAAACAGCTAGAACACTTTTACAAGAAAGCAAACTTCTAAAGAAGTTTTGGGCAGAGGCTGTTAATACCTCTTGTTATGTGTTAAATACAGTTCTTATTCGCCCTATTATTTCAAAAACTCCTTATGAACTTTTGAATAATAAAATTCCTAATATAAGTTATTTCAAAGTAATTGGGTCTAAATGTTTCATATTGAATACTAGTGATAACTTGGGAAAATTTGATGCTAAATTCTATGAAGGGATTTTTATTGGTTACTCACAAAACAGCAAAACATATCGTGTATTTAATATTAACAAGTTATGTGTTGAAGAATCAGTACATATAACATTTAATGAAACTAATAATGATCTTCTAAAAGAAAGAGAAGAGGATGCAGGTAATTTGGAGATCTCAGTGAATCCAGCAAACCGGAAAAATCGATTCAGCAAGCCAAATGAACAGATTCAGCAAGCTGAATTGGAAAACACTTAAGGAGTAGAACAAGGAACAACACAAGAACTTGAGGAAGATTTTCCCCAACAAGAAGAAGTGTTATACGTTGTCCAAATGCCAAAGACTGCAAGATATCTCAAGAATCATCCATCGAAAAACATTATTGGAGACTTAAACAAAGGAATTACCACACGAAGAAGTTTACAAAATCAATGTGCGTTCTCTGCATTCTTATCACAAGTTGAGCCAAAGAATGCTAAAGAAGCCATTCTTGATGAAAGTTGGCTAATGGCAATGCAAGAGGAACTTCAACAATTTGAACGATGTCAAGTTTGGGAATTAATGCCTCCTCCTAAAGATGTTTCTGTCATTGGAACAAAATGGGTGTTTAAAAACAAACTTGATGAACATGGGACAATCACTCGCAATAAAGCAAGGCTAGTAGCTCAAGGATATAATCAACAAGAAGGAATCGACTACGAAGAGACTTATGCCCTAGTTGCAAGACTAGAATCTATCCGGATTTTATTAGCATTTGCATGTTACAAGAAGTTCAAGCTTTATCAAATGGATGTAAAAAGCGCATTCCTAAATGGATACATTAATGAAGAAGTCTATGTCAAACAGCCCCCTAGATTCGAACATGAAAAGTACCCAAATCATGTTTTTAAGCAAAAGAAAGCTCTATATGGTCTCAAACAAGCTCCAAGAGCTTGGTATGAGAGGTTGAGTAAGTATCTCCTTTCCAGTGGTTTCACTAGAGGTAAAATTGATTCCACACTATTTATTATGCATGATAAAACTAATATAATTGTTGTTCAAATATATGTGGATGACATAATATTTGGTGCTACTAATGATTTTCTTTGTGAGTGGTTTTCAAAATGTATGCATAAGGAATTTGATATGAGTTTAATGGGAGAGCTAAATTACTTTTTGGGACTTCAAATCAAGCAAACTAAGGAAGGGATATATATTCATCAAACCAAGTACACAAAAGAGCTCCTCAAAAGATTTGGTTTTGAAGGATCCATCCCAAAGGCTACACCAATGAGTACATCAATAAAACTTACATCAGATGATAAAGGTATAGATATAGAGTTAACCAAATATCGAGGTATGATTGAATGTTTATTATATTTAACTGCATCTAGACCTGATATAATGTATAGTGTATGTCTGTGTGCACGTTTTCAAGCAAAACCTAAAGAATCTCACTTACAAGCTGTTAAAAGGATTTTTAAATATTTAAGTGGTACTATAAATTTAGGGTTATTTTATCCTATTTGCAATAACTTTGAACTAATGGGTTATTCAGATGCTGACTATGCAGGATGCCAAATCGATAGAAAAAGTATCAGTGGTGCTTGCACATTTTTAGGTCATAGTCTGGTTACATGGCACAGTAAAAAGCAAACTTCAGTTGCTTTGTCAACCACTGAGGGAGAATATTTAGCTGCAGGAAGCTGTTGTTCTCAAATCTTATGGATGAGACAAACTCTATATGATTTTGACATTTTATGTGATAGAGTGCCTATTTATTGTGATAATTCTAGCACTATTGACATATCAAAAAATCCTGTCTTGCATTCGCGAACAAAACATATAGAAGTTAGGCATCATTTTTTAAGAGATAATGTTTCAAAAGGTTTAATAAAGTTAATCTTTATTCCTACAGAGAAACAATTAGCTGATATTTTTACTAAACCATTAAGTGAAGAAAGGTTTTGTATACTTAGAAGAGAACTTGGAATGTGCATGGTATAACTATGGATAACCTAGTTATCATATTCGGTTAATATTCTCTGCATAATATCTGTTGAAATATATCTGTTTGATATTCCTTATCTGTTTAGACTGTTTTGGTTACATGCATCTATTGATAACCGAGTATTAATTGCTGATTACTGGGATTTCGTAAAGCCACAAATTAGTTTTGGAAACCAAAAAAGTAGCCGAACAGTCATTGAAGTTGGAAAGACACACGTCTTTCAAAATTAGTCTCCTACTTAACTTCTACTTCTATGTTTTCTTTCTTTATAACTTCAGATCTTGGTATCAGCTCTTCAGTTCCCTCTCTCTTTCTTAAACCAGATCAAAACCCTTAGATTCTCTCGTCTCAAACCCTTAAAGATATGAAAACCAGGGCAAACAAACAGTCTTCTGGTAAATCAACGGATGATGGATCCTCTTTAAAGAATGTTTCTGGATCAAAGATGAAACCCAAGCGAAAGCTAAAGAAATCATCGATGCATGTGTCGTCCGACGCCACCATACTTTCCGACGACTCAGATTCAAGCTTTTCTTTCTTAAAGGCTTCAGAAGACGAACCGTTTCAACAAGGGAAGTTGAAACAACCAGTGCATGAAGACTATATCACTTCACAGCCAAAATCTCCTTCAAATCTAGTAAATCCGTTCTCATCTTCCCTCGATATACCAGAAAATTTCTTCAGAGGCTACAGCTTTGAAACTCGTTTTAAAAATTCAATTGCTACAAAGAAATTTGTCTATGAAAAATCTCTGGATTTGTTTTATTTCAAAAACTCTGTTTTGGAAAAACTTTTCAATTCTTGTGAAATATCTTCTATGTTGTTTCCTCCTACTATTGCATATCCTCGATTAGTTCAACAGTTTTATACTAATCTTGAGTGCAATGGAGACTGTTACACGACATATGTTCAGGGAAAATCCTTATTTTTCACGAGTATTGATTTTGGTAGTATTCTCGGAATATCCTCTGTTGGACCCTGTCCCTTTACTCTAAAAGGTGCTGCTAACATTCCTTTTACACCTATGGAATAACTTCAAATAGTGATGAATGATTTTTCTCTTACTGATTTATTTCTTCCAAAAACTGTGAATGTATGCCCAACTGCATGTGTCTTACATAAACTAGTTAGGTATAATCTGTTTCCTCGACTTGGTGGTGGGGCAGATTTTACTTATCAGGATTTAGTGGTTGTGGCTATGATTCTCAAGGGAAAATCATTTAATCTCTCTCAAATGATGTTGTCTCATATGCTCAGTTGCATTCGTCAATCAAAAAAATGTCTTCCTTACAGTAAGTTTTTAACAAAACTTTTCAAACATTTCAAAATTTTTCTTGATGATGAATTTCTGTTTCAAACAATGAATTCATAGATACTGCAAGTCTGACACAATCCCATATCACTTTTCTTGCTGGAGAATTTGTTCGTCTTCATCCTAATCCTCCTCCTATTTCCCCTACTCCTGAATCTTCATCTACTTCTCTGCCAAA
Organism: Aralia elata; assembly: GCA_034770075.1. Classification (NCBI taxonomy): domain Eukaryota; kingdom Viridiplantae; phylum Streptophyta; class Magnoliopsida; order Apiales; family Araliaceae; genus Aralia; species Aralia elata. The sequence goes on from JAVJAP010000013.1 coordinate 1,002,313, forward strand.
TACTCATGGAACTGATATTTTGAATATTCTAACTGAGATTTTACAAAATCAAAATTCTATGAAAATTGACTTGGCTGAGATTCAAAATCGAGTTGAGATTCTTGAAAAGGGAAAATTGCCATTGGATGCCCCAGAAATTAATAAATTGTATAATCGTGTTGAAGATGAGTTCATTGATCTTCAGGTAGGTTTTGAGATCCAAACTTTGGCTATGGTTGAGGCCCTTCAAAGGAAGTTCAATAGAAATACATGCCAGTTAAGTCAAGAGATTAAATTTGTAAGTTATCAAATCGGTGAACTTGCAGATTTTATGGCAACCAGATTTAATGATGTGGGCAGAAAGTTACATTTCCAAACAATGTACTCCACTATTCCTGAATGGCCAATGTGCAATTGGACAGCGGAGTTCAAGGATGACTTTCTTGTTATGGGGATTCCTTCTTCAACCTTTATCCCCAGGCCACCTCGATTTGCCAAAGAACTCACACTTGCTGAACGTCTTCACCGCATCCAGCACCGTGCTTACTTCACCTCCCGCTCTGAACAAAAAGTTCACATTGCAGACATTAACTGAATTGGCTCGTTTTCTCTCTCTTTTTGCCTGATGACAAAGGGGGAGAGATTATTTCAATTTCAACAACATACTCTGGAACATGGATTCTTTTGATGGTTTCTTATGTTGGTTTTAAAACTTTGATACTATGGCTTTTTCTGTTTTTGCTTTATGTTTTGACAATTGGTTGAATATTTGATTACATATGTTTATTGTATTTGTCTTTAATCATGTTGTTATAAAATGATATTTGAATATGATACTAACAACATGCAGGTTATATGGATTTGTTTCCTGAAATTAAGCTATGCATAAATTTAGGGGGAGCTTTAATTATTTATATTGTCATTATCAAAAAGGGGGAGAATGTTGACTTTGTCATAATCTAAACCTGATGTTTTGATGATGATTTGGTTCAATGGTGCTAAATTGCTTATTGTGAATTTCAGGAAATTAATTTAAGAAAATTGTTCGATGGTTTATTCAAGGAACAATGAAGATTTGAGTCTTAAGAAAAATATGTAAGGTCATTGTAAATATTTAATTTTTCAATACAAGGCTCTAGGACATAATATTTATGCATTAAACTAGGTTTGTCATGTCTTAATTTTATATGCTTATTTGTTGAGTGGTATGCATAAAAGATGGTTTTAGCTTATTGATTAATTTTTAAAGATTAATTCGTACATGGCTAAACTGATGTATGGTTGTTTTAAATTGGATGCATGGCTAAGCTTTTGATAAATTGGTATTCCACATGTACTGCTGATTATATATTGTAAGCCACGTGTAAGATTTTATGTATTGGAAATTTGAAAGTGGTTGGAGTATATTGATAAGATATGATTACTTATCTAAAAGAATGGGATAAGGATCTTGGGAATATAAGATAATCATTATCTTGACAAAATTGGTTCAATTCATTTCCTATTTCTTATGCTATATAGGTGGCGGCAGTTTTGATTAGACTTAGCCGGTGATGATTCATTATTTAAAACAGCTTCTTTTTGAAAGAGTCCAATAAATCTTTATAACAAACGGAGATAAATTCTTAGCCATTAACGGGTTTATTTTCTGAACATTATCTTTTATTAGCAACGAAAATATTTTTAATCGGTTAGTTTGTGGGCTATAAAAGGAAGAATTGTTTTCCATAAATGACAACGGACTTACTTGAATTAATATTTTTGCAACCATATACTTGAAAGTGATTTAATTATTTTCGGTGCAATTCTTCAAGCTGTTGTGCTATTATATTCAGATATATTTTCAGCAAATTTCATGGGCATAATATTGGTGATATCTTTTAACTCTACTTGATCATTGCATTCATTAGTTGAGCCTTGCATTGTTAAAATTGTTTATTTGCTTTGATCACTAGACCTCTATTATTGTAATTTTAATTTTTTTTAGACTAAGTGTTGTCTAAAGGAATTTAATCCAGGTGAATTAAGGTTTGTTTACATACAGATTCAAGGAAGCATAGGTGCTTAAGGAGTGCATTGGTGCACAAGGAGCAAAAGTGCTCAAGTGAATTATTGTAATTCAAAATTTGATAGAATCTGTCTTGTAATGGGAATTATTTTTAAATAAAAGTGAGTCTCCAATACTAGTTGGTATTGGACGTGGAGTAGGCTATTATTATAGAGGATAATAGCTGAACCACGTAAAAAATCTTGGTGTTGATTTTATTGCTTGCTTTATTTTAATTACTCAAAAGTTAGTTAATTATTTCAATAACTAATAACTTGAATATTTGTATTATTCATTATTATCAATTATTTTCATTAAATTATATTAATTTATAAAATCACCAAGATATTTTCTTAAACTAAAAACCAATCCAGTTGACCGTATTCATTCAGTTAGCTGCATTCATCAATATAGTAGACTGTATTCAAAAGGTTGGTATAAATTTTTTAATTGGTAATAATTTGTATCCACACTTATTCAACCCCCCCTTCTAAGTGTGCCTTATCTGAATTTCATTTTCCATGTAGGTTTCAACTTCCTAGTGACAATCAACTTCTCAAAGATATCTTCTAGATTGACTTTTTTTTCTCTCGCTGGATTTGACTTGCACACTAAGATTGTTCCACCTCCTTCCTTCTCCTTGTAGGATTCTTCTTGGATATTTCCTTACATGAATAAGAGCATTAAATATTGCTTGATCACTAAGATTTTGACTTTATTACAACAAAATATTAAATCCTACAAAATAAAATAAAACATATTAATTAAATAAACTAATATAATAAAAATAAACTAATTAGGGATAATAAAATTTATGAATTATGTGCTTATCAAATACCCCCATACCTAGCTTTTGCTCGTCCTCGAGTAAAATAAAAAGAAAATAAAATAAAAACAAAAACTATACTACCCCATTTTCGTAGGAAACACGATTGCACTTAGCATATGCAACAAGCCTTTAAACCCCAAGGTTATCCCAAGTGGACGAGTTGTGTCTCGTGAGGGTTTGCAGTTAATATACTCACAAAATTCAAAATTCAAAATCTTTTTTAGTTTAACCAATTATGAAATCGAAAGAAAACTTCTACGTATCTATGGACATTATACATAAGCAATATTAAATTCAAAATCACACGTTCACCTTATCAAAAATACTCAATCTTCATTCTAGACACCATCCTAAATAAAATTAATTCCATGTGATGTATGCATGTGTATGTGATGTAACTCTTAGTAGAGATTTTTACCATGAAAATCAAGCAAACTCAATTTTCTTTTTCTTTTCTTTCCTCCTTTTTCTTATTTCTCATTTTTTTCCCTTTCTTTTTTGAATTTTTTCCCTTGACTTGTGCAATGTCTCATTTTCTTAGGCTTTTCAGAGTTACCCATGTAGTGAGTGTTGGACCAATGACTCCCAAACCAGTTGGCTTTAGGGCACTAGGTGTAGAGACACCTAAGGGCTTACTAACTCGAGTAACAAAGGCCACAAAACTAGACTAGTTAAGTTGCTTATATCCATCACACTTTTCAGCGTGAATATCGATGTTTCCTGAGGCTTGGATACCCAGTTATTTCGTTCAATGGACATTGAACCAGTTATTTATTTTTTTCAACTTTTTTTTCCAACTTTTTTGTTTCTTTTTTCTTCAAATTTTTTCTTTCTTTTTTTTCTTCTTGAAATTGCTCAAATCATAGTTTATACACCACAACTAAGAGTTAGTGCGAACGTGAAGTGCCAAAAATACATAGAAACTTTATTTTACTCAAGATGGTGTTTCGAACTAAGATTTTGTATCTAATCAAAGGTTCAAAAGTTCTAAATTTTTCAATCTTACTCATGAGTGCTGCTCCACAGATACTTATTAGAATTAATCCAACTCATAAAAAGTCAAACAAAATTTTAAAAAAAAAAATTTAAACAAAAATTCTTAAAATTTTTCCTAAAAAAAATAAATAAAATAAAAACAAAAGGAAAAATAAAATAAAAAATATCTAATACTATAGATTTTTTAATTTTTCCTAAATTCCTAAAAAAAAAAATCTAATATTATAATACAAACAAACTCCCCCATACCTAAATCATGCATTGTCCTCAATGTATGCAAATGAAGAAAAGAGAACAAAGATGTGAAAGAATTGTACCTTATATATGGGCATTTATTCTGCAAGAAAATGTGGTTAGAAAGAAAACAAATGTACATACCTACCAATTTCATAAATCCTAAAAAGTATGTGATTATAAATGAATGATACAAATGGATAAGTGAGTGTGAACTTTTCATGATTTTCAAGAGGTCTAAGAAATTGAAAATAACCATAATTTTCATCACAGTTATGCTTAAAGTCAACCTCAGGAAAACATTCACTAATATGCTCAAAGTGTGGACGAATTGGCTCAAATATATGTTCTAATTTGGGCGACTTAAGTGAAGTGGATCTCAACATCTCATTAACCTTATCTAAATACTCCGATTCATTCCAATTTTAGTCAAGATGATTTAAGAAAAAATCAATTGGATCATCTTCAATCATGAGGCTATTTTCAATTACCTTTTGGGTCATGGACAATTCTTGGATCATGTTTACTTTTATGGGTTGATCTACAAAATCACTCGGTTGTTTTCTAGGAATAAGTCTTTCATGATATGGAGCTTTAGGCTTATAGACTTTTTCAACCGACTCATTAAATGTGACATGATCAATTTTAGGCATAGACTCATAATTTTTAGACTCTTCAAATTGGCTTGACTCAAAGTGTGCAGAATTAAATCCAAAATTTTCATTTTCCTCATCATTTCCACAGTCATCATAATTTTCAAAACTTACCTCAGAGTTACTAGAAAATTCATCCACCTCTTGTTCATTTATTATGGTGGCTAACCGACTCATTTGAATTTCTAGACGGGATATAGCTTGATTCGTGTTTTGCATGAAAGTTTCCATAGTTTTCTCTAAGGTATTGAATCTTTCCTCTTCTTCATTTGAAAATTCGTGTGGATATTGAGGTTCTGGATCCGAATATGGATATGAATATGAATTTAGATAAGGGTTTTCATAAGCTGGAAAAAACTAATTTACTTGGTGTGTATTAAAATTTTCATAAGGATCTTGATTCCAAGCAAAATTATTATTCCAACTATAATAGGAGTCCATCTTTACACAAATCACAAAACAAATAAACAACTAACCACAAAAGTCACACAAAAAATAAAAATAAAAAAAATAAAATAAAGAAAATAAAATCCTAATTCTATGGTTAACCTAAATAAAATGTAGAAAGCTCCTAACTGCTCCAAGTTACACCTTAAGGTCCACCAAATTCAAAATTAATCACACCACTAGCCAGGTAAGTGTAAGAACGGTGGGAGTCTCTCCGTGGGTACGGTGACTAATTGAATAACCACACGTTCTTTAGGCGTTTGCCTTTTGAACCATTTACCTAGACACCAGTAGTTTGTGTAATTTAAAATTTAGCCTCCTCTTGGAGTCTCTTGTCCTAATTGAGCTCGAGTCCTAGGGGCTGACGTCTACTTGATTTTATTACGTCAAGGTTATGCAAAATGAATTGGTGGTTTGTGGGTCAAGGAAGGGTGATGAAATCCCCACCTTATCTTGTTATGGGTTGTGCCCTTAAGTTAAATTACAAATGAGAATGCACAAATAAAAAAAAATTGTAAACAAATAAATTGTCATAAAACTATGTGAATTACGAAAGAAGGAGAAATTTGACGTACCTCAATCCTCCAGCAATCAACACAGTTTATAATCGACAAAAATAAATAAAATAAAAACCTAAACAAGATGTGATCTACGTGAGTGAATGCACGAATGCGACAATTAGTTTTCTAACTAACAATAAAATCTAAAAAAAAAATAAAACTAAGCTACTATTTTTATTTTTTTTGAGTTAAGATACAAACTACCAGGAATAGCGCAACAATAAAATCTTTATCTTTTCGCTCCTTCGATCCGCTTCGATAATCCTGGAAAGAAAAAAAAATAAAATAAAAAAATAAAAAATTAGAGTTAAAAAACTAATTCGAATAAATAAATAGTAAGGGATAAAAAAAATTAATTCTAGTCCCCGACAACGGCGCCAAAAACTTGATGTGATAAAAATATGTAACTGCAAGTGCACAGTGTCAAATTGAAGAACTGGCAAATACAGGTCGAACCCACAGAGACTAGATTAATTTTAATGTATCCTTAATATCTATTTTAGGTGAATTAGAAATAAAGATTGAGAATTAATTAACTATAATTAAACTAACTAATAATAAGGAAGCAACCTAGGGATCCGAATCCATTAAATAATAAACATAACAAGTAATTCAATCTCTTCTATTTTTATAACTTAATTATGATTTTGATCTCCTTCCCTATAATTTAATAATTTTATAATTAACGTGGGCAAGCATAGACTATGAAAATTTAAGGATTAACTATAACCCATCAAAACTTCTTTGAGTAAGCATGGATTATGAAAAACTCATATCTTAACAATAATCTATCAAAACCTCTTAATTAATTTAAAATCACATAAGAACTATAAAACGAAGGTATTTCAATAACGAAACATGAAGGCGAAATCAATTAAACATAAAAGCATAAATAATAGAAGAGATAAAAAATATTATCATGAATAATTATTTAATTTCATCTTCATCCTAGATTAAAGAAACTAGCTAGACATTAAAAAATAAATAAACTAACTAAGATAAAGAAGAAGAAGAAAATTAAAAATAAAATAAAATAACTCCCTTTAATTAACAATCATCCAACGAGCGTACAACAAAGAAATAATGTAATCCTACTCCTACTTCTAACATAATCTAATACCTCCAAAGAAAACCTCATATCTCTCCCCTATTTATAGGCATAAGTCATTAATCATTTTCCATGTAGGTTTCAACTTCCTAGTGACAATCAACTTCTTAAAGATATCTTCTAGATTGATTTTTTTTTCTCTCGCTGGATTTGACTTGCACACCAAGATTGTTCCACCTCCTTCCTTCTCCTTGTAGGATTCTTCTTGGATATTTTCTTACATGAATAAAAGCATTAAATATTGCTTGATCACCAAGATTTTGACTTTATTGCAACAAAATATTAAATCCTACAAAATAAAATAAAACATATTAATTAAATAAACTAATATAATAAAAATAAACTAATTAGGGATAATAAAATATATGAATTATGTGTTTATCAAGGCCAATTCGAGATGGCTAGTCTCCCAAGCACCTTATGTTTTGCTGGGAAAATCAAGTCATGCTCTTCCATTATTTACATAAACATAAATAGGCCAAAGACTAACAAGTTGCATCCACTTCATCTGTACCTTCCCACTGAATTAAGAACTCCTTACAAGCTCGCCTACCTTGTTTCTGTATCCTGGAGCAAAGAACTGGTTTGCCATTCTCGTCATCCTCAGGTAAATCAAGAACCATTTCCCGATTTCTTGTTTAACAAAGATACATGAAACACTAGGTGCACCTTAGATCCGACCGGCAACTGTAATTTATATGCAACATTTCCAATTCGTTTTATGACTTCGTATGGCCCATAGTAACGTCTAGAAAGCTTCGTCAGACGCCTTAATTGAATTGAACTTTTCCGAGAAGGTTGCAACCTTAAATAAACTATATTGCCAACTTGAAACTCACGATCTGTTCACCCACTATCCACAAGCTTTTTCACTCGATTTTGAACCATTTCTAGATTTTCTTTAACATTAACACTTTGTCATGACCCAATAAGACTTTTTCTACTTCCTCAATAGCGCTGGTACCTTTGACATATGAGAGAAGGCGTCGCGGTTCAACTCCGTATAACACCCAGAAAGGGCTGAAGCCCGTCGTCACATTAGTGTTAAGTGTTATGCCAATAATCAGCTAAAGACAACCATTGAGCCCACTGTTTGGGTTGCAATCTAGCAAAACAACGAAGGTAATTTTTCGAACAACGATTAACAACTTCAGAGTTCAGACTGCCCATCCGTTTGAGGATGGTAGGCAGATGACAACTTCAAATAAACACCCTGCATACTAAAGATTTCCTACCAAAATTTGCTAATGAGCACCTTGTCGTGATTGGAAACGATTGATTTCGGAAGGCCATGTAGCTTGAATACATTATCAATAAAAATTTGCTCCACCGTTAAAGCAGTGAATGGGTGTTTTAAAGCTATAAATAAGAGTATTTTGGTAGCCTATCCACCACGACCATAATTATGTCTTTACCTTCTGACTTGGGTAATCCCTCGATGAAGTCCATACTAATGTCTTCCCATATCACTGTGGGAATGGGTAATGGTTGAAGTAAACCGCCGGCTTCACATTTTGAGCCTTGACTCTTTGGCAAACATCACATTTTTTAATATAGTTGCGCACAAATTCCCTCTGCCCAGGCCAATAAAAATCACGAGAGGTTTGTTGAAGGGTCTAGAGGATTCCTGAGTGTCCTCCAACTGGTCCATCATGCATTTGTTTTGTTATTTCGTCATGAGCTTCTAAAGTGGCAGAGTAAGAGTCTTCCCTTGTAGTATAAAACTCCATCCTGAAGAGAATAATGAGAAGGCTCCAACACACCACTATTATACCGTTGGAGCAGTTCCTTCAAGTCACGATCTGTAGCATAAGACTCCTTAATTGATTGAAACCAAGTTGGAAAAATGAATGGTTAATATATTGAAAAGATGTGAATAATGGATTAATGATATATAATGGATAGTTAATATATTGAAAAGGTGTGAATGATATATAATGGATGATCAATATATTGAAAAGATGTGAATAATGGATGAATAATATAAATTAAAGATAAAGATAATGGATGAATAATATCAATTAAAGATAAATGTGTAAATAATGGATGAATAATATATTGAAATGGTGTGAATAATAGATGAATAATATAAATTAAAGATAAAGATGTAAATAATGAATGAATAATATATTGAAAATGTGTGACTAATAGATGAATAATATAAATTAAAAATAAATGTGTAAATAATGGATGAACAATATATTGATAATATTAAAGTGTGATAATTAACGTATGGTAGATGTTGGTTAAGTTTTGGCTATAAGTAGGAGGCTTAACATAAGGAGTTTCATAACTTTTTTGTTTAAACATCCTTCCACCCTCTGAAATTTTCTTAGAGTAAGTGACTCTCTGAGTATGCTAAGGTTACCTTAAGTATTAGTGAATATCAGTTAGAGTGCAATAATTGTTCAAGTTGATCAATTTCATAGAAAGCAGAATCTAGTCACGTACTAAGATAAGAGATATCATTTTCTTTTATACTTCTAAATTTATGGTAAGAAATTATTATTCGTTTTTACAACCTTATCATTAAACGGTGAAAATTTCAAAATTGATTAAAATATCCTTAATAGTTTGTGTTTCATCTAATATCTTTTACCTGAATCTTCCTATTAAATTTTAATTGTTATATTTGAACTGATAACCTTATATTTTCTTAAACCTTATATTTTATCAAGATCTCTAATCGATTTTTTGAATATCGTGTTGACAATTTGGACATTATTGAATTGTAAATCTCTAATGTTTATTCTTTATCTTATTATTTTGATTATTTCTGTCCATTCATCATATTATTATTATTTGTATTAATTATCAAGACTAAGTTGTTGTGAATGTCTTTGGTCTGGGTGCAAAGACAGTATGATTGTTGAGTGTCTTTAGCCTATGTAACAAAGACAAATGGTGAAAGTTCTCTTTGGCCTGGGTGCAAAGAATAACTGTTGATTGGCACTATGGATTGGTATAATTATGACATTTGGTGTTACAAGCAAAGACAAGTGGTGAAAGTTCTCTTTGGCTTCGGTGCAAAGAGGAACTGTTGATTGACATGATTATGACCAGAAATTGTTGATTAATATGATCATGACTATTGGTGTTACAATTGACTGCCTTTGGCCTGGGTGCAAAGATAGTATGATTGTTGAGTGTCTTTAGGCTGTGTAGCAAGGACACGTGGTGAAAGTTCTCTTTGGCCTGGGTGCAAAGAGGAACTGTTGATTGGTGTCACAGTGATAAAATCTTGATGGTAAATTTTTAAATTAAAGAAGATAGTAGACATTATTATCTACTTGACTCTTCTAATAGATTGCTTATTCCACTGCAGTTATTGTTGAAAATTTATATTATCTTTAAATCTTTGATTTATCATTGTTGAAAGTTAAGGATAACTTATTCTTCGTTATCTTAGTCATGATATTTTTTATTGGACTATTTGAGCTCACCCTTTTGTTTCATAATTCCTTTTAGAGAATAAGAATGTACCCGGGTCTGATGGGGAGAGCAAGGGAATGGAGTGATGGTTTGAGTTAGTAGTTGTAGTAGTCCTCAATACATCGTAAAATAATGTGATAATAATTGTACTGAGAACTTAAAGTTTTATGTTCGCTGTTAGATAATTTGGCGAGCGGACAGAATTCAGCGTTAACAAATTTAATTTAGCATATATCTCCAGTTGTTTTCTATTTCTTCATCAGTAAGAAAATATTCTATCATGAAAGATGTCCAACCACGTATAAAATCCTCTTATCATAAGATATGATTGTGCATATCCGCTTTCTGACTATATTTTCGAGCACTATCTATATAATCTTGGATTATGGTTGAAATATAATCCTCAGTTTGACGCAATAGAGATAATTATATGACAAGAAGATATGCACCATTGGAATGAACGGGACAACAATCTTCTTGTGTTTCTTTGGGGTCTAATGGGTCAACCAAGGCTAATTCTTCGTTCCTATGATATTTATAATAACTTAAAAGTATGGCCTCCAATGTACGAGGGTTTCCTCGATTATTTTCTAAAGATTTTGATTCCTAAATTAGCTATTGACTGTAATTATATGTAAGGTATTGTTTTCTTTAAGGATAAGAGTATACTCGAATTTAGGGGCATTACAAGTATTGTCGTACTATATACAGCTTTGTAATAAATTTTAAATAGGAGAATTTGTGTTTGTAGTATGTATTTTGACGACTCAAATTGGGTGGTATAGATCCAAATTTGGGAGCGTCACAATAGGTGACTATATGAGACTTTGTCAAAACTCAAGTGGCCATGTGAATTTTACCCTTAAAATAAAATAAGACAACATCTTGAAAAGCTTATAATTTTATTATCATACAATTATTAATAAATTAAATGTTATTATTATTATTATTTTCATAAAAGAGTATCATTTGTCAATTATTTTTTATAAAAATAACTTATATATAAGGTATTATTTTCATGTTGTTAGTGAATTATAAGGGAAAAGGGAAAAAATTAAGTTTTAAATTTAAAATACTATTTTACCTTTACATTAGTTTTGTTATATTTATAATGTAGAGGATACAATATGGATTACAAAAGACTTACTTATGTTATTTAGTTTTTCGTCCAAATTTATTTATTTTTGAATATAAAACTTTGATAAAAAAAAATAACTAAGTTTTTTGCCTTTTTTATTTTTACCCTCTATTCATTAGAAAGGCCTTACTAGCCATCACGTTTGATCAACCTTTGACGTCCTAATTTTATTATCATAAAATTAATTAAAAGCTAATTGACTACATGTAAATTCATAAATTTAAGAACAAATATAAAGTAAAATATTAAAAAAATAATTAATAAGTAAAATATTAAAAATAATATTTTAAATTTTTTTTAGAATTAAAAAAATATTTATTAAAATATTCTAACATATGCTTGCCCAAATATTTTAGATTTTCTTACTTCTGTTTATGTGCTAAAAATTACTCCAATTTCATAAGTCGTTTACAAAATGTTTTAAAAAAAATATTTTACTTTTTTAACATACTCTCTCCATTCGAAAATATTTGATCATTATTGACTTTTAGAAATCAATTTGAGACATTTTCAAATTCAAAATTAAGATGACTTGTTAAAAAGGGTGATGTTAGGGTCTCAAATTTTTTGTCTCAAAAATAAGGGTGAAAATCGGTCTGGGTAGCTTGGTACCCGATTCGGATTCGACCCAAAAATATGATCCGGGACTCAAATTCGGTAGGCATCCGAGCCGAATATGGGCCAAGCTCGTTTTTAGGGTTATAATACTAAACTCGAATCTGAGCACAATACTGTTCGCTCGTTTTAGGGTTCGAGCTTGCCTCTTTCATCTGAATCCTTACTCGATGAACCCTACTCGTTTAGGGGTTCGATACTTACTCGATCTTATTCTCTGATAAGGAAAGTGGAAAGATTTAGCCGTTTGGTTATTTACTTTACCCTCTTCATTTCTTCAGATTTCAGTCGCTCTTCGACTCTTCGTTTACAAAAAAAAAAATGTTTCTAGGCTCGAGGGGGTGAGATTTGAGAACTGATGCTTGAATCATCCCACAAAAGAGGCTAGATACATGAAAATTTAGTGATTCAAACTCAGAATTACTTAATCCTAATTTCCCAAAAGATGATTGATGAAGCCATAAAGGTTGAAGTGTAACTATGTTATATATAAGTCAGTTCTTTCATATTTTCTTCTTCTCTTTCACTTAAGTAATCTATATATATATATATATATATATATATATATATATATATATATGTATAGCTTTAATATTTCAGACTAAATTTTTGATTACTTCTGTTATACCAAAAATCCCCAATCAAAAAAATTTAAACCCTAATTTCTAGCTTTAAGTTTCAATTCAATTTTTATTTAATGGAACACTTTGTTGCTTCTGGTATATACATATATATTAATTGATTTATATATGTATAACTATAAAGGTTGAAGTGTAACTATGTTATATGTAAGTCAGTTCTTTCATATTTTCTTCTTCTCTTTCACTTAAGTAATCTATATATATATATATATATATATATATATATATATATATATATATGTATGTATAGCTTTAATATTTCAGACTAAATTTTTGATTACTTCTGTTATACCAAAAATCCCCAATCAAAAAAATTTAAACCCTAATTTCTAGCTTTAAGTTTCAATTCAATTTTTATTTAATGGAACACTTTGTTGCTTCTGGTATATACATATATATTAATTGATTTATATATGTATAACTATAATATTTTATTGTGCATGCATATGTTATATTTATTCAAAGTTATTTGTTATTCTGATTATTGTTTTGTTTGTTTGTTTGAGGTAACAACGAGATCATAAGCTTGATTGAAGATCTATCTGGACCATCTCAAGTGCCAAATACCCAAACTGAAAACCTATCTCAAGTTACTGATGGTCAAATGCTTAATTCTTCTGGTTCTGGTGATTCTCAGCTTGAAAATACTATTGAGGTTGAGGCTGAAGCTGAGCATGAAAAAAAAAGACCTCAAAAGCATGGGAGGAGTTTATTGTTGTGACATTAAAAGATGGAACCAAGAAGGTTGAGTGCAAGCATTGTCATACAAGGCTTTCTCTTTAGAATACCGATTCTACTAGTCATTTGAATAGGCACATGAACACTTGCTCTATTCGACTAACTTTAATTTCTGGCTCTAGAACACCAAAGAAGCAGGTATTGTCTTATCCTACTTTAGAAATGCAAGGTAAAACTGGAAACTTGAATTTCTTCAAGTATGATAAAGAAAAAGTAAGGGAGGTTTTTGCTAAGATGATATGTGTGCATGAATACCCTTTGTTGGTTCTCGGGGACACAATGGAGATCTAGAAGGGTGGGGGTTGAATAGATCCTTTAAAAACTTTTCCATTTTTATTCATGAAAGTATAACAGTTATGAATAGAGAATCAATTCATGCACAACGGAATATCCTTTAATAGCCCCTTCATAGATGTAAACATAATCTCAGTTCAATCGACAAATCTATGGTATGGTTGATAGCAGATATAGCAGTTATTGTATATAATGTAAATGACATAAAGTAAATAACACAAGAGATTTTAAGTGGTTCGGAGACTGAATAACTCCTACTCCACTCTTCTACTTTAACAAGTAGGAATCCACTAATTATTTTAGTCACAAAGACAAGAACTCTCTACCCTCCTCAAGTCCAACAGACAAGAGTTATTTTTAGCCACTAAGGCAAGGATCTTATGACCCTCCTCAAGTCCCGCATACACGGATCCTCTGACCCCTCTTGTGTCCCGCAGACGTGAGTTGTTTTTAGTCCTTCGGACAAGGATCCAATGACCTTCTTCAAGTCCAGCAGACTTGGGAAACCAGTTCACAAAGAACTCTTCAAGGCCAGCAGCCTTGAAATCCTGTAGACTAAAGCCAGCAGCCTTAGAATCTCTTGTACCCTTTGGTACTCAGCAAGTCCAACAGACTTAACTTCGTTTAGTCACTTAAGACAAGGATACCCCACCCTCTTTGGTGTGTTGATTGTTTGTTGGGTTATGCTGCCAATATGAACTTTGATCTCTTTCATCTTCTAGTACTTGGCAGCTGGTTGTGATCTTCTTCTGGATACTGCTGATGATGATCGTTGAAGCACTTCCTTCTTCTAGTACATAGCAGATACAGATGATCACTCTAGATGAACACATGTTAACTTGTCTAAGTCAGTTCTTTTATCTCTTCAGCTCAGTATGTTCATTTCTTGATCATAGAGTTGCTCTTCTAGGTCTGTCTTCAGCTCTGGTCACTCTTGATCTTGGCTTCTTGGTCATTCGACTCTTAGCTCATATGCCAGCCCTTTGGCATACCTCTCTTGTTACAGTGAAGCTTCTAGCTGATTGTACAGTTTGTGTTCTTACTCTCTTGCTTACCACTTACCAACACAAACCCTTCAATCCGAGTGCTGTTTTCTATTATGTAGATCTCCATATTCTTCTTATTGGAAGCTTGTCGTTGATATCTTCCCGTTGCACTTCTTTCTGTTGGAGACTAACTTTATACAGACTTGTTAATTGTACCACTGAGTATTTTACTTCCTTAAGTCTGTTATTGATGGCTGAGTCAACATCCATTAGCTGGTACCAAGATAGTGGAGTCACATGCGCTACTTATTGACTGCTGCAGACATAGCTGTTTAAGCCCCCACTCAGATTGGTCTCTTATTATACTTTTTTATCTACTCAGCTGCTCATTTTGGGATAGCAACCCTAAGTGCTCTAATATTTTTAATCCAACTGGCACTTACTTACTCTACGATCGTCTGGGGTGCAGCCTGTTGCTTCTGATCGTAGAGTTAACTGTTTGCTTCAGATTGAAGACTGTTGCCTTAGATCATAGAGTTAACTGTTTACTTCAGTTGTGACCTTGTGCTGCCTTGCAGTTCGTATAGTGGCTGACTGTTCTTGTATTACGCTTTGATGTGCTTCTCACTATACTACAATTTGTGTTCCCTTATGCTTTGTGATCTCCATTTGGCTTTTCGTTCCAGAGCATAGTGTACTATGAACTTTGTTGAGTCATTGTTGCAGTGTGCCTATCATAGAGGACTGCTCTATGTTCTTTAGGTGTTGGCTCTGCTGCTGTATCATAGAGGACTGCTCTATGATGTTCTGTTGTTGTGGCACATTTGATGTAGAGGACTACTCTACTTAAATCTTCAGACATTCTCTCTTATACCTTGTCATAGAGTACTGCTCTATGATCTTCTTGTTGCTTTGCTGAGACTACTAGAGTGCCTCTGTTATCTTAGGCTCAGCTCTACGATCACTTGATCATGTTGTTGCTTTCCTACTATACGACCTTTGTCTTTGATGCAAGTTTAGAGTCTTGATGGATCGTAGAGTGATTACTTGAGCTTGTCTTGTGATCTCTGTTATGGCTTGATGCTTTGGTTGTACTCAGAGATCTTTCTATGTCTGATAGCTCAAGCTCAGCTTACTTGGTAGTCTTGAAGATTGCCAATTTAACTTTGAGTGCTTCAGCAGAGACTTCTTTACGTTGTTGCTTGGTTGCAGATTGTTCATGGGAGTCGTAGAGTGGCTGACTTGGACTGACTCTATGAACCCATGTTAGTATAACGATCTTCTCTTCATAGTGCGCACTCTATGATCCTGAGTAAGCTCCTTGTTCTGCCGAGCCACACTCTACGATTGCCTTGCAAGCTCTGCGTTGACATGCGCAACTCTACGTTGCCCAGAGAGTGCTGCCGAGTGAGCTCTACGATTTGCCGAGCCTGTTACTGTGCTTGCCTAGCAGACTCTACGATCTTGGGATTTAGCACTGCAATGCCGAGGTAACTCTACGTCCTGCCGAGAGTGTTTTACGTTCTGCTGAGAGAACTATATGTCCTGCAGAGAGTGTTCTCCATTATGCCGAGAGAACTCTACGTCCTGCCGAGGGTGCTCTACGTTCAGCCGAGAGAACTTTACGTCCTGCCGAGAGTGCTTTACGTTCTGCTGAGAGAACTCTACGTCCTGCCGAGAGTGTTCTCCATTCTGCCGTGAGAACTCTACATCCTGCCGATAGTGCTCTATGTTTTCCTGGCAAACCCTGTGATGGCATACTTGACTCTGCGATGTTGACTGACTGCTCTATGATCTTTTATTTAGTTAGTGCAGTGTTCTACGATCAGTCTGGCCCTTTGTTTGTATATATATCATTACAGTACATAAGATCAACCTATCAAGTTTGATCTTTTTTTATTCTAAGTCCTTGTACATCAAATTCATTTAAGGACTTTACAAAACCTAATGTTGCAAACATGCTTTGATCAGATAGATATTCATTCAGCTTAGATCAACCTAACATATTTGATCTTCTAAGTCCTTGTACATATACTTCATTAAGGATTTTACAAGGCTTTAACAGTATAAATGTTTTTCTTATCATTTTGTCATCAATCAAATCACATATAATGAATATAGGTAATCACATGCAGATCTTATAACATTATCCCCTATGATAATGAGCTTAACAATCGCATGCGGATTCCCAACAATCTCCCCATATTTGATGATGACAAAAACACTAATAACATAACATTCAATTTAAGCAATACATGCAAGTGTGTGAGTGCTTATGTGACTTAAGATATAGTAAGTCACTGTATTGCTAAATCAAGAGATATGAAATGAAATGACGTGCATTCAAGATAGTCATTTATATCATACCAAGAAATTTAAATATATGCAGTTCACAAGCTATAGTAATCTAATAAGGAGATCCTAGCTACCAGCATAAGATAGTTAATTCCTCCTTGCTTGTTAGAGATATATCTTCTTCTTGATGGTATCTTGTGACTGCTTTCTCCTGCTGCTGTCCTCTTATTCTTCTGCATCTTCTTCATCCTCCTCTGGCTTTTGCTCCCCCTTACTTCTTGCAACTGTTTCTTCATCTTCTTCTTTTCCTGGCTCCCCCTCAGTTCTTGGTGCTTCATGTTTGTTCTTCTTGTTCATTTTCAGCTCCTTTCTTTTCATGCCAGCTCTTATCCTCTTTTTGTTCTTCATCTTCTTATGCTTCATCTTTTGCTCCCCCTTTTTGTCATCAATCATTTGGGAGAGATATTGAACATGCGTAATGAGCTGTTCAACTAAGTAGGAGGTATTACCAACTTCTATTTTCACCTCCTGCTGGCCAAGTTCCATTTGCTGACTGAGGGACTGGCTAAGGTTTTCCACTTTTGCTGACAGAGTTTGAATAAAGCGTTTATCTGTTGTTGGAGTTTCAGAGCTTCAGTCTTCTGCTGCTCAATTGACTTGAGATATATCTGATCTCGTTGATGTAGCTTTAAGGACATGTCTGTGAATGAGGCTTTCAACTTCTTGTAGAATGCATTGTCTTCTCCTCCAGCCATCTTCTTTGCTACTTTTGTGAATGAGGAAATGTTTCCAAGCAATTCTTCGGAGTTTTTCAACAACTCTTGGTCAATCAAGACATCTTCAAGGATTGGTATACTTGTCTTGGATTTCTCACTCTTGTAGATGTTCTCAAGAGCAGTGGCTATATCAAAGAAATCTTTGTTGGATGAGGAAGGGATATCAGAAAGTATTTCAGTGGAGATATCAGGGAGTTTGATATTTGGCTGGGACTGGAAAGCTGCAGTAGTAGAGTTAGGGGGTTCCACAACCATTGTCTCTACGAACTGGTTTGCTGATTTGCCTTTATCACTGTTTTCCAACATATTGTATGGAATGTATATACCTTCGGCATGGCGATAGACTTTAAAATGTTAAGTATCCTTGATCAGCATCTTTGGAAAAGATTGAACTCTTGGGAAGTTCTAAGAGATCATCTTCAGATTTAGAAACTATGAATAACACCAGCTGATGAAGCTTGTATCTCTAAATTCAATTGTCTTCAGCCAGGGCATCCATGGGTAGAACCATGTGAGTTGTTCATTGTCAGGATCATATAAAACTGTAGTACGATCAAGCTCAATGTCTTGAAAATTGTTAAATAGATCCTCAATGGTCATTGATACTACTTTCATTTGACCGATGCCATGATCTATCCATCTGGTTGGCAACACAGCTCCTGGTTTGTCACAGGCCTCCAGCACTATTCTTCTTCGAATTCTTGTGGTGGTTGGTCTAAAGTTGCTTTCTGATGCGCTATTCTCAGAATCCTGTTGTCCTTCATCATCTTCCATTGCTTCCTCTCCTTTATCAATGTCATTTTCTTTAGTACTCTTTCCCTTTGAACTTGATTCCTCCATAATTGCTCCTTTTGATTTTTCAACTGACTCACCAGTTGACTGATCTTCATAGCTTGCTTCCATGTCATCATCATCTTCTGTTGATTTATTGAGACTCTTTTCAACAAACGTAGCTATATCCTCACTTTTTGATTTAGACATATTTGTGGTCACATCATTTGCAATAGATTCATCACTAGATGCCACATTTTTTCTTATCTTTGCAACTTCAACTTCATCACTCTCATCATCATCTCTAAGGTCAATAGTTGCTAAAAGAATTCCTTCGTTACTTTTATAGCCTGGGTGTTTCATCATTTGCTTCAGTCTTGCACTCTGTCTCCTTTTTGAGGGCTTGACCAAAGGTGCCTCGGATGTTTCTTTCTCTTCCTTAGATTCATCTTTCGAGGGGGAGGAACTCCTCACTGGGGCTGCCTCAACTTTCACCTTCTTTTTGAGTGATTTTGAGGGAATGGGCTCAGGAGATGAAGATTCGTCATATTGTGATGACTTGTCCTTCAATGTACTTGTTTTCCTTTTCCCTTTGTCTTCCTTTGAAGTGCCTTTGTTGCTGCTACCAGATATTCTCAATTTCTTGTTCTCCATGGGGTTCTTCTTCCAATTGTCAAACAATTTGGGTGACATAATTTTGTGGACATTTAGGGTTTCTCCCTCATCATCCCCAATTTTGTTTTTCAGCCTTTTCTTCAGTATGATGCTCAAGAACCTTCCATAGTAAATCTTCAAAACAGGTTTATCTGATGTCTTCACTTTTCTGACTTCTTTGGCTAATCAATCAGACAGCATAGCTCCAAAATTCATCTTCCTCTTCATAACAATGGCAGTCATAATTTTCAGTTGTAGATCACTCACAGTATCATGGGCGGTATCTTTACACAGAATACATTTGGCTACAATCTTAGTTAGGAATTCGAATTTCTCAGGAAATTCCTTTTTCTTTATACCTTTCAGATGGGGATTCTTTACATAGCCCATCAATTTCTTACCTTCATCAGAATCGATTTCTTCTAGGGATGATAAACCTTGGTTGGTAAATCTCAGACATTGATTGATTTCTGCAGCATTTATCTTCAATTTCATTCCACGAACTTTAGTAGACAGAATATCACAATCAATTACTGCATTCTAGTAGAATTCCTTGATAAGATCAGAGAAGATCTTGGTGTTTGATCCTCAGCATTCTGAGAATCCTGCTTGCTTTACACTTTTAAGGATGTACTTGAATTTCTTATCTAATTCTCCAAATTTGTCGAACCAAGTTGGATACCTGATACGACTTGACAATTTTCCATAATAAGGGTTGAAGAATACTTGACTGTAGATAGAGATTTGAAGCGATAAGTGTTTTTGGAGCTTTGATAAGTGCATATTATTCATTTATTTTTATTCCTTTATATCTAGTTTATTGCATGTTTTATTGTGTATATGCACTTATTAGGTTATTTATTGATTTCAGGAGAATTCAGGGTCAAAGATGGAAAAAGATGGAAAATTGGGGCTTAAAATGGCATTTTTGTAATTACTGGGACATAGCCTAGCGCCAGAAGCGCTAGGACCAGCGCTAGAAGCGCTCCACTTGCTGCACCCTAGCGCCATTAGCGCCCAAACCAGCGCCAGAAGCGCTACATCAGCGCCAACAGCGCTCAGCCTTCACAAACACAGCGCTAGCAGCGCTTACATCAGAGCCAGCGGCGCTAGGCATTCTGCATAGTGGCGCCAGAAGCGCTCACTCAAGCGCTAACAGCGCTAAGCCTCGACTTGGGTTACTAAAGTTCAGCTGGAGGAGGAAAAGGAAGCCAATTCTGAAGAGGATTCTAGTTTATATTGATCAGATAGTAAGAAGGAAACTCTAAGTAGGAACTTGAGGACTTATATATATCTTATTCTATTTTTCTAGAGAGGTATCTTGGCAACTACAACTGTAACTCTAATAGGAGGAGATTGAAGGCATGTCAGGCTAAACTCTTACTTTCAGTTCTAAGGGATGTTGAACCTTTTTCATAATTAATGGTTTAATCAGGTTTTATTTATTTATTCCTTCTTGCATGAGATTTATTTTGATAATCTGTTTTTAATTGATTGTATGTTATCTAATCTTTTGATTTGATTTGGCCAATTGAATTAATTTGATTGATATCATCTGCTAGATTAAGATATAGTATTAAGTAAACGATATTATGTCTGATCATAGGTAGCAATTGATAGTATCTGATTGTGGACAAGCTTTTGGATATTATTAAGATTATTAGAAGGCAAGTTAAATAATTCCTGATTGTGCAATTGTTGCTTGGAATAACCTAATTCTCTCATTCTTTATGCTGCTGTTATATTAAATCTAGACTGATAGTTCTAGGTTATATGATAGTTAGAGTCTCTTGAGGCGATTGTCACATTAGATTTACACATAAGGAGAATTGCGGATAATTAGCGATTGCGGTTATCTAGGGTTATTAGTCTCATTGAAGGATAAATATTGTTAAACTTGATTTTCCCATAATTATGATAAGGTGATACTGAACTGAAGAACTGAAGCTTTTTATTCATTGATCATTCTTAATTACTTTTGTTAGTTTAGTGAATCAAACTCAAAAACCCCTCATTAATAGAAATAATAGGAATGTTAGAATAAGTAAAAGATTAATTCACTTCTCTGTGGGATCGATCCTTGCTTGTCATTATACTAAGTTTTGTGCTAGTAGAGTGTTAGTAAGGTATTAATTTTGGAGTGTAAAACGACAGCTCCCAAATTTTTGGAGGTTGCTGGTTTTGGTTTGCAGAAGATTTGATGATTTTAGGGTTTTGAGAGATCAGCACAGCTTTATGAGAGGAACGATATTGATAACTGATCGGAAAGAGCAACCGTCAGTATTTGAATTTTGACTTATATCAGTTCCCTCTTTTTGTCAAGTACACGTGTGAGAGATCCATTTGTTGAACGTGGTCAACTCTATTGAAACTTCCATAACTGCTGCACATCAGTTACTCTGGCCTAAGAATGTGGCCATGTCCTTTTGACTATTGACTTTGCCCGTTCGTAGAGTGACTTGATGTCTTTGCTTTTTACTCTACGATCATATTTTCTTGGTCACACTTACTGCTGCTCAGATGTTGATTTGCACTTATCTCAGTGAGTGCAGAGAGTCTCCATTTAGGCTTGTAGTGGCTTCCTTCTAGAGTAAGTAATCTTTGAAGGAACCTTGCTTTCTCTTGACATCTGAGATGATAATCTTCATGCTTTGTATCTGATCCTGTAGTAGAGTTGAATCATTTGCTTGGTAAAGACTTTCCTTTAGGACCAGCTTCTTTCTCTTCTAGAGAGTCCCATGATCAATTTTCTTTTAAGGGGTCAACTTTTCTCCTTTGTTTCATTTACATCTTAAGCTCTGGAGAACTGTTAGTGATGCATTCTCATTTAGTCTTTCAACAGGACTAAGGAAGCTCAGAAAGGGTAGGCCTCTAGGTTTAAAAACTTAGGGTTTGGTTTGTCTCTAAGGCGCTTATCTGAGGAAGGACTGTTTGGATATGGAATATAGAATGTCATCATTGTACTCTTTGGGTTTGGTTAGATATGAAGTATCGAAGTAGTGTTTAGTAGGTTGTGATCGTAGAGTCAACATACTCTATGATCATGATGTCAATCATAATGACTCTACGACTTTGAATAGTATGGCCGACCTGGTTTGACAGTCGTAGAGTTTAGGGATTCTATGATCTAAGATGAGGATTCATTTGGTTCATTAGCCATAGAGTTTTGGGACTCTGAGTCTAGGACAAGGTTATGTATGATGGAGTGTCACCTTAAGAACTATAGGAGCTTTATTTTGCTTGAGTCATGAAACAGTTGAGATCTACAGCCTACAGGCAAGGACTTGATTCGTTCCTTAACATGCTGGAGAACTTTTGACCCGGCATGCTCACATACCATCTGTTAGGCTCAAACACTTTCTTCTGCACCAAAGGTTGTAGCTTTGTGGCTCTTTTCCTATTCTCCTCAAACTGAGCATTGCTGAACTTATCAGATGGTTGCTCCCCCATAATTGATACTTCCATCTTAGATGAATGTCCATTTTTCTTCATCTGATTGTAGAGCATTCTCTTTAGCACTGGTTACTCTACGATCCTTTTCTTTGTACTGCTACTGTAGAGTTGATGAAGTCTTGGATCTTTGGTTACCCTATTATCCTTTCATTTACACTGCGATCGTAAAGTTGATGAAGACATGGTTCTTGTATGCTTCTTGAGGAGCTTTATTATGTTGTATGTAGCTCCAACTTCTGAGGGAGATTTACTGGAGAATCATGCCTTTGCTGTTTTGCCAGAAGGTTGTTGATGAAGATCATCCGTTTCTAACTTCTTCCTTGAATGTGCTTGAGTGAAGATAGAGCAATCATGATACCTACAGGTTAAGTATATTTCTAACTTGGTACCCAATATTCTTTGGGTCCTGTGGGGTTAGTTCTTTTGAAGGCTCGAGTCCTTTTCAGACTGTGGTTTCACAATTTGCATTATGCAGCTTATAAGTGATAATGATTTAATTATGCTGCATGAGAGTGTGTGAGAGAAAACATGAGTGGAATTTATGTGGATTCTTAAACCTTCTTCTTAGATGAGATTTTTGCTTTTATCATTTTCCAAGTATTTGAACCTTAGTAGAGTAGTGGTCAACTCTGCAAGATGTACCTAGATGGTTCATAGAGTTGATCAGTCTCTACAACCTTTCAGTGTACAACTACAGACATGACTACACTCTACGACATATCAAAGACTTAGATCATGAAATAATGCATCATTCATCAACTAAGGTAAGGACTAAGATAGGATGTAAATAGCTTATCAAGTATAGTCACTCCTTAAACACCAGAGTTAAATAGCATGAGATGATATTACAGATTATAAATCCTACTTCGTTTTCCACACCTAGGAATATACTCTCAATATCAAGATAAATAATTATCAGTACACACAACAGCAATTGCAAAACAGTTTAAGCACATTTTTACTCATTTAATAATAAGATAGGAGAAGACTCTATTTGCAAAGACTTCAGACATTCATCTCAAGAGTTTTATTTTCAGCCTCAAATATGGATAGACAGCAAAGTGATTGTTAAACCATTACTCTCACTTTCTTTCTTTTCCTTTTGGGGTGGAAAATGATTTCTTGATATGCTGCTGAAGTATGAAGACATGCAGCTATGCAATACATATTAACAGTTAAAGACATTTGCATTTTAGGGAGACAGAGATAGATACCTCACTGATGTCAATTTCTTGACAGTTAGTGGTGCTGCTAGCAATGATACACTTCCTTGTTAGTTGATGATTTGAAATTTCTCATGCCATTGCTGGTTTCATCATTTGTTCCTTCCTTGTGCTATATTGACTGATACATTGAGCACATCTTTGAATTCTGCACTTAGTTCATTATGACTTCCCATATTCATTAATACGCTTGAATGAACATCTGAGTTCATGTTTTGTAGAGTAGGGACTAGTCATTTGTAGTTTGAGAAGTCCATGGAGTCATTGTTGTAAGTGCATTGATGATGGCGCATTATCATTTGAATATCTCCTTGATCATCATTTGTAGGGCTTCACAACATTTTGGGTGGAGATGCAGATTCCCTTTTTAATTGGGAATATCTTCGTTCTTGCTACATCTGAACTATTTCCTCCTCATGAGATGATCGATATGCTCAATGACATCAACATGCCTGGTGATGATGATTTTTCCACTTAAGCTCATGGAATAGCCTGGATAGCTTAGGACAGTTTTCCTGCACATAAAATTTTCAACTTGTTAGCTCATTGTCTTGTCAACCAATACCTAGACTTAGAACTGATCTAAATTTGTGTCATAGATCTACTCAAAGCGTGAGCTTTAACATATTCATGAGAACCTGTTCTGATACCAATTATTGGTTCTCGGGGACACAATGGGGATCTAGAAGGGGGTTGAATAGATCCTTTAAAAACTTTTTCATTTTTATTTATGAAAGTATAACAGTTATGAATAAAGAATCAATTCATGCACAACGGAATAAACTTTAATAGCTCCTTCATAGATGTAAACATAATCTCAGTTCAATTGACAAATCTATGGTATGGTTGATAGCAGATATAGCAGTTATTGTATATAATATAAATGACATAAAGTAAATAACACAAGAGATTTTAAGTGGTTCGGAGACTGAATAACTCATACCCCACTCTTCTACTTCAACAAATAGGAATCCACTAATTGTTTTAGTCACAAAGATAAGGACTCTCTGCCTTCCTCAAGTCCAGCAGACAAAAGTTATTTTTAGCCACTAAGGCAAGGATCTTATGACCCTCCTCAAGTCCTGCAGACACGGATCCTCTGACCCCTCTTGTGTCCCGCAGACGTGAGTTATTTTTAGTCCCTCGGACAAGGATCCAATGACCCTCTTCAAGTCCAGTAGACTTGAGAAACCAGTTCACAAAGAACACTTCAACGCCAACAGCCTTGGAATCCTGTAGACTAAAGCCAGCAGCCTTAGAGTCTCTTGTACCCTTTGGTACTCAGCAAGTCCAGCAGACTTGACTTCGTTTAGTCACTTAAGACAAGGATGCCCCGCCCTCTTTGGTGTGTTGATTGTTTGTTGGGTTGTGCTGCCAAGATGAACTTTGATCTCCTTCATCTTCTAGTACTTGGCAGCTGGTTGTGATCTTCTTCTGGATACTACTGATGATGATTGTTGAAGCACTTCCTTCTTCTGGTACATAGCAGATACAGATGATCACTCTAGATGAACACAGGTTGACTTGTCTAAGTCAGTTCTTTTATCTCTTCAGCTCAGTGTGTTCATTTCTTGATCATAAAGTTACTCTTCTAGGTCTGCCTTTAGCTCTGGTCACTCTTGATCTTGGCTTCTTGGTCATTCGGCTCTTAGCTCATATGCCAGCCCTTTGGCATACCTCTCATGTTCTAGTGAAGCTTTTAGCTGATTGTACAGTTTGTGTTCTTGCTCTCTTACTTACCACTTGCTAACACACACCCTTCAATCTGAGTGCAGTTTTATATTATGTAGATCTCCATATTCTTCCCGTTCGAAGCTTGTCGTTGATATCTTCCCGTTGCACTTCTTTCCGTTGGAGACTAACTTTTTACAGACTTATTTATTGTACTACTGAGTATTTTACTTCCTTAAGTCTGTTAGTGATGGTTGAGTCAACATCCATTAGCTGGTACCAAGATAGTGGAATCACATGCGCTGATTGTTGACTGCTGCAGACATGCCTGTTTGAGCCCCACTCGGATTGGCTTCTTATTATACTTCTTTATCTACTTAGTTGCTCATTTTGGGATAGCAACCTTAAGTGCTCTAATATTTTAATTCCAGCTGGCATTTACTTACTCTACGATCGTCTAGGGTGCAGCCTGTTGCTTCTGATCGTAGAGTTAACTGCATGCTTCAGACTGAAGATTGTTGCCTTAGATCGTAGAGTTAACTGTTTACTTCAGTTGTGACCTTGTGTTGCCTTACAGTTCGTAGAGTGGCTGACTGTTCTTGCCTTACGCTTTGATGTGATTCTCACTATACTGTGGTTTGTGTTCCCTTATGCTTTGTAATCTCCATTTGGCTTTTCGTTCTAGAGCATAGTGTACTATAAACTTTGTTGAGCCATTGCTGCACTGTGCCTATCATAGAGGACTGCTCTATGTTCTTTAGGTGTTAGCTCTGCTGCTGTGTCATAGAGGACTGCTCTATGATGTTCTGTTGATGTGGCACCTTTGATGTAGAGGACTGCTCTACTTTAATCTTCAGACATTCTCTCTTATGCCTTGTCATAGAGTGTCGCTCTATGATATTCTTGTTGTTTTGCTGAGACTGCTAGAGTGTCTCTGTTATCTTAGGCTCAGCTCTACGATCACTTGATCTTGTTGTTACTTTCCTATTCTACGACCTTTGTCTTTGATGCAGGTCTAGAGTCTTGATGGATCATAGAGTGGTTACTTGATCTTGTCCTGTGATCTCTGTTATGGCTTGATGTTTTGGTTGTGCTCAGATATCTTGCTATGTCTGATAGCTCAAGCTAAGCTTACTTGGTAGTTTTGAAGATTGCCACTTTAACTTTGGGTGCTTCAGCAGAGACTTCTTTACGTTGTTGCTTGGTTGCAGATTGTTCATGGGAGTCGTAGAGTGGCTGACTTGGACTGACTCTACGAACCCATGTTAGCACAACGATCTTTTATTCATAGTGCGCACTCTATGATCCTGAGTAAGCTCCTTGTCCTGCCGAGCCACACTCTACGATTGTCTTGCAAGCTCTGCGTTGATATGCGCAACTCTACGATGCCCAAAGAGTGCTGCCGAGTGAGCTCTACGATTTGTCGAGCCTGTTACTGTGCTTGCCTGGTAGACTCTACGATCTTGGGATTTAGCATTGCAATGTCGAGGCAACTCTACGTCCTGCCGAGAGTGCTTTATGTTCTGTCGAGAGAACTCTACGTCCTGCCGAGAGTGTTCTCCATTCTGCCGAGAGAACTCTACGTCCTGTCGAGAGTGCTCTATGTTTTCCTGGCAAACCCTGTGATGGCATACTTGACTCTGTGATGTTGACTGACTGCTCTATGATCCTTCATTTAGTCAGTGCAGTGCTCTACGATCAGTCTGGCCCTTTATTTGTATATATATCATTACAGTATATAAGATCAACCTATCAAGTTTGATCTTTTTCTATTCTAAGTCCTTGTACATCAAATCATTTAAGGACTTTACAAAACCTAATGTTGCAAACATGCTTTGATCAGATAGATATTCATTCAGCTTAGATCAACCTAACATATTTGATCTTCTAAGTCCTTGTACATATATTTCATTAAGGACTTTACAAGGCTTTAACATTATGAATGTTTTTCTTATCATTTTGTCATCAATCAAATCACATATAATGAATATAGGTAATCACATGTAGATCTTATAACATTCTCCCCCTGTGATAATAAGCTTAACAATCGCATGTTGATTCCTAACACCCTTTTTGTATGATTGAGCATGAATTTTTTATACTTTTTTTGAAAACTTTGAATCCAAGATTTAATCCCATTTCTAGGGTGACAGTAAGGAATGACTGCATGAAGCTTTATGGTTTAGAGAAGAAAAAAATTAAGGCTCTAGTTGATGGTTTTAATAGAATAAGTTTAACATCTAATATGTGGACTTTTAATCAAACTATTGGTTATATGTGCCTCACTGCTCATTTTATAGATTCTGATTGGAACTTGCATAAAAGGGTTATCAATTTTTGTACCATGGCCCCTCCACACACTGGTCTTATGATCTCTGATTCTATTTTACATTGTCTTAGTTGAGTGGGGAATTGAAAATAAAATATCGACTATTACTCTTAATAATACATCTGCAAATGATTCTGCTTAAGGCATCTTAGGGATAATTTTACATTGAAAGGTGGCCTTTATTTTAGTGGTAAAATATTTCATGTTAGATGTTATGTCCACATTCTTAATTTGATGGTGCAAGATGGTTTGGGGATTATCCAAAATGTTATTCAAAATATTCATGAGATTGTAAAGTACTTGAAAATGTCTTCATCTCGTCTTTATAAATTTGGTAGGATTATGAAAAAATTGCAATTACCATCTTCAAAAAGATTGATCTTAGATGTCCCCACTAGGTGGAACTCCACATATGCCATGTTAGAGTCTGCTTTACAATTTAAGGATGTGTTCCCATTATACAAAGAGAGAGACCTTCATTATAACTCTTTGCCTAGTAGGGAAGATTGGGACAGGGATGAGAGGGTTATTAAATTTTTAGAAGTGTTTAATGAAGCAACAAATGTGTTTTCTGGCTGTGACTAGCCTACTTCCAATATGTTTTACTTGAGATTTGGAAAATCAAGGAGCTGTTGAATGAAACTATTGTTGATGATTGTGAATATATGAAAGAAATGGCTTACAAGATGAAAGATAAGTTTGATCAATATTGGGGACAATGCAACTTACTAATGGCTATTGCATCTATCTTAGATCCAAGATATAAGATGCAATTAGTTATATTTTGTTTCCCAAAGATGTATGTCAGTGAGTTTGAATCAAAAAGGAATTTAACACTTGTTCAAAATGCTTTGCAAGAACTGTTTGATGAATATGTGGTACTTTATAATGTATAACAAGTTGTTAATAGTCAATGTGAAACTTCAAGTGCTAGAAATAGTGCTAAACACTTGGTTTCTATTGGTAGATCTAAGAGTAAGACCAAAAGTAGAGCAGAGTTTGACAGTTGGGCTCAAAACATGGATATTGCATCCCCATGTTTGAAGTCTGATTTGGAAATTTACTTGGAAGAAGGGAGGTTAGTTTGTAATGCTGATGATAATTTTGATGCTTTAAAATGGTGGAAGGTAAACACTTTAAAATTCAAGGTTTTTCCTAGGATGGCAAGAGATATATTGTCCATACCTATGAGTATTGTGGCCTTTGAATCAACATTTAGTGTTGGGGGAAGGGTTCTTGACCAGTTCAGGAGCTCTTTGAAGCCTGACACAGTTCAGGCTTTAATTTGCACAGGTGATTGGTTGCGGGCTGAATATAGGATTAAGAAAAACATAATTGTAAGTATTAATTTGTTTAGTTTTTTTTCATAAATAAATACATATGCAAATAATATCATGGATTAACATTAATTGTTTGACAATGTAAGCTGATGAAGATTCAATGCATTAGGTGAGCTTGGAGACTGAAGTGTTGATGCAATGAAGAAATTGATGATATATTGCTGATATTATGATACATTGTTGTTTACATTTCAATTTTTAAATTGAACTGTTGAACTGTTTACTTTATTTACTATTGAACTGTTGGACTTGGACTGTTGGACTTTGGTTATTTTGTTTAGAACTTTGAATTTTCTTTTGAGCATTTTGGAATTTGGTTTATGAAATGGTGCCAAACTACTAGCTTCAGTGCTTGAGTTTGGAATTTGGAGTTTAAATATTTGGCTTGCACCCTTGAGTTGATAATGCATAACCAGCAAGGAAACTAGTTTGGTGTAAAGTTTGAAAAAAAGATAAGTTTCTAATCTTTTTTATTTTGACATTTTCTTTTATTTTTTACAAGTAAGTTTTCAACTTGTTTATAACCCATCTTCTATATTTGCATGATTGAAGCTTTGACTTTGGGCCTTGGATAATTGATTTGCAGAATTACAAATTTGCAGTCATGACTCAATGATTAATTAAGGAAACTAGCTTGGTATAACGTTTGAAAAAAAGATAAGTTTCTTATCTTTTATATTTTGACATTTTCTTTCATCATTCAAATGCCTTCATCATACTAAACTATCACATCTAGAAGACTACTGGTAGTTAGTGAGGATTTTGAACTTGATTTACCCATTCTATTAAATCTCTTTTATTCTTATATACAGCTTCTGGAGAAATTAACATGAGATTAAGAGCAGAGGGTGATAATGGTATATTATCAAACTTGTACTTTCCAGTTATCCTCTCAGGTCTCCTTTTATTTTCTTATAATCATCATGATCAAAGTATGTGTGTTTGGTTACAGAGTGAGTTGTTGCATTAGGTGATAGCATTTAGTGTGTAACAAATGTCCTCTAGATAAGATTGAAATGTCATCAAAAGTTTCACCATATAGCTTTCATCTTTTATGTTTTTGGTATTGTATTTGGTTGCTTCTTTGGTGCTCAGGTCTATTTTCTGCCTATGTCCAGCTGGTGTTACTCTATCATCTGCTAGCTTGTTTGATGCTATTGTTAGTGGGTGCATTCCTGTTATTATAAGCGATGAATTAGAGCTCCCTTTTGAATGAATACTTGATTATCGCAAGGTATGCATGTTAATGTCGTTCTCTTGATCTCTTCTCCCTATTCCCCTGGCTTGAAACAGTTATATTTGATTACTGAGGCATTCACTTTTCTCATACAATGCAGATAGCTTTATTTGTTTATTCTATTGATGCTATGCAACCAGGTTGGCTTTTAACCTTTCTCAGAAAGTTTAGTGTTGCCCAACTTAGAGAAATGTGAACGAATTTAGCCAGGGTTTTTTATCTGCATAAGTTGTAGTTACTGTATTTGCAGTAGTACTACAGTTCAATGTATTAGCAGTAAATGGTTGTCAGTTATATGTTTGAGAATTCCTGCATATTTTTTTTTAGAGTTGATTTACATTGTTTGTCAACATTTTTTTTCTATAGTTATTATCTTGTTTACTTTTTGTGAAAATGAAACCACTTGAAGATTGATTGATTATGTTTGTTTGATTTCAATACTCGAGGGTGGGCACAATATGGTATACAAAGCCAACCTTGAAAATGATCAGGCAGTTGTTGTGAAAGTTTTCAAGACACCTGAAAAATCTTCTTCTTTTGAGAAGTGGAAACTTTAAGTGGTTTAAAACTGAAAACATGGTTCAGCTTATCGGATATTGTTACAGTAAAGAGTTGCAGGCTGTTGTATGCAATCTATTAAAAGAAAGTTTGAAGCAAAAACTGAACCAGCTTGGGTGGACTGAAAGGATGATGATTGCAATTCGTGTTTCAAAGGCACTAAACTACCTCCATTCTTGCTCTCCTCCCATTATACACAGGGATGTTAAGTCATCTAACATTCTTCTCTCAGACAATTGCCAACCCCAAGTAAGTTAAATTGTTGAATTTTCTTCTTTCGTGATGCCTTACGAGTCTTTCTGTTATACAGAGTGAACAAATGCAATGTAACCATTACATGCCTTAATACTATCGATAATTTTACAAATGTTGCAACTTTTCTCTTGTATAAAACTACTTTCATTATTTGCTTTTTTATACCAGAGTTCTAAAACTGTAATGAAAATTCTTAACTGTCAGATTTTGAAGCAGCAATGGTACATCAACAAACTCAACAAGTTTCAGCACATAAGAAGCCAATTAATATAGTTGGGACCTTTGGATACATTGCACCAGAGTACATGATGTATGGCAAAGTTAATGATAAGATTGATGTCTACTTATTTGGGGTTGTACTTTTGGAACCAATCACTGGGAAAGAGGCTATACAAACAAACCATGCATCTAATCATGAAAGCTTAGTACTATGGGTAATATAAGGAAGCATAACTTATGCTAATTTTGAAAAAAAAAATAGTTTTAGAAATCTCAAAGTTCTAAGCATCAATGTGATTTTGACTTGCAGGGAAGATCTCTACTCAGTTCTGGTTTATGTGAACGTCTAATTGATCCTTTCCTAAATGAAAATTACAACAAGGATGAGATGAAAATGATGATGATTGCAGCACGCCTTTGCCCTTTGCATTCTTCTTCAAGAAGGCCAACCATAAAAGGGTAAGTCTTCAACATGTTCATAGTCATCTTTAGTATTTTTACTACTTTTGTTCATCTTATTATACTATAGACCAACTTCCAAGCAAAGATAATATACCTTATCTGTAAATTTATTGTGACTCTTGCAAAAATTTAAGGAAGAAAGAAGTTAGTTGCTTCTAATTAACTATGTTCAACAAATCTTTCTTAGACTTTTTGCCTTCAAATCATTCAAGTATGTATTTTAGTTTGTTATGTGTATTTACAATTCATGTAAAGCACAAAATATGTATTGTTTGGCAGATTATTTGGTTATTGTTGGGAAAAAATACCTCCCAAATACTGTTGTCTTTGATAAATTAAATGGCCAAAAATATCAATACACGCCAAACAGATTAAATTTGCAGTTCCACCAAAATAATAACCACTGCAGGAAATAATGAGAAGAAATAACCAAGCACAAGACACCAAGATTTTACGTGGAAAACCCTCTATAACTAAGAGGTAAAAACCACGGGACAAACTCCGAATAATTCACTAGAATAATATGAGAGAATACAAAGATATATTAATTTGAGTACAAACTCAAATTACTTCACCACAATAACTATGTGATGGAACCCAAATAAAACACCTTTTATTTGAACTATCATTCTCTCTCTTTTGTTTCTTAAGCTTCAATAGAAGCTTTTCTCTCTCCCTCCTTTTCTCTTTTCCTCCCTCGGTAGGAGTATATGAATTTTTGGTGTGTATTTCCTTGGCAACATTGGTGGCCTTTTATAGCAAAACAACATCACCTACTCTATGCTTAAATTCCTCCTTGGCTAGCTACTAGTTGGTGAAAAGAAGAAAAACAAAATAATTTGCCTAACTTCCTAACAAAACAAAACTTGCCTACCCATATTTTTCACATGGGTGAGGATTACTTAACAATCCCCCCTCCGAACCCATGAGGGGAGGTATTCACCATGACCCCGTCACTTGGAGTCGATTCCTGTGTCAAACCCAACTCTTGAAAACCACAACATTTCGTTGTCAACTCAGTAGTAGACAAAACAACACACTTCTACAATTTGGACTGCCATAACACAGCTCCCCCTGCAAAAGTAAACAAATACCCCGAAGTAGACTTCTTCTCTTCGGAACCTGCCATGTCTGCTTCTGTATAACCTTCCAAGACTGAATTTGCACACCAAACCATAGCTCCCTCACTTGGAGCTAATCCCAACGAAGCCTTGACTCAACTCAAGCTTCTTGGAATTCACTTTCTTCATACCGAATTTTATCTCATCGGTATGGTTCATCTCGATGGGAGGATCCAACTCAAACTTGACATATTTATGCTTGCCAAATTCTTTCACAACCGCTTTGTATCCTGGCTGCGAGCTATCATTTTCCTTCTTCACTTTTGGTACCCATTTAAAGCGAAAAGTTTTCTTCTCGTGGTTCTCATGCAAGGCTTTTCTCCCATCTCGCATGGCTTTGCACCACATCCTTTTACACCTAGCTCCCCCATCTTCAACACCTTTCACACGCGTCTGCATCGTGTAAAGCGTGCCTACCTTCTTTCCTCTAGTCACCACTAGAGACCCTTTAGTGAGCTTCCATTGACCTTCACCAAAGGAACTACTATAACCATTCTCATCAAGTTTACCAGTAGACATTAAACTAAGGCGGATACCAAGAACATGTCTGACTTCTCTAAGCATCAACGTATAACCACTGTTAGTCTCTAAACAAATATCTCCAATGTCGATAACCTTGGATGCACTACCATTTCCCATCCGTACATAGCCAAAATCACCACTAGTGTAGGATGTGAAGATCTCACCACGCGAAGTTGCATGGAACGAAGCACCCGAATCAATAACCCATTCATTAACTTGGCACTTGGGTTTACCATCACTAACAATGGCTACATCAACGTCGGATAGATACACAATTGAGTCTTTATCCTCATCTTTTTCCTTAGACTGCTCCTTCTTTAGAAATCTGCACTCTCGCCTTATATGACCCGGACTCTGGCAGTGAAAACAAATTATCTCTTTTCCTCTCATCTTTCTCCTAAATTTGTCATCTTTAGGAGAGTTCGTCTCTCTGTTTTTGCCGCTACTCTGCGTAACAAAAACTTGTGTGTGTGTCTCAAAATTCACACCTTGCTCCTTCCGTCTTGTCTTCTCATTATGAAGACTGTCCTTGACCATCTGCACGGTCAGCTTTCCTTTTGGAGCTGAATTACTTAGAGACACCACCAAAGTCTCCCAGCTATTTGGCAACGAACTGAGAAGAAAAAGAGCCTGAATCTCATCATCAAGATTCAACTTCATGGTGGACAACTGGTTCACCAATCCTTGGAACTCACTCATATGCTCCGACACACTGCTCCCGTCTTTGTACTTCAAGTTCACAATTTTTCGAATCACAAAAGTTTTATTTTGTGCATTCTTCTTATCGTACATAGACTCTAGTGTAGTCCATAAAGTGTGAGCATCCGTCTCCTGCGAAATATGGTGGAACACACTTTGATCAATCCACTGTCGGATGTGACCAATAGTCTTCCTGTTCATCTTTTTCCAATCAGTCTCAGATTTAGCCGCGGGCTTCTTTCCTTCGAGCTCTAACGGATCATACAAATCCTTACAGTAAAGGATATCCTCCATTCTGGACTTCCAGATCGAAAAATTTGAAGAGGTCAATTTAATCATGGATCCACCTGATTCCTCCATAAAATTTATCAAAAACAGCTGAGCAAATAACCTTAGCTCTTTAAACGGATCGTACCAGTTGGCCAGGTAAGTGTAAGTCGGGCGGGAGTCTCTCCGTGCTTTCGCAACGGTGACTAATTAAATAACCACCGTTCTTAAAGGCGTTGCCTTTTGAACCACTTTCCTAGACACCAACGGCGTGAACCAAAAGCTCTGATACCAATTGTTGGGAAAAAACACCTCCCAAATACTGTTGTCTTTGATAAATTAAATGGCCAAAAATATCAATACACGCCAAACAGATTAAATTTGCAGTTCCACCAAAATAATAACCACTGCAGGAAATAATGAGAAGAAATAACCAAGCACAAGACACCAAGATTTTACGTGGAAAACCCTCTATAACTAAGAGGTAAAAACCACGGGACAAACTCCGAATAATTCACTAGAATAATATGAGAGAATACAAAGATATATTAATTTGAGTACAAACTCAAATTACTTCACCACAATAACTATGTGATGGAACCCAAATAAAACACCTTTTATTTGAACTATCTTTCTCTCTTTTTTTTCCTTAAGCTTCAATAGAAGCTTTTCTCTCTCCATCCTTTTCTCTTTTCCTCTCTTGGTAGGAGTATATGAATTTTTGGTGTGTCTCTCCTTGACAGCAATGATGGCTTTTTATAGCAAAACAACCTCACCTACTCCATGCTTAAATTCCTCCTTGGCTAGCTACTAGTTGGTGAAAAGAAGAAAAACAAAACAATTTGCCTAACTTCCTAACAAAACAAAACTTGCCTACCCATATTTTGCACATGGGTGAGGATTACTTAACAGTTATTTGAGGAGCCAAAGCACTGGCTAAAGATGCAGAGAAAGCGAGAAGAGCTCGTGAATGCAATTAGTCTTAAAGCTGAATCGGGGTTATCTAAGTTTGACGACTCAGATTCTATGAAATTGACATCGGGCGGGATAGCGATTATCCTGCGAGCTAGGTAAACAAATAAATTCACAGGAAAGGAAGCAAAAAGAATCACCCTAAACACAGAGATATTTCTCTACTGCTTGAATTATATTTATAAAAAAATAAAAAAAATAAAAAACTTCCCTCATTCAAGCCACAAGCCGGGTTTTATAGCTTAAAGGTTTCCTTATCAAAACATAATAGAATTCCTATAATTATGATAACAAACTCCTAATAGGCAATTTCCTATAACGTAATAATATAAAAGATTTACTTCCTAATAAAAATCTACTACCATAAAAGAATTTACTTTCTAATAATTAATAATTATAATAATAATAACAAATAATAATAACTGAAGCCAAGAATTAGATCCCGAACTCCTAACCCGAAGGAATCGAAGTCGATCCTAAAATCGTCCACCATCCGACCTCGAAGTCCATTACCCGAACTCGAAAAAGTTAACGACCGCTATTATTGCATTGATCCTCCAACTCATGATACTTTAATGCCAACAACGTGTTGTCCGACAACACAGCCTCATCCATATCATCCGACGCAGATCATCCTGCATCAGAAGTCTGAAACTATGTTTACTAATGAGAACTAGTAACTCATTTCCAAATGATCTGACACAATGACAGATCTATGTAGATACCTTAACAATTAAATTTTTTGCAAAGAGGGGGATGTGTATATATGAGATTGGATCAATGTAATGATGTTACTAGAAATTGTATCATAGTATAATTAATATTATAAATTTATCATTGTAATTTTTGTAACACATGTATTTTTATATATAAATGAAATTAAAACTTTTCTAAGTTTTCATTTTTATGTCTCATTTTAGTGTGATCCATCTCAGACTCGAGCTCGAATAGAAAGACTCGCGAATTACTCGTTGTGAAAACGAGTCGAGTAACTTCGAGCTGAGTAGTATCGAGTAATTCATCGAGTCGAACTTGAGCAGCCTTGAAAATTATCAGTTCAAATTCAAGTCGAACATGAACACAAATTTTCTGATCCGAGTCGAGCTTGAGTATTAGGGTAGGTGTTCGGATCGACTCGGGATCATTTTTACCCCTGCGTCAAAAAGTGTCTCACATGATATGTCACCATAATATTGGTTAGGTAAATCTCATATGATTGATTATGTCATAAATTATCATTTGAGGCTCATTTGAGGCCCAAAATTTGAGACCCTTAACATTACTCTATTAAAAATTATGAAACAATAAAACTTATAATGAGTAATACTTTTTAGATTATATTAATTAAAATAAAAAGAATTTGTGTCAATTTTAAGTTTAAAAATCCTTTAAGTTGACTTTAAAAAGTCAAGAATAATCAAATAATATACCCCCTTCGTTCCAAAATTAGAGATACAATTTGACTTTTAAGTCAAACGACTGCATATTAATTCAAAAGTCCTGCTATGTATTGCGATAAATTTATACCGAATTATAATTGCGAAACTTATCAATACATGAAATTTGTATGAATTATAGGAGAGCCCTATTTATTACACATCTATCCAAAACACATTACAAAACACATTACCACTAATACTTTAGACGACTTTCCTGCCTAAAGTACTCACATAATTAATTTAATCTATTATTAATTAGCTTCTTGAAGGAAAAAAAATCTTATTAATTAGAAGCATGTATTATTTTTGGGATGACAAATTTTACAAGAGTTTAGATAAAATTATAAGGGGTCCACTTATTACACATTTATCTAAAAGAATAATCATTAATATTTATCCATGTAACTGACAATCAAAAAATTAACGTAAACAATCACAATATATATCATTTTTCAAAAAAAGAAAAAAAAATTGTTTGATGAGATGCACAAACTGGGCTGGTGTGATATCTATCTGTTTCTATATTCTCTCGTTTATTAATGCATGACAAAATTTGAAGGAGTAAACCAAAACAATCTATTCTAAAATGTAACTTTCTTGAATGAGAACCTAATTTGGAATACCAAAAGCTGATGACTTACAATTAGATATATCTCCATATCATCATAATTGATAATTGATTGAGCACCCACACTGATATACTAGACAAAAAACATTATTTGCAAAATTTTATAGAGTTTAAGAACATATTTGTTTCATAAGAGTTCTTCTACGCGGATATAATAATTGGACATAATAATTAGATATGAGCTCTTTATAATTTTACCTATTTATATTTTAACCCCCTATTTTTTATAATGGGAGATCAAAATACAAATAGGTGAAAATATAAAAAGTTTATGTTCAATTATCATGTCCGCATAAAATTTTTGGTTTCCTAAATTTGTTCGTCCTTTAGTTTGGCCGTGATTACATAATATTCCCTTGGTTCTTTTTTATCAGTCTTTAATTTAGAGAGAAAATTTTGTTTGTTGTTATTTATCGTTGGTTGATTTTATGGAAGAATTAATAACTTATTTTACATATTATCCCTAACATTAAACACTAACTAGTCTCCTAGGCACACACTTACATGTGTGTTAATTATTTTTAAATATTAATAATTAAAAGTAATAAGATAAAAAATAAGTAATAGAAGGAACTTGGGATAATGAAGAGAGAAAGGTAAAAAAAATAATTGATTAATGGACAAATATGAGTAGAAAAGAGGGAGTAGCTAAGAGAAAAATAAGGAAGTAAGTAGATAATGGACAATTTATTTTGAAAGTTATAAGTGAATTTTATCCAAAAGATCAAGTGGCAATTACATAAGAGAGTTAAATTCCGTTAATAACTATGAAATTCTAATTTTTTGAGTTTAAAAAAAAAGATATAACTGGGATTATAAAGTGAAGACACCAAGAGACCAAAAGACCCTACTCTCCCTTTATAATATAGATTTATTTCTTTTTTATCAATTCACTATTTTTTAATAGAGTAATACTGAGATTTTATATGCAATCTAAATTAGATAAAAACATTAACTACATTTCTTTGTTAATGTGCTTACCCATAAAATTAAACCAAAAAAAAAAAAAAAGTAGAGGGAGTAACAAAATTATAACGATAAACTCGAGATAATTATGTCATTTAATACTAACAGTAAAATAAGAGATCACGGGAAATGAGAGATCTCTCGTATTGTGTGTGAGTTATCTCTCAAAATAATATTATTTTGAAAAATTACAAAATACCCTTTTTGTATACTAAATGTGAAGAAGTTTATTTTTACAAAATAATGTCGTTTTTAGGCTATAGTTCACCCAATTATATACATATACATATATATATATATAAGTGCATTTCAAGAGCATACCCCCTTAAATAACATACCAAACATACCCCCCTTTAACGACGGATCGGGCGACGGTTTGATCCGTCGCCATAGGTCCGGTCCGTCGCTATATCCGGTCTGTCGCTAAAAATTTTAGCGACAAACCGGACCTATGGCAACGGACCAAATCGTCACCCGGTCCTTCGCTAAAGAGGGTATGTTTGGTATGTCATACACACACAGTGTGTCCATCACCCTCTTTTTGCCATAAAACAAATTAAAATTTTATTTGGAACAAAAAAAATAAATTTACAAAGTGCAAGTCTGTGTGTGTGCGAGTAATAATTTTGTTTGTCCAAATATGGTAACCCCACTCGATACCTAGAGGCGTACCGTAGTGATTGCTCTTTTAATGGTAATAAATTCTAGACAATGCTGATGTGTTTTAAGGTGCTTACTCACAAAATATCAATTAAAAAGTAATCGGAGTGTGTAACAAAATTATAATGATCAAGTAAGATAATTATGTCATTTTATTCTAAGAGCAAAATAAATTAGATTTTTATTCGGAACGAAAAATAAAAATAAATAAATAAATTTAATTTGTGTAAGTAAGTATTTATTTTTAAAAAATGATATATATTGCGAATGTTTACGACGACCTTTTGATTATGAATAAGTACTAATAGTAATTTATTTAAAAAATATGTAATCAATAAGACTCTCTTAGAATTCTATATCGTTTTAATTCGACACAAAATTATCACAATAAATAGCGGTCATCTCGTTTTGGTTGTCCAAATATGATTAGCCAAAGGCGTACCGTTGTGAGTGCTCTTTAATGGTAATCATAACCACATTCAAGACTTTTTTGCAATGCCAATTAATAATTTTGTGCCACATCATTCATTATGTTGTAGTAGGACTCTCCTTCAAAACCCTATAAAAAAAACACCTTCTTCCTTTGTCAGAATATATCCCCTCTCGAAAATGGAGCACAATGGAAAGCAAGAGCATGCAGCCATAGAAATGGAGACACTCCTCCTTTCAGGAGGAGAGAGAAAGCTCTATGTGAGTTCTCTCTCTCCTCAGCAAATGGAATCGCTCTCGGCGATTTGTGACACCTTCTTGCCGAGCATCAACTTCTCCGATGAGACTACTGATGAATCGGTCCTTGCATTTTTTGGAACTTCAGCTTCCATGGCCGGAACTCCACAGCATGTAAGAACCACTTTTCCTTCTTCATAATATCTATTTATCGGTTTGTTTTTGAGAGAGGGAAATTTATTTATTTCTATTTATTGTTTGTAAATTTTAAAAAAATATTAAAACGATTTAGTTTTTCATATTATCCTTTTGTTAAATTTTAATTTGTTTATCTTTTATTTTTTTAATAAATTTTAGAAAAAAAATATAGAGATTTTATATTCAATTTGGTCAAAATATTAATTATATTTTTTTATATTTGTGTTTTCTAAAACGTTAGGAAGAAAGTAACATAGGAAAACTATGCTTTGGGTATAGGTATTTCTATTGATACTTTACATTAAGTTAGAGATTAGATTGAAATTTTTGTATCTGTTTTTCAAGGTCTTTAATTGATGTCAGCATATTAAATTAACATATATATTTGTCTAACAAAACACAAATAATTTTAAATTTTTCGCTCATTTAATAAATCATCTGAGTCATCCAAAGTTTGACATAAATTTAACCGTTCATTATTTACTCCTTTTTTATATCTCTTTAACTTCTCCAATTCCTAAACTCTCTCACTGCGGTTTCCATTTTTCCTGTCGGAGACTAGAAAGCTCGGCACCTATTTCTCCGGCATCACCACGGATCTCTTCACACGTCTCTCTTTGACACCACAATGCCGGAGGCACGAGTTAACGCTAGTTTGTGTGTGTGTGTATATATATATATATACATACGGCAATATATATATATACACATACGACAAGGATCAGGAGCAGACTGGTATGTTAGTAGATCGGTCTATGGCGACAATTTTTGGGTCTATGTCGACGGTTTGAATCGTCGGCATAGCTATGTATACCTATGGCGACGGTTCAAATCGTCGACATAGACTCAAAAATCGTCGCCATAGACCAGTCTGCTCCTGATCCGGCCCCTATATATATATATATATATATATATATATATATATATATATAAGCAGGATCAGGTCCGGACTCCCAGACCTGATAAAATACGGACCCCAAATTTTTTATTTTTTTTTATTTTTTTTTCAAAACAACTAATAAAAAATGTATAGTTATTTTTTGTACTGAAAAAAATTATTTTTACAATATTTTGGGAATGATTTGGATATATATAACAAACAGTGTTGTACCGACTGTATAACACTGTTTGTTATATGTATCCAAATCATACCCAAAATAGTGTATTAACAAATTTTTTCAGTACCAAAAATAACTATATATTTTTTATTAGTTGTTTTGAAAAAAAAAATTGAATCCGTATTTTGATCAAGTCTGAGAGTCCGGACCTGATCGTGGGCGAATATATATATATATATATATATATATATATATATATATATATATATATATGTGTGTGTGTGTGTGTGTTTAATAATTTTTTGTATTTGTTCAAAGCACACACCGTCACATTCAATTACATTTATTGATGTGACGTATTCCCTCCTCCGTATCCAGAAAAAAATGAGTGAAGAATAAATTGCACGCGTTTTAAGAAAAAAAAATTAAAAAATTGTAAATTTATTTTTTAATAACTTTATAAAATTATATAAAGTGTTGAGTAATTTTATTTTTTTATATTAATAAATTTCACTAAATAATATATTTACCTTTCATTTTATATATTTTATTTTATTTTTTTTAAAATAAAAAATTTATACTTTTAATTATTGTTTTGAGAATGGAAGGAATAATAAACAACAAACTAGCAACGTTACTGTGGCATAGACGTATGTTCTGTCATTATCAGCAGTTCTGTTTTTTTCAGTTCAAGAATATTAGAGTTTGTGACAGCACTTCTTTTTTAAAAAAACAAAAAAAAAACAGTATTTTTTAATTTATTTTTCAGTCACGCATCAAAATTGTTTAGTGTAAGTGCCACTTTCAACTACTTAAACAGAATTTACTCTCAAACGTATACAAGTATTACTCTCTTCGTCTCTTAATATAAGTTATTTTAGAGTTATGTATAAATATTTCAAAAATAATTATATAGTATTAAATATAATATTAATTATTCATATTGTCTTTATATTAAAAAAAGAGAGTGTTATTTATTGGGCAAAAAATAGTAAAAGAACTAAAATTATATTTAATACTTGGGGTAATATTGGAAACTAAGCAATTAGTGTTTACTTGAAATTCTCAAACGTCATATATTAAGAAACAAAAATATTTCTCTAAAACGACTTATATTAAGAGACGGAGAGAATACCTTTTAAACAATTTTTTTTAATCAAAATAGAAGGTGGTGTAAGATTAAAATGTTTGTTAAAGATAGTTAGAGAATGATCGGGTCAAATACTCTTTTCATTTCAAAATTAGAGATATAATTTGACTTTTGAAATTAAACGACGGCATATTAAATTTTAAAATTAGTATGACTCGTAAAAGTTTAGAATAAAATAAATTTTATAATTAATAATTTTTGTTATATATTTTATTGTTATAATAATTGTATCAATTAAAATTAAATAAATTTATATTAATTTAAAATTTAATATGTCGTCGTTTAATTTTAAAAGTCAAATGCATATCTAATTTTAAAATATAAAAAAAATATTTCGAGGTGTTATTTTTAAAATTTTTGCCATGCTAGACCACCGACGTGGGGGCTGGGGCTTAAATTAACACGTTTTATGTTATGAAATGTCTAAACTACCTTTCTCAGAGTGATACATTAATAATGATATTTTGACTTTCTTAAAATTAAAACACTTCGTGGGGGTCAATTTGGAAAAGTACAAAATATTCTTGTATCTAGTCTGTCCATAATTGTATCAAACACGAAAAGAGTAATATTATATACAAATTATACATAAAAAATTATGCACCAAGAATATTAAAATAGGTATTGCATATGAGTAATACATAAAAAATTATAAACAAATAGTATAAAAAAGAAAGATAACGTAGTAACATATCATTGAATATTTTACACAATATTTTATTTGTAAATAATACAGGAGTTTTATTCTCTGTAAATAATTTTTTATGTACAGTTTGTGCACATAGTATTATTCATTGCGTATCAATGAAAATGTGTAAAATATCTACGGGTAAGTTCGTTTTTTATTTTCTCTCTTCTTTTTTTTATACTGTTTGTACACAATTTTTTGTGTATATTTTGTATAATTAACATTACTCATGAAAAAGTACCACGGGTCTTTTGTTAACAGAAAATTACATCTAACTAATTATTTTTGAAATTCAAAATTGAACTCTGACTTTGAGATTTGAATATTTTACATAGTAATTAGACAACTTTTATCTAGTTTATTTAGACAAATTTTAGTTAATTATACAGTACAACATGTCAATGGATAATGAATTTTCACAAGTCATATAATATAATTGACTAAAGTTTTAAATTGTCCAAATAAACTAAACAAAAATTGTCTAGTTTCGTTGAGATTTTAAATAAACCGTGTGTGTGTGTATATATATATATATATATATATATATATATATATATATATATATATATATATTGAACTGGTTTTTGAATGTGCCTACAGCTTGGAGGAATGATAAGTGAGAGGTTGAAACATCCAAGGCTTTGGTTGACAAGATTTACATTGTGGTTTCTATCTACATGGATGGGGACCTTCATACTGTGTGGGAGAGCAAGCTTGAGAAGCCAATTTCCCTATTTCCAGAGATTCTCAGAGGTGCCTTTGGAGAAAAGAGAGCAAATCGTATTGTCATGGTCTCTAAGCTATTTCTCTCTCATCAGAATGCTTTTCCTATCCATGAAGTTTCTTACACTGCTTCTATTCTTCACTCAGGTATCCCAAATTCACTTTTGCCCAATAATTTTACACTTGCATTTTCTTTCTCTTTTCCTGTGATTTAATTAAGTATTATCGAGAGAGTAGAATATATGGATTTGAATTTCGGACAGTTACAAATTTTATTCGAAATGCAATTACTCTCTGTACTATATCAATGCTATTCGTTTTTATTATATTGATTTTCCGAATAAATCATCTATTTTGAACTGTTTGAAAGTATATAAGTTTTAAAATATTTATGTGTGTTTGTATGTACGTGTGTATTAAACATGATTATTCTTTTTCCTAAATTATGAATTAGGCAAATTAGATCACTTAGTTTGAAACTTATAGAGCTCGATTTGTTTTAGCTCAAATGGAGCTTAATTAAAAAAGAATTCATCAACGGACTAATTTATTCATTTAAAAAATTGAGATATATTTGTAAAAAATTTCTTTTAATAAAATATTTTTTTAATTTATCCTTAAATTGACTAAAAATGTAATAGTGATAGTATAATAATACTCAATAAATTATATAAATAAATAAAAACGTAATGACATTTTCAAACTTTAT
Source organism: Aralia elata (assembly GCA_034770075.1). Lineage (NCBI taxonomy): Eukaryota > Viridiplantae > Streptophyta > Magnoliopsida > Apiales > Araliaceae > Aralia > Aralia elata. Next base: position 1,046,719 of record JAVJAP010000013.1, read on the forward strand.
TTCACTTTAAAAAGTCTAAAGATAAAATTAAACGTCTAATTTTCAAACTAATAAATCTATCTATATATATATATATATATATATATATATATATATATATATATATATATAGGTTCTCTCCGACGGACCGGCTGTAGCGACGGTTTTTTTTCCGTCGCTATTGTTATATGGCGACGGCTCACATATGTGAACCGTCGCCACAGACCTATAACAACGGAAAAAACTGTCGCTATAGCCGATCCGTCGACGGACCGGTCCGTCAAAAAACCGGCCTCTATATATATATATATATATATATATATATCTAATTTTAGAACTACAAATTAACATACATGTCCTACGTACAACAAAATTGATTGGATGATAATATGAAAAGTCATTACTCATTAAATAAGAATTTGAAAGAAAGCCAAAAAAAATAATTTTATTAAAATTAGTTGCGCTTCCCAACTATATTAATGCACTGACTGTCCAACTTCTATAAAGTGGATGGTACGTGCAGTACAACTTGTGGCTGCAGGAAGATGTCATTTTATTTGTAGAAAGAAAGGTTTAATGCATGCAGACAATGCAACTAATTCAAGTAGTTGGCCGTGAGGGCCTCCTTTGCACCCAAAAAAAAAAAAAAACTAATTCAATTAGTACATAAATCCCTCCGTCTCTCTCATATCATTGTATTCTTCTTAAACCTTCTTTTCCTTTTCTCTATGCAAACACGTCGGTTTATATATATAGTTAAATTTTAAATATTTTTGATAATTATTAGAAAAAAATAATGATTTTAGTACAAAAATAATAAATTATAATTTTTATAACTTGACAAGAGTTTAATAAGTTTTTCAGTCATTTAATTGTTTTTAAAATGTCAAGTACACAATTTAAGATGATCAAAAAACATATTTATGTATATAAGTATATATTTTAATTAACATTCTTCGTATGTGCTCCCTCTGACTCTAAAAAAATTGACTTAAAATTGACTTTATTTGATTTTAAGTCAATTTAATTATTTTTAGAATTAAAATTTACACTGTTTTTTTTATTATAAATATTAGTGGAGGAACTATAATCATAAGAAAGTATATCGAATTTATTACCAGTTTTAATTTTTGTGAGTATAAATACACAAATAAATTTATTTAATTCTTAATTTTAAAATTGAACAATTTATTCAGAAAATTCAAAACTAAGCAAGTTTTTTCTTTATTTTAAATTAATTATAAATAAATATACTTCAATGTATGGTTACGTGTTAAATATGTAGGTCTAAGGAATCTTGTAACAATTTATAACGTAGGGTCCTTCATTTAGATTTGTAGGAGTACCACAAGAAACGAGTGATTCGAAGTACAATTATTTCCAATTATAGACTGCAGTATAATAATCCTATTTTTATAGTAGTAATGGTAACTATCGTAAACTATTTAAAACTTGTTGTTAATTATGAATACGTTGTTCTAAAAGTTTTTAATTTATTGTGAAATGTCTCTGTGACAAATATTGGCCTGCATTTTTGCTAGTGCATAATTAGTTGTTTCACTGGTATTTAATGAGGTTATTTAATAAGTACCAGGAGGCAGTACCTTTCACTAAAGTTTCATTGTTTTGGTAAGTACATCCTCATACATCTTAATTAATTCACAATTTATTTTTATTTTTTGACTTTATGGTGGAGTTTAAAGACAACTAAGTTGCATGCATGTCAAGTTCTCCATTACTTTTCATGTACAATTTGTAACTGAAGCTTTTCCCATTAATTTTGCAGGTAGATGAAAAAGAGGAGAACCTCTCATGGAAAGCAATAGATTACTGTGGACCTGATCCAGACTTCAAAAACAAAATAAAACACCAACAACAATCAAATACTCAGAAAAATAAAATGTCCACAAATCCAAGCAAAGAAGAACTCGTGGGACCGCTATACAAAGGCCTCATCAATCCAAAACAACCACAAAAAGTAGTCGTAGAGGCTCTACGGAACTCCGGTTTTTCAGTCTCAATTTGTCATAAAAAATGCACAAAAGTTCAATCCAAGTCTCTGCAGCCATCTTTAGTGATCAAATGTGATGTAGTTGTAGTCGGTTCCGGCTCCGGTGGAGGTGTAGTTGCCGGAGTTTTAGCAAAATCTGGCTACAAAGTACTCGTTGTCGAAAAAGGAAAATATGTTGCAAGAACAAATCTGTCCCTTCTTGAAGGTCCGACAATGGATCAAATGTACCTTGGCAGTGGTTTACTAGCAACTAAGGATATGGGGGTTGTTATTCTTGCTGGGTCCACTGTAGGCGGTGGGTCCACCATAAACTGGTCGGCTTCGATTCGAACCCCACAACATGTACTTAAGGAGTGGTCAGAATGTTATCAGCTGGAATTATTTGAGAGCAAGTTGTATAGTGAAGCAATGGATATTGTTTGTGAAAGCATGGGAGTTCAATCTAAAATCGATGATGAGGGGTTTAATAATATGGTTTTGAGAAAAGGGTGCGAGGAATTAGGGTATCCTGTGAAAAATATTCCTCGAAATTCGCCATCGAATCATTATTGTGGGTGGTGTTGCCTTGGGTGTAAAGATGGGAGGAAAAAGGGTACTTCAGAGACTTGGCTAAAGGAGTTGGTGGATTCGGGTAATGGCGCGATTTTGGCAGAATGTGAGGCGATGGAAGTGTTGCATACGCGAAAGCAAGGAAGGAATAGAAGTATTGCAACAGGAGTAGCAGTACAGTTTGAATATAATGGGGTAAAAGAAATTTATATAGTTGAATCTAAGTTGACTGTTGTGTCATGTGGAGCGCTCTGTACGCCTTCGCTTTTAAAAAGAAGTGGATTGAAAAATTCGAATATTGGCAAAAATCTTCATCTGCATCCGGTGGCAATGGCTTTTGGCTATTTTCCTGAGGATCCAATTTCCGATATTTGGCCAGAGGCGAAGAAAAAGAGCTATGAAGGAGGGATTATGACTGCAATGTCTACTGTTGTTGGAAACTTCAAAGGGTCGGGTTATGGTGCAGTGATACAAACACCAGCATTGCATCCTGGAATGTTCTCTGTTTTGATGCCATGGCTTTCGGGTATCAACCTTAAAAGGCGAATGTGTAAGTTTTCAAGGACTGCACACGTGTTTGCATTGGCACGAGACAAGGGTTCGGGGGAAATCGTCTCGCCTAACTCGATTAGTTATCGGATGGATGAAACGGATGAAAAGAATTTACAGAACGGATTGGAGAAGGTATTGAGGATATTGGCAGCAGCAGGAGCAGAAGAAATAGGAACTCATCATTGTAAAGGAAAGACCTTGAATGTGAAAAAAGTGAGTTTTCGTGAATTTGAGAGGTTTGTTAAAGAGGAGAGTTGTAGGGCGTTGAGAGATCTTTCGACGCCTATTTGCTCAGCACATCAAATGGGGAGTTGTAGAATGGGGGTTGATCCAAAGAGCTCAGCAGTGAATTCCATGGGGGAAACTTGGGAAGTGGAAGGACTTTATGTAGCTGATTCTAGTATATTTCCAACTGCCTTAGGTGTGAATCCGATGGTTACCATTCAGGCCATCGCTTATTGCACTGCACAATCTATTCTTGAGTCACTTAGGAGGAGGAAGGACAAATAACAGAGATCCTGGTTGAAGACAATTCAAAATAAACGGTTCATTTAGGCAATTTATATAAACAAGTTTCATTTTATATAGCGAGATTTGTATTTCAGACGACCTTTGTTATACAAGTATTATACAAATGTAACTCTCTACTATATAACATAAAACTTGATCTATCCATAAAACTATTAGTTTGAAAAGTATAGTACTTCTATGTGTAATGGATTCTAAACTATAATCAGCAAGAAACTGTAAGTTTGCCACACTATAATATATCATACATATCTAAAGATATGAGTACTTTTTCGGTATAACATGTCCTAAAAAAGGAGAGTTAATTTAAAGGAAAGGGTGAGAAAGAAAACTAGAAACATTATCAAATTAACTTTTTTTTAAAAGGTATAATTATCATGAATGTATACAAGAAATTCAAACTAAATTTACCATTCTTCTTAAAATAGACATGTAATATAACATAGTGCTAAATATGCATGGGTGATGCATAGTGCTAAACATGCACGATTGACGCGTAATGCTAATATAAACATGCACCAGAACGTGTAGTGCGAATTGCACTGACAGATCAAATATATACTGTAAAACAATAGTATCAAACTTTTGGTGTAATGATACAGAAAGTAAAAACATGATACGATTAATATCCCACTAATAGCTGTGTGTTACCGCTGGCAATTTTGTCTACCAAGATCTAACTTATGTAGTAAAATAATTGGAAAATTATTATGTAAATTAAAGAAGAATTAAGAAGATATCACCAATATGAATTGAGACGTGCATAGAATACCGTTTTTAAGGATAATTTCTGCCCCTCCGATCTTGTATATCAACGGTACAAAAGGTCACAACGGATACCCTCAAGGATTCATCAACAATTTCGTCTTATCTAATGTGCACTCAAATAGAGAATGTGACTTGAATAGCCCGTTACTTTTCTTTAGATTTTTGAAACATATAGTTAAAGAAAGGTATTGTAGTGCAATACTTTTTATGGAGCAGAAGACATCCTAAAAATGTATCTAAGAAGAAAATAGTTTTATATATAAAAGATGAAGTTGTCTGTTATTCTAATTGAAGGGATTTAATACATGTATGCTAGCATGAGTTTACACATTCGAGAACCAAAAACATACCTCTTGAAGCGTATTAAATTTCGGTGCGGAAAATCTCGAACAAATCCACGACCCAATGACGTCTCTGAATTACAATCTTTGTGAGATGAAAACGGAGATTAATTCCACGATCCGTTCAACAAGAATTTACAGAATATTGGGAGCTCAATATTTTTGCAGTATATTCTCAACTTAGCAATCTGATAAGTTTTCTCTATTTCTTCTTCCGTGTATTTCTACCACTTAACCAATGATCAGGCAAATCATTTATTAAGCAAAGAGAGAGCATGTGGACTCACAGGTGAAAATAGGAAAATGCATGAATCAAAGAGAAAAAGGAGACAAGCTTTAAACATGTTGGCCATGTTAATCAAGGAGACCCCATGGGTGTCATTCACCAAAATAATGGTGTTGTCCACTACCATTATCCAACATCTCCCACTCACCCATGGCGAGGATGATGTAATCCTCATATCTGCAAAAATATATAGCTCAAACCAGAAACTTGTAAATCTTCAATTGCCAGATCGTGCGACCGCTGAGTTCACCTGCAATGCGGGAGCTTTATATCAAACCCGTTAAGGCCAACATAAAGACATCTACCCTTTTAAAGAAAACAGTATGGTAGCTCTCACGCCAAACTCAATTAGTTCACGTGGATGCTACAACCCATAAACTCAGAGTACTCCAGACACATTTGATTTTCACAAGGTCAAGCATCTCTAATCCCTCATAGAGTCATACTTAACCACCTTTGGGCCCATGTCCATTTCGTATCTCACTTATTACTATATCGCTATCAAAGCGCCATAGTTGTCAACAATAAGTCCAGAACGAGGTGAAATCAAATTGTCTTCCCTTTGCCCTAATACTACTCAGATATGAATTAACTGTTTTCCCAGAATCGGTCCTTATTGTCTCATCAATCCTGACCGTAGGAATCGAAACCAAAGTAGCAACATCAATCCATATCTTTGTAGTATAGTCAAAGATCACAAAGAGCACTAGATGTAGGACTAACAATCCTGTCCTACTAGACTCACATGGTGAGGAAATAGGGATTCATTCTCTCACCTCCATTGCATGATCGCTTAGCTCATGTAACTCTCTCACAACATACTATTTTATAGCCTTGTTGTGCGGACCTTAGTCTAGTCACTCCTAGAGTGGCTAACTCGAACATTTCAAATTGCTTGCTTTTCAAAGTGCCACATTTGAAATTTCGTGTACGGTTATCATGTTACGACAGACAATCTCATCTATATGAGCATATGTCTTCTAGTCATGCTGTACGGATCTTAGATTGCTCGCTTTCCCAAGCGCCAACTCTGAACTTCACATCCGGCTATCAGTACAGGTTTATATAGATGGTGGGACATCTTATATTTGGTTAACTTAATTAACCTCATCTTGGCACATGCCAAGGTGACATTATGTTCATTTTGCTCGCTACTAAGCGCCAATTGATTGCTTATCCAAAGCATCAATAGCAAATGAACTATCTTAACCTTGCTCGCTTTTCAAAGTGTCAAGGGTGATTGCTCATGTGAGTAAGCCAATCAACCTGTTGGCATATATTTAGTGTGTGCATATCCAATATGCATAATAACTGTGTGAACTAATAATATTTATCATGTGCGCTATCACAGTCATAAGTGGGAGCAAATGAATGTAGCATATATGATAAATGTCTCGAAACAATAGTGAATATCTCAAATACAAGCCATACAATGAGTGATATTCTAGTAACAAAGAAAGTACATCAAACCTTACGAAGGCCTAACGAACTAACATGCCTACAGAAGGCATCTTTCGGAATAGGCTTCGTCAAGGGATCCGCTACTATAAGGTCAGTGGGCATGTACTTCAATACCACCTCATTATTTGCTATATTCTCTCTAATAAAGTTCATCCTCAGGTCAATGTGCTTCATCCTACCGTGATACTTAGGGTCCTTAGTGTAATCTAGGGCCGCTGTACTATCACAGAAAACAGTAACGGGGTCTGAAGCATTAGGGATGACCCCAAGATCCTCGAAGAATCTTCTCAGCCACATAGCTTACTGAACAGCTGATGTACATGCTACAAACTCTGACTCAATTATCGAAAGAGCAACGCAAGTCTGTTTCTTGCTACACCAAGTGATGGCGCCACCATGTAGCAAGAATGCATATCCTGAGGTCGACTTGCATATTCCCTGGTTACCTCCCCAACTAGCATCGGAGTAACCAATCAATCGCAGGTCCGGTCCTCCATAGCACAACATGTAGTCCAAAGTACCCTTCAAATATCGCAAGATTCTTTTGATTACTTCCAATGAGCAATTCTAGGGTTTGACTGATAACGGCCGAGATAACCAACTGCATATGCTATATCAGGCCGAGTACACATAACTGCATGCATTAGCTTTCCTTTAGCATTGGCATACAGGTAATGAGACATTTTCTTAATTTCTTCGGGAGAAGTAGGGCATTGTTCGGGTCCAATGGCGTCGCTATTAGCGATAGGAGTGTCTATGGGTTTGCAGTTGCTCATCTGGAATTGCTCCAGAACCTTCTTAAGGTAAGTCTCTTGAGACAAACCAAGAAGCTTTCTTGAGCGGTCTCTATAGATCTTAACTCCAAGAACATAAGTTTCTTCTCCCATGTCCTTTATTTCAAAATTAGAGGACAACCACCCTTTGGTAGCGACAATTATCTCCTTATCATTCCCAAGTAGTAGAATGTCATCGACATACATCGATAGGATAATGAATTTATCTTTGGACCGTTTGATATACACACAATGGTCTTCTTCGATCATCGTAAACCCATCACTAATGACGGCTCGATGGAATCTAAGATACCATTGCCTGGAAGCCTGTTTCAAACCATAGATAGAACGTTTGAGGTTACAAACTTTGCGCTCTTGTCCTTCCACGATAAAACCCTCTGGCTGATCCATGTATATTTCCTCAGCTAAATCTCCATTGAGAAAAGCTGTCTTCACGTCCATTTGATACAACTCTAAATTCAAATGCGCGACAATCGCTAAAATGAGGCGAATTGAGGCAAACCTTACAACTGGTGATAAGGCTTCCTCGTAATCAATTCCCTCTTGTTGGGTGTAGCCCTTGGCTATAAGATGAGCTTTGTACCTTTCAATGGAACCATCCGCCTTGCGTTTGACTTTAAGAACCCATTTATTCCCAATAGCCTTTCGCCCTGGTGGAAGGTCAACCAAATCCTAGACTTGATTAGTCCTCATGGACTCCATTTCATCTTCCATTGCAATCATCCATTTATCACTGACAACAGATGATAGAGCATCTCGATAAGATCGAGGTTCCTCCTCTTCCCGCGTATCAGCCACAAAAGCATTCCCCTCAATCTCAAAGAGACGACGTGAAATGTTACCTCTTTGACTTCTACGTATTTGAGGAACAAGAGACTCTTTATTCGATGGAAAAGAACTACTCGAAGGTATGTCACTCCCACTATCTACAAAAACCTTAGGAGTCACTCCCACTATCTACAAGAGCCTTAGGAATATTCTCTTCGGTCTTTACTGTACGATTTGGGGTGCCTAAATCTTCCTCCATCTCATAAAGGTTCATCTCCTTGCTCACATCACCTCTATTCGGGAAATGTTTTTCAAGGAAATCCGCATCTCGTGACTCTATCTCGGACATAGTCCCATCAGGCTGCTCTCTAACAAACACATAGCCTTTGGAGTGTTCAGAATACCTTACAAAGATACACTTCTTACCCATCGGGCCCAACTTTCTATGTTGATGAGAAGTGTTGTGTACGAAAACTACTGATCCCCATGACTGCATATGGCCCAATTCGGGCTTTCTGCTGGTCCACATTTCATATGGGGTGGACTGTACTGATTTTGAAAGCACACGATTAAGTATATACGTTGAAGTCAACAATGCATCACCCCAATAAGAGATAGACAAATTTGCTTGCGCCATCATAGATCTAACCATATCTAATAATGTCCGGTTCTTCCTCTCCCCCACACTATTCTGTTGTGGAGTTCTAGGGATTGTCAGTTGCCTGATTATCCCTTTTTCTTCACATAGTGCTTTAAACTGATCGGACAGATACTCGCGGCCTCGGTCAGTTCTTAGTGCCTTAACACTTTTGTCTAACTGTTTCTCAACCTCAATTAAATAACGTCTAAAGCACTCTAATGCCTCAGACTTATGAGAGATCAAGAAAGTGTACCCGAAGCACGTATAGTCATCTATCATTGTGAGAAAGTAAGAATGTTCATACCTTTCTTTCACATTTATAGGGCCACAGATATTTGAGTGAATGAGTTACAAGGGTGTTTCTGCCCTAGTAGCTTTACCAAATGGTTTTCTAGTTGATTTACCTGCTAAACAATGTTCACATGTGGGTAGATTGACCTTAGCGAGTGGACCTAAAAGACCTGCTTGAGCTAACCTAGCCATTCTATCCTGTCCAATATGGCCTAATCTAGCATGTCATTGAATTGAACTATCATGATCATTTTCAACAAGTAATGAATAAGAATCATCACTATTAATACTATAATCAATAGTATTCAAAACCATAAAACTATTTGATACAAAACCATATCCAACAATATTCATCCCAAATGAAATTATTACAGAATTATTCTCAAAACCAACAGAATATCCCAAACGAAGTACTGATAATACAAAAAATAAATTTTGTCGGACATCCGGCGCATAAAGTACATCACATAGGATCAATGTTGAGTATCCTCGCATTTCCAGTTTGTAAGTGCCAGTGCCTAGCACATCCACACTGGAATCGTTCCCCATGTATACTTTTCTGCCAGCCGGAATGCGGCGGTATTCCACAAAGCCATTCCGATCTCTAGGTATGTGGTTCGTTGCTCCGAAGTCTACAATCCACATATGGAGAGAATGAGCAACAGAAACAGTACTTGATACTAAGCACATAGATAGATTAGGACTAGGAATTACCTTCTTCGGCTTAGTGCATTCACGAGCGAAGTGTCCCGCCTTGCCACAGTTGTAGCATGCCATCTTTGCCTTGTCCTTCTTACCAGATCCTCATTTGCCTCTTTTCCGTTTGCTGACACCACCACTCGCAGCCCCTTTAGGCGCAGTGGTATTAACAGATTTCTTGTTCCCCTTCTTGGGTTTGGGCCTCCAATGAGGGTTTGATTCAGCTACATATGCCCTGGAGGATTTGACAATCTCAAGGCGCTCAGCCTCAAGTTCCAGGTGACGACGAATATCATCAAAATTCTTGATATTCTCGTTATGGGTCATGTTCGCCCGCATATGTTCCCAATTGTCGGGAAGTGAGCGAACCACTGCAGAAATCTGTTGTTCGTCCGATAATTGAGTCCCACCGGTTTTTAATTCTCGGATCATATTGGCCATAATTCGAAGGTGTTGTTTCATAGTGTTATTATCATGTTTTTTGTAACCATTGAATCTAATGGATAATTCCCTCAACCTTGTCAATGAGGTGCCACCAAACTTAGCTTTGAGAACTTCCCACATCTCGTGTGCAGTAGAGTATTGTTCATACTCAAACAGAAAGTCATTGTTTATGCAGCTCAACAACGTTATGCGAGGGATACGATCCTTTTTGCGCCAACTTTCGAAGGTTGTAACCTTGATTGGATCATCTGCATTGTCACCCTCTAGTTTTACCATTTTGGACAACAGGGTTTCTTCAACCTCTTGCTCTTCCAAGACCATCCTGACTTTTCTGTGCCACACATCGTAGTTATCTTCGTCTAATTTGTTTCCGTGATTAAGATTTGCGATAATGTGCTTTGAAGCCATTTCTGTTGAACTAAAAAAATGAGAATTAATAAGAGATATTTATTGTTCACCACAGTATATTAAAAACATCTTTGCCGCATGATCTAAATTAACATAAAAATAATGTGACATAAATATAGAAGGGAGACTTCGCCAGGCTTTGGAATCACAATCCACAGGAATGCCCAATTATTTAAATTTAATTTTTCAGCGCATTAGACGTGTAATTTAGAGAATAATTTAATTAAATTACTACCATCTAAATTACTCCCACTAGAAACAAGTGTACATGTGTAATAATAGCATGATAATTTAATCCCAAGTTCTAACAATTAATATTCCAAAAATATTAACAAAAGGAATCAAATTATAGGCTATATTAATCAATTAATATACCAAGTATGTTATAAACACATGAAAAAACTTTCAAAAAAATTTTAACAGTAGATTATCACAATAAAACATTACTATAATTTTTCTGGAATTTTCTGATAATTATTCTAATTATTACAATTAATAAACCATAGTATAATTAAATTAGAAATTAACAAAAACATCTAATTATAATAATATTCCAAAAATTTCAGTGGAAATATTAATAATAACCCAATTAAAAAATCTGTAATTTTTTCAGAATTTTTTGACCAATAAAACTATTTTATAATGAATTTTCATTAATAAAACAATTAAATAAATCAATTTTTGGAATTAAAAAATATTTTTTTAAAAAAAATCAGAAACGGGTCATGCGCGCGGGTCAAACGCGGGTCGAACCGCGGGTTGATTCGCGGATCGGACAAAGACCGCGGGTCAAACGGGTAACCCGGTCGGTCCATGGGTCAACGGATCTGGGTCGGTGCAAGCGTGCGGGCCAACCTGTTAGCGCGTGCAGCACTCGCGCCAGCTGCAAATGCAGCCGCGCATGGCGCGCGCGCCCGTGAGCGACAGCGGCGGTCAGGCACGCGTGAGGCTCACGCGCCGCCTTCCCGGCCTCCTTTCGTGACGCGATTTTTTCTTCTGTACTCAATTTGATGTGCTGAGTCTATTGGTATGCTCAAACAACATTTTGTGAGCTTCCATATAGCGCGTGGGATGAACGGGAATCTCACCGAGAGTGGGATTCCACTTCTTCTTCAACCTCCAGCCATCAGTTAATTACAAAAATACCATTTTGCGATCCAAACTTCAAAAGGTCATATCTCTTTCAATATTTATCCGTTTAATGCGTATAATATGTTGTTGGAAAGCTTACAACACGTACTACGCATACGTATCAACATAAATCTAAACGAATAAATATACATAAAGTTATGGCTACTCAAAGTGTTCGGGTTGATAATATTTTCAAGCTTTTTAAACATTCATCAATGGAGTTTTGTGTAAACTACATACATGGCATACCTATGATCTAAATACGCATGCTCTGATACTAATGAAGGGATTTAATACATGTATGCTAGCATGAGTTTACACATTCGAGAACCAAAAATATACCTCTTGAAGCGTATGAAATTTCGGTGCGGAAAATCTCGAACAAATCCACGACCCAACGACGTCTCCGAATTACAATCTTTGTGAGATGAAAACGGAGATTAATTCCACGATCCGTTCAACAAGAATTTACAGAATATTGGGAGCTCAATATTTTTGCAGTATATTCTCAACTTAGCAATCTGATCAATTTTCTCTATTTCTTCTTCCATGTATTTCTACCACTTAACCAATGATCAGGCAAATCATTTATTAAGCAAAGAGAGAGCATGTGGACTCACGGATGAAAATAGAAAAATGCATGAATCAAAGAGAAATAGGAGACAAGCTTTAAACATATTGGCCATGGTAATCAAGGAGACCCCATGGGTGTCATTCACCAAAATAATGGTGTTGTCCACTACCATTATCCAACATTAATTTTGAAACAGAAGCCAACCATATACCTCTATTGAGGGAGTAGTAGTCCATCTTTTATATCATGCATGACTGATGTATTGATATAGCCAAGATAAGTTTTGCAACGATTATAATAAAATTAAGGTAGTAAACATGGAAATAATCAGTTACTCAATTAAGGAAAATAAATCACATTGATTTTGTAATGGAAGGAAATCAATTTTATAACTCAAATAATATAGTGACAATAAAGCGGAATAATTAACTTGACTTTGAAATTCCTTACAAATTTCATAAAAAATCTAGCAATATATCCCTCACAATTTCAAAGACAAGTATTAAAAGACATATGAATAAAAATCAAGAAGTGAAAATGCAATGCATAAGTATTGGTGCATTTTGGGTTATGAACCAATATATAGAATAAATAAGGCTAAATTCATAGGAAATAGGTGAAACAATAAGTTTCTATGAACCACATTCCTTTCAAATGAATTTAAATACTTATCATTCACATTACAATTTTGAAACAAGCTTGTTCAACGCGATTAGGCACATTTTTGGCCATGTGCCAAATCCTGATTTCATGAGAGCTTTAAAGAACCTGCCTAAGTTTTCACTGAGGCGGCCTCACCTTTACTCTCACACATTATTTTTCATCAAGTATGTTTTGTAGCTTACCACACTATCCAACATGGACTATGAAAACATTAAGAGCTTAAAGCTCAAGCCTTATTCGCTATAAATGTACTAGCATACACTATAGGGTTGGACATAAAATATAAATATAAATTAGATAGTGTCACAACGATCAACTCGTGACTTGTTATTACCCATATGAACCTAATTCCTAGGATATCCATTCACATAGGTTGGGTTAACATCATTGTTGACCTTTGTTCTAGGCATAATTCCCATCCCCCTCGATGTAGTCTCTACAAACCTTTTAGTAAGTGATTTGGTCAAAGGGTCGGCTAAATTCATTTTCGACCTTACATACTTTATAAATATTACACCATCATTAAGCAGCTGCCGAATATTTTTATGCCTTAAGTGTATATACATATTATTGTCATTATGAGTTTGATTTAAATCTCGACCGATTGCGGCTTGACACTCACAACACATAGACATAGATGGAACTAGTCTCTTCCATAAAGGGATATCTACTAATAGGTTTCTCAATCAATCAGCCTCAACACTTGCCAAATTCAAAGCAATAAACTCAAATTCCATAGTGGAACGAGCAACACAGGTCTGCTTGGTTGATTTCCAAGCGACAACACCACCGCCGCCACCAAGGGTGAATACAAATCCACTCATAGATTTAATCTCATTTAAATCAAAGATCTAGTTAGCATAATCAGTGTGTACCCTTCAAGTACAGATGGATAACATGTAAACAATATACCATAATTCATAGTCCCTTTTAAATACTTAAGCACTTTAGAAATGGTTATCCAATGCTCATCATTAGGATTATGTGTATATCTACTCAATTAATTTACAGCATATTCAATGGTCAGGTCTCGTGCGGTTTGAAAGAAATCCAAGATTACCAATAATTTGTGCATACTCATTTTGTAACACACTTTCTCATTTATTCTTCTTTAAAGAAATGTTATGATCATAAGGTGTGCACACAGGTTTGGAATCACTACAAAAAAATGGGGCTTCAGCAACAACCGATTTTCGTTGCTAAAGGTGTCAAATTTCGTTGCAAAAAGGTTTTGGCAACGACTTTACTGTCGTTGCGTCTTTCGTTGCGCAATGAGCGTTGCTAATTGTTCCGTAACGAACGTATTTTTTTCGTTGCCAAAAGGAATATATTTTGCAACGAAATTTGGCTTTCATACAGAGACATCGATCCTTTAGCAACAAAATGAATTGTTACAGAATAATTAAAATTTCGTTGCTAAAAATCCCATTTCGTTGCAAAAGCCTGCTAATTGGCAACGAAATGAACTTCTTTTTTTTTTGCAACGCCATGCATTTTCGTTGCAATTGACACCATTGTGCAACGACATTTTTCGTTGCAGTAAATTATGAAAATTGTTGCCTAAGCTTGCTTTTGTTGCGGAATGTAAACTTTTTAGCAACGATTTTCGTTGCTAATTATATTATTCGACGACATTATGCTGAATCAGCAACGAAAATGTTTGTTGTTGGTTATTTTTCAATAGCAACGAAAGTCGTCGATTAGCAACGACATTATATGTTGTCGTTTCTTTATATGTGCAACGAAAGTTGATATGATTTGCAACGATAAAAATTGTTACCTTTTATTTTTGTATTAGCAACAATATCCTCTCCGTTGTTATTAGGTTAATTTTTCGTTGCCAAATATTATATTTTTAATGCCATTAGCAACGAAAATTTGTTGCTAAATGTATAAAAAAATTATTGCTATATTAAAACTTGTTCAATGCTTTGGTAACGAATTATATTGTTGTCAAATCAAAATTTGACATTCTTTTTGTGTACCTGGCTGGCTCAATGTCCCCATTGCAAATAATGGCAAAAATACAAAAAACTAAAATATTATTAACTTAATAAAATCATCCACTACATAATCATTTATTATCTTTACAATTAACCATCTAAAGCTACCACAGTTCTTCAATCAAAGTATATATCTATATATATAGAGAGTACACTTCATAATTTCGTCCCTTGTCTTCCGTAAACGTAGCACGAAAATTTGATACCCAGTATTATAAATCATACAGTGATGATGATATGCAGCATTCTTGAGCAGCGAATCCTTTCATTAGGTATTCCCCGGCACCACTGACACAGCTACCAACTATGAAAGGAGAATCAAATGGACCCTTTGTGGACGCCCAACAACCAGCACCATACATTGCTGCTAACCCCACACGCCCACTAACCTATAATTAATATGTTTGGGATACCTTTAAACATTCAAGTAAATGATGATCAAGTATTTAAAAGTCATATCTACACAAAAACATATGGACTGATGGACAATTCAGTTGGAACAAGTTATGTAGGCAATTGTTCTGAACAAACTATTTAATAAATAAATAAACTTAAAGTGGCAATACTGTTTAAGTGATAGAAACCCTGATAATGAGGGACGTTTAAATTATTGGAATTTGTGATGACCTCAATGACGCATCAGGTTATACACTAGTTTCTTAGTATTTCAATATCTGGTAAGTGATGTATTAGTTTCTTAGTTTCCAGTATCACCCAATCGTTGTCAACTGATCGAGTGCTGAAATTATATGTTGTGTGAGCTTCTTGGTTACAAGGGTACCCAAACATGGGAAGCTTAAGGGGAGTTCCTTTTCTAGGAATAACTGAAGAGGCTGATGAGATAGCATTTCCAAGATTATATATATTTCACTCTGTTTTCACTCCTTGAATATGATGGTCCTTGTTCTTCAACAGAAAAAGATTTTTTTTCGTGAGTACAAAAAATATTAAAAAAGATTTTATTAGAAGAATAATGAGATTACAAGCCAAAGGAGTGAACTGCAAAATATCACCTTCAATGCAACACCACCACTTGATGCTCCAGATGCAATGTGTCCTTCAGTGTCAACACAAATAACTCCAACAGTGTCCATGATGCAGTCCTCTTCCAATGCAATTAGTCTAGAAGACTGGCCACTAACCCCATTTTGCTTTGAAGCATATTTGGAATTTGCTACCAATTTTTAATATGAAGTGTAGTTAGAATGATACAACATAATATCTGATTTCAAGCATCAAAAAACAAACAGCGAAAGGCTCCCGAGTTATGGCTTAAATTGAGATAATCTAGCTACAATCTTTACCACAAGTTATTGATGAAACATAATTGGTTTACTCTTAAAATTATATGTCCAAGGTAGGGAAGGTAACTTCTAAGAAAGGGGCATTTTTACAACTAACCACCTACAAAATATATCGCCACTTTCAAGAGGAAGGAGATATTTAAAATGAGATGGAATACCTGATATTGAAGTGGTCTCTTGAGGACTACATGGAGGTCTCACAACATAAACATCTGATGCAGCTTTGGCATCATGAAGCATTGCCTTGTACTTTTTCCACTGTGTTTTTGCCCTTTTTGTAACCAACCACTGTTTCAAAACATGCAAAAATAAGACCATTGATTCGACAAGGAGTCCAAAAAAATGTAGTTGAAATTTGAAGAAGCGTCGCGTTCAACAAGGAGTACAAGAGAGAGAGTGAAGCAACTTACACTAGTAGAAAACAGTAAATATATAACGCTTAAAAAACGTTGTAATAGGCCCCCCACAAACGTCGTGGTTAGCAGTGTCATCTATTAGACACATTTACACAACGTTTTTAAAACGTTATCTATTTGCACATTACACAACGTTTGTTTTCTAAAAAATGTTGTGTATTTGCACATTACACAACATTTTTTTTCTTCTAAAAACGTTGTGTATTTCTAAAAAACGTTTTTTTTAAATACATGCTTAATACAATTTATTCCCCAAGAGTTACATAAGATGAATTACTCACAATTAGTGAATAATTTAGAGCTTGTATTTCCAAACATCAATCATAAGGAGAAAATAATATTACAAAAAGAAAAAGAACTATTTTGAATCGAATATAGTAATATCTAATATTACAAAAAGAATTTGTGGAAGTGTTACAGTGATCTAATTTTATATTATTAGATCATATTTCTCTTTTTCCCTATCCATGCAAGTGTATTTAATCTGAAATACATAATGAACCATCTACCGAAAATGGAACAGTTGAAGCTGCAACGAAGTCTTTCTGACCAGACCATTCCATGGCACGAACCCATCTAGAATTTCTTGTACCCACAAAGAAGAAGTACAGTATGAATATGTATGGCTACTACAAATATTCCACACTAACTCCAAGACAAGGAACAACAGATAGCAAAACCAACAAGTGCCAATGAAAGAGACGAAGTATAAAATGGAAATGAAGGAAAGGAAGGAAGGATGGGAAAACAGAGGCAAATACATTTTATAGCTATTTGTTTATGCCACAAATCCTTATGTCTCAACACAACCAACCTATCTCCTTTACTCTAATTCCCAGCCATAACAGCCCATTACACAGTCAAATATATAAATAACCAATACATTACAAACTAGTTAGTTCATATACTTCCATTTAGTCAATAAAAACCAACTAGCTAACTTAGTTTGTTAAAATCTTTATATTATAAACATAATAAAGATATGTTGTAATACCTTTGAAATAGGCATATCACTTCCTTATGTATATTCTTAAGTTCAATTTCTGCAAAAGGCGGAAAAAGGGAAACAATGAAAGGGGAACAAAGAGAGAGGAAAAGTCAATACCTTTAGTTGTTAACATCATCCTTACTGGTAGCAGTAACCGAGAACACCTCATATTCAGAAGAAGAAACTTCAACATCTTCCACACCTAGTGTAACTTGAACCAGTAAACATGATAAACTTGTCAAATACTAGAAGGTTTAGAGCAGTAGCATATAGAAGATGATTGGCACTTGATGACACAGCTTGAATAGGAACAAATTGTTTACCACTCACTCTGCACATGAAAGAGACATCCTAAAATCTTAAATTTATTCTTTTTAGGTATACATAATAATCATATTCTAACAGTTTAATAAATTTACTCAGTCTTCTTATTACTATGAACCCATTGGACAAAATTTAATTTAAAAGGGAAGAAGAGGCACCAGAGCATAGCAATTTCAAGATCACCAAACAGTTGAAAAAAGGCAAGTACACAAGTATAAATTTTTAATAAACCACTGAGAAAAAAATCCTATTATGAATTTATAAGCATTTCAAGAAGAATTCCAATTCTCCAATAACTAGAAAGCATGAAGATACTCTATGTACTACAGGACGGAGTCATCAGAAGTTTAACTAAATCACGTAAATAAGTTTGAAACCATTACTGCAGGACGGACACATTTAACAGCACAAACTGCATTGTCGTAATATCTTGTTAGTTTGAAACCAAAAGAGGTTTGATAAATGTAGTATATTTTATTGAAAATAGTGCAACTATAACGCTCGTAAACAAAGTTCTAGAGTAAACCATAGATGCGATTCGAATGGCGCAACTAGAACATTTCATAGTTAGCCACCATATATTTTAAAATTAAACTTCCACCTACCCATAAAATTAATAACAGCTTTATTAAAAGAAATCAAACACAACTTTAAAGCATGCAAACATTCACTCAAGTCAAACTATTGCAAAAAGAATGATGGACCAAAAGCAAATGACACCAGTTGTACAATTTTTTTTATTTTCAATAATTCAAAAACACACTGTTGTTATGAATGTAATGTGCATAGTCGAAATCCATAGCAGATCGATTTGGTATGAATCTATCCAAATGTTGTTATCAACCAATAATAGTAACATCAGAATCCAGTACGAATACATATACATTAAAATTCTACTGAGATGCAAAACATTACTTCAGATATCAAATCCACTACAACCACCCCCAATTTCAAAAATATAACCCTAAACCCTTATTTTCAGATATGAATAATAGGAAACCCAAATCAAATCAAGAGCAAGCCCTAGTTATATATGAAGCAAACCCAAATTATGATGAGATATGAAGCAATTTACGAACATAGAGATATAGATATATTCTTTGTAAACATTCCCACCTTCTGACCGACGAAAAACTCTCAGATATCAAATACTATAATCAAGTTTAAATCAATATAAAACTGATGAAAGAATACAAAAAACAACAATAAATAAACATACCATACACGCTCATATTATCTGAAACTTCACCGAGATCATTTTTAGAAATTTCTAAAGCAATGAAATCAATCTTGATTGCTTTGTTCATCAATTTCTCCATCGGAATCGACTCCGCCAATTTCTCGCCACCGGTATAGTACTCCTGAGGCTCAGCCGAATCATTACCAAAATCACCTCCAGCCGTACGATTCAGATCTGCTAACATACGATGGCCTACTACCGGAGGGCCTCTTGTCGGCGGCGCGCGCACGATGGTCAATCGGTCGAGTGAGAAAGGGGAGAGAAAGGGTGAGAGAGGAGAGAGAGGGTTGATCGAGTAAATGAGTTTGAAGACGAAGTGGGTAATTGTAGTGCTGAGGATCCGACGCCCAATGTGAACCATAGAAACCTTGTCCTCACCATTCTCTCTTCTTTCTTTTGAATTTTTGTTCCAAGAGGATTCAGTATGAAGAATTTCTTATGTATCTCTGGCTCGCTCTGCTAGTGGAAACCCTTGTAATTTGGGGGAAAATTAGAAAGTGTTAACAATATGTTTTTCACTTGTGAATTAATAACACTAATAATTTACTCTTAATTGTGATTTTTTATATAAAAAAGTAATAATATGTAGATTAAGTTACTTAAAAAGTGTTATTAAAAATAAATTTACTCTTAATTGTGATTTTTTTATATATATAAAAAAGTAATAATCTATATACGTATTGTAAGTTACTTATAAAGTGTTATTAAAAGAAACTTTATTAGTGTAAAAAAAATTAATGTATTTATATTATAATTTATATTCACCACAATTAATTCTAAAAAAATTAGTTAGAACAAAACAGTGACCAATTTTATCTCTCGCAAAAAATCTCTGAACAATAATATATAGTGAGTAATAATTTCTTCATTAATAATTTTTTTCTTCGCAAATTTTCATCATAAATTGGCGTCAAACATCCTTCTACCACCTCAATTTCGCGAAAGAAGTAATATAAATTGCGAAGGATGTTTCTTTCGCTAATAACTATATTGGTACCTTTAATAGAATATATACTTAAAATTTTAAAATTTATTTTATGTTAATTTAATATCTATCTTTAAAATTAAAAATATTTTTGTGAAAATATATCATTGATTCTCTAAGATTTACTTCAAGAAAAGTAATGAAGAATTTTTCCCTAACAAAATAATTGTCACTAATTACATATTGTGAATAATTTATTTCATAAATAAAAATTTTCTTCATTAGTCCCTCACAAAAAAGGCTTATTTGGGAAGGAAACAATTCACTCACAAAATTTCTTTCGCAAGAGCCCCAATTTATTGTTGTGAGCACACATATGCATATACTTAAATAAATAATAAAACAAACAAGTAGAATTCAATTATGACTCAAACAAACATATAAACTTTTGAACAATTTTTAATGAAGTATGTTATTAGTAATATAATTTTACGAAAAAAAAACTAAAAAATATTAATAACATTTTATCGGTCCATAAAATTAAAACAAAAGATTATAACAACTTTCATTAAATTGGTTACTAATTTATTAAAGAAAAATCAAACGCAATCAGTACATAACAAAATTTGGATGAGAAAATACAAATAATCTGAAATGACTTATTATTTTGGCAGTGTACTTACAAAAATAAAAATAAAAATTAGTGTCTATCATAATTTGTTTCTTCATTATTTGTTGTTGGGATAATACACTTTTTGGTCACTGTACTAGGTACTAGGGTCCGATTTTCATTGTGGTTACCGAAACTTTTTTTGTTACAATCGAATAATTGTACTCTCAAAAATTATAAAATGGTTATTATTTTTAATTTCCGTCCGAAAAAACGGACGAAATGCTGACTGTGCATATTTTTGCTGACGTGGAGCTGGGCTTGCCATGCTTAAAAATTATTTTAAAAAAATGTTGCTAATGAGTGTTGAACTCCAGACCTCTCCACACTAGAAACCTTATATTCCAACAAAAGCCACTGAATCAACAACCTATCATGCTAAAATTTATGTAACACTAATATTTAAACCACTTAGCATCGTTTCTATGCATGTGAAAATGAGATAATACACTTTTTGGCCACTGTACTAGGAATTGTAATAATAATAATAATTATAATAATAATAATAATTGTAATTATAATAATAATAATAATAATTTCTAAAATTTAATTGATTTTTATGATCAATTACGAGGAGTATAAAAATTCTTACAAGTAATACTACTTCCTCTATTCAACAAAAAGTATAATTTATTATTTTTATGAGTATTTTTATATATTGTCATAGAAATATGTCAAAATTTATTGCGAATAAACATAAACATAGTTTATAAATTAATATAAACACATATTTAATCGATTGATGTGTTTACTCGTAACAAATATCAACATATTTTAATTACAATAAATATTTTTTGTATTTTTATTGATAATTATATGAAAATATCCTTATTTTTATTATCATAATTTTAATAAATTGTCCAAAAAAAAACCTTTTTTATAGATGATATTCACTTCATTATTGAAACAACAATTAACTAAAAAATCAATACATAAATAAACCTAATTTAAACTGGGCCATGTGTGGTAAATAGGAAACTTTTGGCAAACATTTGAAACGGGAGCCTGAATGTTTTCAAAATATTGCAAGTTGTTGTTACTTGTTACCCTGGTAGTACACGTGGGAAGGAAAAGAGATTGACATCACACGCGCTATTCCCAAACGCCGTCCTCTGATTCACCTTATCATCTCTATCGTGTTTCCTGTTTCTTATTTTTAAATTAACCATACTTATTTCGTGTCAAATTATAAAATTAAATTTTGTTTTTAAAAAAAGTTATTTTTAAAATTAAAATTGAGATTAACTTATTTAAATTATATTAATACGATTATGAATATTATAAACTATCTAAAAAATAATACTAGTTATAAAATTTATTGTTTTAAAATTTTAAATAAATCATATAATTTTAAATTTAAAAATATTTTAAATTGACTTTTAAAAAATTAATAATGATCCTATCATTCATAATAGAAGGGGTATATATCTTTTCACTAATTATTGTCAACTATATGAAAAAATATGAGTGATATTTTTAAAAAAAATAATATAATATGATAATTCACCTTTGTAATTATAATTCGATATGAAATTTTTACAATACATAATCGAACTCTTTTAAATAATATAAAATTAACAAACTCATAAATGTTGTGTTATTTTGTAGTATTATGAATAAAAATTGTCATTTGTTTTGAATCAACTCATTTTATAAACAAAACCTTTTTATATAAAACAGATGGAGTAAATATTTTTTAAAATATTTATAATATTAATAAAAATTAAATAATTTGAATCCCAAAGTTCATCAATTAAATATAAGTTACAAAATAAAATGAAAATTTGTTGTTAAAGAAAGAGTATGACTTACTTTTCTCTCTCTAGTGTATATAAATATGTATATATACATTTAGTTTGCTTTGGATGGTAAACAGGAGGAAATCCTGTATGATATTTACAAGTTAGGCACAGACACCGAGGTATTATTGCTCTATGTACGACATCTCTCATTCATCTTTTTTGATAGTAGTCTTTAATAAGTGCTTTAGGTTTCTTTTTCTAAAATCTACTGCTTCTAGCCTTGTGAGATGCTATTAAAACAATTCTGTAATTTATTGTGTATAAGAACGAAATTTGCTGATGATACCGTTTAATCATACAGCTTATGTACAATTTATATTAGTAAATTTTAATTGATTTTTATGATCAATTATGAATGATGATGTATTTGATATGTCTCCCATTTATGATATGTATTTTTACAACTTTAAATGGTTGTGATTTGTTAGTAATTGGTCAATATTTTTTTATTTTTACTTTTTATAAATAAATTGAATAAATTGTTTATTAGGTGATTGACATTTGAATTCGGATATTTGAATAATTTGTTTATCCGAATAAAAAATAGAAACGAATATTTTCCGCATTTGGACATAATTTTTAAATACTAAATACGAATATTTTTTGACAATTCTCCGAATACCGAATATGTTCTTACAAAAACATGCTTATTGGGATTATCTTAATTTAAGGCAACATTTTAATAGTCGTTGCAAAACGTTGTATACAATATGCAACGAAAATAAAAATTGTTGACAATGAATGTGGTCCATATTAGGCAACGAAATATAGGAACAAAACAACTTTCGTTGCCCACGATGAGGAGAAATCAAGTGGTTAGAAATTTTGCAACGAATTTCTAACGAATTTTGTTTCCAAATTTTGCAACGACTTATGACTTTCGTTACAAAAAGTGAAAGCCTGACACAATCTACAACGAAGGACAAGTTTTGTTGCTAAACACACACTTTTAGCAACGACTTATAAAGTCGTTGCCTGAAAAATCGTTGCTAAAGCCCCATTTTTAGCAACAAAACAACTTTCGTTGCCCACGATAACAGGAAATCAAGTGGCCGAAAATTTTGCAACGAATTTCTAACGAAATTTCTTCCCGCCAATTGATTAGCAACGAAATTTTGCAACAACTTATGAATTTCGTTGCAAAAAGTGAAAGCCTGACACAATCTGCAACGAAGGACAAATGTCGTTGCTAAACATATACTTTTAGCAACGACTTATAAAGTCGTTGCCCGAAAAATCGTTGCTAAAAGCCCATTTTTTTGTAGTGAATTAAATTGACCAAATTTCTTAAGCAATTTTTCAGTGTAATGTTCTTGTCACATAAAAATTCCACTAGCAATTTTGATTAATTTTATTCCAAGAATAACATCAGCTTCACTCAAATCTTTCATATCAAAATTCAAAGAAAGAATAGATTTAGCTGCATTAACAACATGTAAATCAGCACCAATGATAAGTATGTTATCCATATAAAGACTGTAGACACCCAAAAATTTGTGCACTACCATTATCCAACACTAATTTTGAAACAGAAGCTAACCATATACCTCTATTGAGGGAGTATTAGTCCATCTTTTATATCATGCATGACTGATGTATTGATATAGCCAAGATAAGTTTTGCAACGATTATAATAAAATTAAGGTAGTAAACATGGAAATAATCAGTTACTCAATTAAGGAAAATAAATCACATTGATTTTGTAATGGAAGGAAATCAATTTTATAACTCAAATAATATAGTGACAATAACGCGGAATAATTAACTTGACTTTGAAATTCCTTACAAATTTCATAAAAAATCTAGCAATATATCCCTCACAATTTCAAAGACAAGTATTAAAAGACATATGAATAAAAATCAAGAAGTGAAAATGCAATGCATAAGTATTGGTGCATTTTGGGTTATGAACCAATATATAGAATAAATAAGGCTAAATTCATAGGAAATAGGTGAAACAATAAGTTTCTATGAACCACATTCCTTTCAAATGAATTTAAATACTTATCATTCACATTACAATTTTGAAACAAGCTTGTTCAACGCGATTAGGCACATTTTTGGCCATGTGCCAAATCCTGATTTCATGAGAGCTTTAAAGAACCTGCCTAAGTTTTCACTGAGGCGGCCTCACCTTTACTCTCACACATTATTTTTCATCAAGTATGTTTTGTAGCTTACCACACTATCCAACATGGACTATGAAAACATTAAGAGCTTAAAGCTCAAGCCTTATTCGCTATAAAATGTACTAGCATACACTATAGGGTTGGACATAAAATATAAATATAAATTAGATAGTGTCACAACGATCAACTCGTGACTTGTTATTACCCATATGAACCTAATTCCTAGGATATCCATTCACATAGGTTGGGTTAACATCATTGTTGACCTTTGTTCTAGGCATAATTCCCATCCCCCTCGATGTAGTCTCTACAAACCTTTTAGTAAG
The DNA here is from genome assembly GCA_034770075.1 of Aralia elata. Lineage (NCBI taxonomy): Eukaryota > Viridiplantae > Streptophyta > Magnoliopsida > Apiales > Araliaceae > Aralia > Aralia elata. The sequence continues at coordinate 1,071,733 of JAVJAP010000013.1, forward strand.
TGATTTGGTCAAAGGGTCGGCTAAATTCATTTTCGACCTTACATACTTTATAAATATTACACCATCATTAAGCAGCTGCCGAATATTTTTATGCCTTAAGTGTATATACATATTATTGTCATTATGAGTTTGATTTAAATCTCGACCGATTGCGGCTTGACACTCACAACACATAGACATAGATGGAACTAGTCTCTTCCATAAAGGGATATCTACTAATAGGTTTCTCAATCAATCAGCCTCAACACTTGCCAAATTCAAAGCAATAAACTCAAATTCCATAGTGGAACGAGCAACACAGGTCTGCTTGGTTGATTTCCAAGCGACAACACCACCGCCGCCACCAAGGGTGAATACAAATCCACTCATAGATTTAATCTCATTTAAATCAAAGATCTAGTTAGCATAATCAGTGTGTACCCTTCAAGTACAGATGGATAACATGTAAACAATATACCATAATTCATAGTCCCTTTTAAATACTTAAGCACTTTAGCAATGGCTATCCAATGCTCATCATTAGGATTATGTGTATATCTACTCAATTAATTTACAGCATATTCAATGGTCAGGTCTCGTGCGGTTTGAAAGAAATCCAAGATTACCAATAATTTGTGCATACTCATTTTGTAACACACTTTCTCATTTATTCTTCTTTAAAGAAATGTTATGATCATAAGGTGTGCACACAGGTTTGGAATTAAATTGACCAAATTTCTTAAGCAATTTTTCAGTGTAATGTTCTTGTCACATAAAAATTCCACTAGCAATTTTGATTAATTTTATTCCAAGAATAACATCAGCTTCACTCAAATCTTTCGTATCAAAATTCAAAGAAAGAATAGATTTAGCTGCATTAACAACATGTAAATCAGCACCAATGATAAGTATGTTATCCATATAAAGACTGTAGACACCCAAAAATTTGTGCACTACCATTATCCAACACTAATTTTGAAACAGAAGCTAACCATATACCTCTATTGAGGGAGTAGTAGTCCATCTTTTATATCATGCAAGACTGATGTATTGATATAGCCAAGATAAGTTTTGCAACGATTATAATAAAATTAAGGTAGTAAACATGGAAATAATCAGTTACTCAATTAAGGAAAATAAATCACATTGATTTTGTAATGGAAGGAAATCAATTTTATAACTCAAATAATATAGTGACAATAACGCGGAATAATTAACTTGACTTTGAAATTCCTTACAAATTTCATAAAAAATCTAGCAATATATCCCTCACAATTTCAAAGACAAGTATTAAAAGACATATGAATAAAAATCAAGAAGTGAAAATGCAATGCATAAGTATTGGTGCATTTTGGGTTATGAACCAATATATAGAATAAATAAGGCTAAATTCATAGGAAATAGGTTGAAACAATAAGTTTCTATGAACCACATTCCTTTCAAATGAATTTAAATACTTATCATTCACATTACAATTTTGAAACAAGCTTGTTCAACGCGATTAGGCACATTTTTGGCCATGTGCCAAATCCTGATTTCATGAGAGCTTTAAAGAACCTGCCTAAGTTTTCACTGAGGCGGCCTCACCTTTACTCTCACACATTATTTTTCATCAAGTATGTTTTGTAGCTTACCACACTATCCAACATGGACTATGAAAACATTAAGAGCTTAAAGCTCAAGCCTTATTCGCTATAAATGTACTAGCATACACTATAGGGTTGGACATAAAATATAAATATAAATTAGATAGTGTCACAACGATCAACTCGTGACTTGTTATTACCCATATGAACCTAATTCCTAGGATATCCATTCACATAGGTTGGGTTAACATCATTGTTGACCTTTGTTCTAGGCATAATTCCCATCCCCCTCGATGTAGTCTCTACAAACCTTTTAGTAAGTGATTTGGTCAAAGGGTCGGCTAAATTCATTTTCGACCTTACATACTTTATAAATATTACACCATCATTAAGCAGCTGCCGAATATTTTTATGCCTTAAGTGTATATACATATTATTGTCATTATGAGTTTGATTTAAATCTCGACCGATTGCGGCTTGACACTCACAACACATAGACATAGATGGAACTAGTCTCTTCCATAAAGGGATATCTACTAATAGGTTTCTCAATCAATCAGCCTCAACACTTGCCAAATTCAAAGCAATAAACTCAAATTCCATAGTGGAACGAGCAACACAGGTCTGCTTGGTTGATTTCCAAGCGACAACACCACCGCCGCCACCAAGGGTGAATACAAATCCACTCATAGATTTAATCTCATTTAAATCAAAGATCTAGTTAGCATAATCAGTGTGTACCCTTCAAGTACAGATGGATAACATGTAAGCAATATACCATAATTCATAGTCCCTTTTAAATACTTAAGCACTTTAGAAATGGCTATCCAATGCTCATCATTAGGATTATGTGTATATCTACTCAATTAATTTACAGCATATTCAATGGTCAGGTCTCGTGCGGTTTGAAAGAAATCCAAGATTACCAATAATTTGTGCATACTCATTTTGTAACACACTTTCTCATTTATTCTTCTTTAAAGAAATGTTATGATCATAAGGTGTGCACACAGGTTTGGAATTAAATTGACCAAATTTCTTAAGCAATTTTTCAGTGTAATGTTCTTGTCACATAAAAATTCCACTAGCAATTTTGATTAATTTTATTCCAAGAATAACATCAGCTTCACTCAAATCTTTCATATCAAAATTCAAAGAAAGAATAGATTTAGCTGCATTAACAACATGTAAATCAGCACCAATGATAAGTATGTTATCCATATAAAGACTGTAGACACCCAAAAATTTGTGCCTCTTTTCTCTAACAGTGGCAGGAGAGTAAAAGCGTCATTTCACTTCAAGGCCAAGATGTTTAGGCAAAGATTACAAGGCTTAAAACAAGTATTCGAAGCCCCCATGATAACCTTTAAGCAATAAACTTCACAAAGGAAGACGAGTGACTGGTAGACATTTGCGGAAGGATGGTTTTTCCCTTTTTTTCTCTATCTTCCCAAATTCAAAATTGATCAAAATTGATGCCATTGTATAACATTTGAAAAGAGCTTTTCGAATTGGTATGACACGTTTGCTAACTCTTCTCGGTTTGAAAATTATAGACGATTCAAAGCGTAGCACGAAAAATTGACGTCGCGGTATAAAAATCGAGGCAGGTGGGCCTCGCCCTAGGGTTGTCGCAGGTGGACCTGCGACAGGCCTAGGGTGCCTATATAATGTGGTTTTTGCTCATTTTTTGAAAAAAAGGCATTTTAGAGAGAGAAAATGTGTTATCTAAAGAGAGAAATAAAGAAAGAAAGTGAAAAACCTCTTTAAATCCAATCTAAATCTATTTTTTTCATCAAATCTCCTACCAATCTAGAGTCAAGCCTTTCATACAAAGCTTAAGGAGGAAGAATCTATCACTCCCAATGTTAAAGTTCTCATCTGTATATTAGATCTAGCTTATTTTGTAAATCATTGTACTTAGGCTTTATTTGTTTCTAGCTAATTCTTCATTTGAGGCTCTCCTAGCATCCTAGATCACATCTAGAGGTGTTTAATGGATGGTTAGAGAGGATTTTTCACATATAGAATCTCCTCTTGATTAGCCAATGATATCCTTTTGATAATTTATCGTTTTTGACTTTGATTCGACTCCATTTCACCGATTATTTTTGCTTGGGAGTTGTTCGCTATTGATTTTTAGGTCACCCAATTATCCTAGATTCATATCTAGTGGTGATGGGATCCTACCTTATGGCCGACGAGGAATTCTCATGAATAAAATCTCTTTATAGCTAATATGGGATATATTTCTAATTAGTTCTTAATTGCGTTATTTTTTAGATATATGGATTTTGTTTTCTAGATTCTAAGTTCTTTTAATAGATCTCGTCAATACGTAATAGTCCCTCATGATTTTGATAGTTGGTGGTATCCGATTACCTCAATATAGTTAGTGATATTATTGTGTCATCAGCCAATCTATGAATTTAGGATTTACGAGAGTCCTTTCTTAAACTCTAAACTTCGTTTATGGATCTTGATGTATTGTTTGATGTGATTCCGAATCATGTGAGCCTAGGAATGAAGTCAAGGCACTTAAACATCGTGTTTAATGGGAATTGATGGTATTCCCATAATGGACATAGTCGACAATTGTAATGTTTGCGATTCGATCATTATATATGTAATTCGGGCCTTAAAACGACATTGAGGGTTCCATCCCATGAAAATTGGATTTAAGGCCCTTTGATAGTGGATTTTATTATTGTAAGGTGTTTGGAGTTATTCAGATGGCTTACATGCCCATGGATAGCTCAAACCCTATTTTTGATGCTTGATTTTATCTTTTGACATGTAAAAACGATTTTCGAATGAGATTGCAAAGATCTTTTAAAATTGAATCAAATTAGGTTATTAGATTAATTCTAAGCTAAAATTGGAAGTAATGGAGAGCCTTAATTCCTATTTGACGAACGGTTTGAAAACAACGTTTTCTCTAAAATAATACCAAAAAAGTTTTTTTTTGTCAAATGAAAGTTAAAGCGAAACTTTTCCTTCAAATCAAATCCTTCATACATAGGTTCAAAGAGACTCGAAAGTTGTTTTCAAGATAATTCACGACTTGACCTTGGGAGATGACCCCTAGGTTATTTACGATTCGACTCAAAACTAGGAGACGAAACCCTAGGTTCCACGACTTGACCTTAGGAATCAACCCCTAGGTTATTTACGATTCAACTCAATTCTAGGAGACGACACCCTAAATTTCACGACTTGATCTTAAAAGTCGACCCCTAAGGTTACTTACATTTCACGACTTGACTCTAGATTTTCTCCAATAACATAATTCATATGGGCACACACACACACACACTTCTCAAAGCATTTCATTTAAAGAAAAATATTAGGAAAGCAGTAACCGTGTCTTCACGAAAGTCGGGGATGCCTAACACCTTCCCCTCACTTAAACAAGCCCTCGAACTCTATAAATTTCAGTTACAGACTAATTTTTCGGAGTCACATAATGGGTCATCTCAATTATTAAAAACCAAAAATTCGGATGAGTTAGTACATCCATTTAAATCTTTACCAACTAGCGACTCTGTCTAACTGGCCCCCATTAAAATCAAATTTTTAAACTCCGTCGACATTTTTGTCGGTTTTTTCCAAAAGCACCCTTAGAATTAATGAATCTCAATAAATATAAAAAAATAAAATAATAAAAAGGGGAGAAAAATATCCTGACATTGACAGATGGCAACTCCGCTGGGGACCTTTTTAAGAGGGTTTATGCTGTGTTCAATCTTGATATTTTCCTTTTATAATTTTTGTTGTGTGAATAGTTTGATTATGATGGATGCCTTATATTATTCCTTTATGCTTAAATATCATCATATGCATACGTTGAGGAACGATTAATGTATGTGAATATATATTATGTGATTCCTCCATCGAGAGGCGAACTCGTCGGATATTCATTACTAGACTTAAAGGGGCATTCCCCAGCGAGGCTCAGGAAAGTCATCCACTCAGATCCGCTCCAATCGAAAGATCAAATTTATTCCCATCAAGTAAGTTGCAAAGATTTGGGGACCTTCATACCGAAAAACCCACAAGAGTAACCTTAAGATAGGTCAGCCTCAGATAAACCCAACGTTACGAGAAGTCTCTTCATGCCCTTGTACTCGTTATGTGCATATATCAAAATGTAGGGGTGTAAACGGATATAAACGAATACGGATATCAGTATATCCGTATCCGAAAAATTAATCTGTATTTGTATCCGGTATCCGACGGATTTTAAAAATATTATCCGTATCCGATATTCAGAATAATATCCGAATACGGATAATCTCCGTTTCCGTATCCGTATCCGGCAGATTTAAAAACTAAGAATTTATTATTATTATTATTTATTAATTTGTTTTTGCTAAATTACTAATATTTTATTTAATTACTAGATATTACTGAATGTAAAGCTATACTAATGAAGGTAAGTTATTAATTAATAAACATAAGTTATTAATATATATGTAACAAGCTAATAGTTATAGTTTTGCAAGTTAATATAAATATATATATATATATATATATATATATATATATATATATATATATATATATATATATATATATATATACACTATAGCTATTAGTATTAATTAATAAATTTAAGTTATTAATGAATGTAAGTTATTAATATATATGTAACAAACTAATAGCTATAGTTTTGTGAGTTAATATATATATATATATAGGTAAGTTATATATATATATATATAAGCTAATAACTATTTTTTTGTGAGTTAATATATATGTAAGTTATTAATTAATTAATGAATGTAAGTTATTAATATATATGTAACAAGCTAATAGCTATAGTTTTGTAAGTTAATATATATATATATATATATATATATATATATATATATATATATGTGGGTGTGTGTAAGTTATTCATTAATGAATGTAAGTTATTTATATATAATTAATGCATATAAGTTATTAATAGATATATTTATTCGGATACGGATTCCGGATAAGGATACGGATTCCGGATAAGGATACGAATCCGAATATCGAATTACAGATATCCGCTATCCGCCGGATATATTTACGGTCGGATATTAAACGAATACGAATACGCCTATATCCGTATCCGTTTATTTGCGGATACCTTTAAACCGAATACAAATATATCCGTTTTTTCTCGAATACAAATAATATCCGTTTTTTTTCGAATACGAATGCGGACGAATACGAATTTTTCGGTTACCATTTACAGCCCTATCAAAATGTCATCACATCTAACCATATCATATATCCTACAACTTTCTAGATCATTTGTCATGATAAAAGCGCTGACCCCTTCTTATAGGAAAATATTAAAAAAACATAACAATGAACAATTCACATTGGCATGCATCCGTTTTCTCGATTTTTCAAAACTTAAATCTGTCAGTGTATGTGTAGATTAGTCCTTAAACCCGATTACGAGCCCGAAAATTCAGAACTCCATTTATCAGAATGTCCGAGACTCCAACGCCAAATCATGTCCCCATTTCCCGTGAAGAGTTTGAAAGTTTCAAAAAGTAGATAGCCAAAATGGCTAATTTAATAAAAGAACAATGTAAAATGGCCCAAGATTCGAGACCTGTCATGCAGCTTGAATCATCCACACTAGGAGAAAATCAAATCGCCGTTAAGATTAACGACATGCAAATACCCACTCATGTGTTCTAATTTGGTAGTAACGCAACAGAGAGTGTTCCAAATAAAGCTCAGATGAGGGAGGTGATCAATGTCCCCGAGGATAGAGAAATCGGGGAAATTAGGAAAAATATAAAATAAATAGAAGAACCTTTACGCTTTATGAAGGGAGTAGGATCATATGGCAGTGTTAATTACTCTGATCTTTACATATTCCCAGGTGCCAAATACCCAGACAAGTTTTTAAAAAGTATAATTGGTCAGGGGATCCATATACCCATTTAAAAGTATACATCGGGGAACTAGGTTCATATGCCGAGGACGAAAGATTGAGAATGCAGTTATTTCAGAAGAGCCTAACTGGAGAGGCAAGAACGTGGTATGTCAGACTTGACAATGCTAAGATCCACAACTGGGAGGAGTTGGCACATGCTTTCTTGACTCAGTATAGTTTTCAATTCCAGATGGCTCCAGATCGTTACCAAATGTCCAGGATCAAGAAACAACCCAACGAATCTTTCCGAGATTATGCTCAAATGTGGAGAAAGATGACTGCCTAAGTAAATCCTCCCATGGATGAAAATGAAATGGTGATGACGTTCATTAACATCTAAAAAGCACCTTATTACGAGAGGGTGTTAGCAGGTATTGGAAAACTTTTCTTGGAAATGATCAAGCATGGGGATATGGCGAAAATGGGTTTAAGGTTTGGAAAAATCAAAGACTTCACAACTTTGGAAGCTATAGCTCAACACCTCCAGGCAGGGAATTATGGAAGTGTTGCTAAGAGAAGTCATAAGAAGAAAGAGGAAGATGTGTCCCTCATTCTACAGGGGTAATCTAGAAGACTAAGCAATAATCCCCCAATCCGAATACAAAAGAACAGTCTGCCATAACAACAATCCACATTTAACCAAAGTCATGACAGGCGAAGGAAATTTGAGAATAGACAAGATCGAGAATTCACCCCTTTGAGTGATTCCCTGGAAAATATATTAGCACTATTGGCTTCCCAAAAGAAGATTACCTAGTTAGCTCTGTTATCAAATCCGAAGGGCGGGAGATATGATCCAAGTAAGCATTGTGCTTATCATTTAGGATCACCAGGACATGATACACAAAAATGTTGGTCACTGAAACACAAAATTCAGAATCTAATTGAAAGGGGCGATATTATAGTTAAACAACCTAATCAACCCAACATCAATACCAATCATGTTCCACAAAGGTGTGAACATGATCGCATCAGGAAGTGTCAAAATGGACCCACAAATACATACGGAGAATCGAATAATACCCCCAAAGAGATGATACAAATTTCTTAGGTTGGGAGCATCATGAAGAAAATAGAATTGCGAAACAAGAGTTGGAAATGATTAAGTATCAAATGAATCAATTGGCAAAACTAACGGTATACCAACATCAGCTCACAAGGAAGCTCTTCACCCAACACCAAATCTCGAGAGTCCAAGGAAAGGAAGAGGTAGACAAAAGTTCGAGACTACATCCTTCAAGAGCAATCCAATCGACTAAAAAGGATCAAAATAGGCTGAAAGAACAAGAAAAATGGGCCAATAAAATTGCCAGAGAATCATGTCAATGGATCTCCAAAGAAAGAAGTCACCTGGAAGGGTGGGCATTTTCGAGTAAGGAAAAGAAGGATCAAGCAACATCAATAAAAAACCAAAAATTCACCCCCTTTAAACAAATCAAAAGAAGAAGTGTTGCATCTTCTGATGAACAAAGGGAAGATTACAGATTTATTGCCCCCTCCAAATCCTAGGGCAAAGAGATATGACCCTACCAAGATATGTATCTATTATTCTAAGTCGCATGGACATGTAACCGAAGAATGTTGGGCTTTACAACATAAAATTCAAAATCTAATTGAAGACGGGGAATGATAACCAGCAATATCGAAATTACCACTGTCAAATAGGATAAAATAGAGATGAAGAGTTTAAAATATCTATAAAAGATATGTGGCTCAAAGGAAGTGGTAGCCATGGTCACCAATCTCGACAGGACAGAAAGTGGACCAATCGTAATTCAAGGATGGATGAAGGAAACAAGAAAAGATAACCTAATGGAGATATCGGCATCTAAACTAGTCATCTTAACAGCTATGCCTCAACATCCCACCATAAACCTGAAAGACGTCCCATGGAATTATGGAGAGGGGTCGAATGGAACCACTAACTGCGGGGCAATCCTGCCAAAGAACAATCCTTTATGTTTACCAGAGCGAGTGATTAAACCAATTAAAAAGCCTACTGAGAATGTTTCGAAAGAAAAAGCAGTCGAATTTTTGAAAACAATGGGGCATAACGTTGTGGAAATAGTAAAAAAGCTGGAAGAAGACCAGCCCAAGTATCCATTCTTAATCTAACCTTAGTATCGGAGGATCACCGACAAGTTCTGCTGAAAGTCCTGGAGGAAGCTCATCTCCCCAAAATAGTGGACACTAAGAAGTTTGGCCACCTGATAGGTCACATCCTAGATAGTAATGTGATATCTTTTACTGATGATGACATACATGTCGAAGGGACAGGGCATTGCAAACCTCTCCACATCGCAGCCACTTCATCTAGATTTATGCTAGGATGAGTGTTGATTAATGGAGGTTCAGCTCTTAACATTTGCCCATACGACACATTGGAAAGGATGAACATCAATCCTAACCGCATTCGAGATAGCCATATGGTTAGAGCTTTCGATGGATCACGAAGGGATACAGTGGGAAAGATTGAATTGCCTATGTAAATCGGGCCTTACACATTTGATATCTCTTTCCAAGTGTTGAATATTACGACTGGTTACAACTTGCTATTAGGGAGGCCTTGGATTCATATGGCCGGAGTCGTTCCTTCAACACTCCACTAGCAATTGAATTACAATGTGAACAAAAATCTAATAACTATATATGCAGAGCAAGATGATCCCATTTATGTCAAAGGAAACATCCCAATGATAGGGTTAGATAAAGCAATCGAACCAACCAATTTCCAAGCCTTTGAAGTGAGTACAACCAATTATCGTCCTCTGGGAACTCTGTCATTGAAACCAAGAGTATTTTCAGAAGTTATGTCAGTAGCCTAAGAGATGATCGCAAAATAATTTTGACCGGGCCAAGGTTTAGGCAAGAATGGCCAAGGAATTATTCATCTAATCCAATAGCTGACGCAAAGAGGGAAAGCAGGTTTGGGCTATTCTAACAGCTCAAAACGGAGGAATCTTTATAAGAAAATTCCATTTTAGTTATCCGGTATTATAATTCCCAAAGCCGACAATCCCACTCCCAATTCGACCATTCCAGATGATGAACAAGAAATAATGATCCTTCCATGTAAAGAGAGGGCCAAAAGGGTAAACTTCCTACTAGATATAAGTCAGCAATTTGAAGAAAAACTCAGTATTGGAGTATATGTTATTCGATTTTGGTATTGATAATTTACGTGCAAGTCTACACGATCAACATGTAATATAATTATGATAAGTAGAGTGTCGATTACACGTATGATGAATTATTAATAATATTGATCAATTACTAAAATTATATCAATTCAATCTTATTTAAACCAATGAATTAAGGTTATAAAATAAATTATTTAAACTAAAATAATAAATTACTAAGCAAGGATTAATATTAGATTAAAAAACTAAAATTATAATTTTCCCCAATAGCTTGTCTAAATTTCTTCACTCTTTTTTCAATTAATTAATTATAACCAATCGTTAACCGAGAATTCAAAATTATATATAAAGCTCTTTCGATGGACAAATAAAAATATCCCTTCTAATTAAATCACTATATTTCTATGTAAAATAATTTAGAACAAAATTCATTAAACTCATATTCTCCCAATAGTTACACACGGCATATAGGTATATTTCTATCATATACACAAATCACGTTATTCAATCATAAGAAGAATAAAACTAGACGTGTGTTATCATATTCAGATCTAAACCTATAATTTACTTTTCAATTTCATATAGGTTACCATAATAATTGCTGGCCAAACAATCATAACATAAAGCACAAAATAGGATAGACGATTCGTATATGATCAACAATAATCAAAAAGAGAGAAAATCAATTTAAACTAACCATTGGGTTTCATTGCAATCTTAATAAGAAATTAGTTCATAATGTAGCAAGGAAACATCGTCAAATTAATAAATACCATCTTCAAAGTGCACAAGAATTAAAGGAAAAGAATAGAGACAAAAATCTGTGTAGCAGCTCTCGATTTCCACGTTCAGCCTCGAAATCTTGCTTCCTTCGCGTGTTTCCTTCTCACTCCTTGGAAATCTGACTTTTTATTCCTAGCTTTTGTCTGTTATATATAATATGATGATGTATATTATCCCCTCATTATCAGCCACAAGGCATGTACTTATAGTCCTTTCATGTCCCTAGAAGAAATGGTATCCAATGCAAACTCAACACGTTAAGGCATCCTAAGTCAAACAGCGCTTGTTAACGCTTGATTTTGTCCGCGCGTCCAAACCACTCTTCGCGCGTGTACCTGCACAAAAGTCCCAACGGCTTGGGCCGTGTGGATACTCCTCGGGTGTAAGAGTAAGTAACAAGCTCAAGGTGCGCTAACAATGGAGGTCAAATATTTAGTAGGGTAAAATATATCATACATTGTCTTCATTGTTATTTGGGTATTTATAGGATTCACTTGGCTGCTTACTACTCCTATTAGGAGTGTTCTGCCCAGAATCCTTATTAGACCCGGATTCAACTACCTTGATCTGATAGAAATATAATCCAGTAAGGAACCACAAGGGCTTAGAATACTGGCCCAAGCCTTTTTGAACTGGAGAGTCCTCATATAATCCGTTAGGTGTGATTGGCCTTTGGGCCGAGCCTAACATAAGAAGCCCAATCCAGCCTATTAGGATTTATATCCGAACATTGCCCCCTACTCCCTTAGTATATGATATGTACTGGGAGAGTGAGCCAGAGGGTTTGATCAGCTGGAAACTTATAACAAGGAAAGAGGATAGACGCTCTCGGGAACCCGAAGGCGTAAGGCCGAGGATATCTGTCCTCCAGGTGTCTTCAAGTGTTAGCCCGAAGATAGGGACTCCCGAGGGCGTCAGACCAAGGATAATGCCCCTCGGGTACTCGAAAGCAAGAGAACCGAGGATAATGTCTCTTGGGATCCCTAGAAATGTTGTCCCGAGGATGGAAAACCTGGTTACGATATCGGGCTTCTCTGATGGGTAAGTCCCACTCATAAATGTGTATTTGGGCCCAGTCTTTTTGTTTCGAAGCCCAATAGTGATATCCCAGCACAAGAAACCCAAGAGTCTCATTAATTTCAAAATGGTACTGGAGGAGACAACTGGTACACAATATAACCTATCAATAATAACTTCTCCCGCCTCCATTTTAATAAAGCCTCGTCCGTTGGATAGGATCAATTTTGGCCGTCAGATATTCACTTTTATAGGAAAAGTTACCCCAAACGCCATTTCCTATCAGCAAACTCATCTTTCACAGAGAGAGAAATCCTTCTCAATCCAGAAATATTGCTTCGTCGTTATACTGCTCTAGGAATCGATCATTCAACCCTTCCCCAGAATATCTCAAGTAAGTTATTAATCTTCTTCTTTTCCTTTCTCAATGGCTGGAGGTAATGGGAATCAAGCTTCATCTTCTCACATTGAAAATGAGGTCACTGTTGCTAGGGCCGGAGTTCCAGAGGGTCAACCATGGAAACCGATTATCATAGAACGCATGAGGGATGTAAAAGAGTACAATAGGACCAAGTACTTCTCCTTAGAGTATAGAGTAGCCAACATTCCCTCTTCTATTAAAAATTCCTTTTTCGATCTGTTGATGACGGAATTCTACATTCCTGAATCATATGAAATTAGGAGGCCCGAGGGTGAGGAAAGGGTGTACTGGCAACCCGAAGGGGGGTGGATCCCGATCCATCGCCAGTTGCTTCTCTTCGGGGTGCGCTTTCCACTTCGTCCTTTCGTTCTAGAGCTCCTTCATACAGTAGGGCTTAGTTTAAATCAATTATCCCCAAATTCTTTTATTCACTTAAATAGTTTCATAGCTTTCTGCTCGTCCGAGAGCGTAACCCCGAGCATCGATTTCTTCTTTCAATTCTTTTCCCTCTCCGCCTGTAAGGAGAAGGGCTTCTATCAAGTAATCAAGAATCCGGGTAGAGATACCCTGATGGATACCCCATCCAGTAATAAGGGATGGCATGGGGACTGGTTCCTCATCAAGGGGCCGGACATTGAGTTGGTAGGACCTTGGTCTAACCCGAACAAAGACCAACTAAACCCGAATCGGATTAGCCGAAGAAGGTTGGAGGAGTTCGAGGTTTTGTATTCCAAGAGACCTTCGGTGAAGTGGAATCGGCTTCTTTTGAATGACCAAGACTGGTTACATGCTCACGGCTGTAAGTCAATTTAAATTTCTCGAATGCATATTATTACTAAATTGATAATGTACTGATCCTTCTTTATCTTTTGTGCAGTGGCTGACTCTGGAAGGACCGCTGATAACGAGGCCATTCTCAAAGCGGCTGGTGTGCCGAGGACCAAGCTATCAGGCGTCGAAAAGCTGAAGTTGGCTCGTCTGAAGAAATCCTCGGGCAGCAAAGTGTCGACCTTGCCTGAGGGAGCTGCTGAAGGAGCTTCAGGACCTGGCCCGACCGAGGAGCCAGCGAGAGCTGCAGAACCCAGGGCCAAAAAGAGGAGGTTGGTGCGCCACTCCTCAGTTGAGGTGAGAGAGGATCCCATCCGAGTAGTTCCGATCGAGCCTTCTTCTACTACCGGGGGATTCGCCAGTAGGGCCCCGAAGGAGCTGGTTGCAACGGCTTCGTTCAATGTCGAGTCTCTTCACCCCGAGGAAGGGGCCCTGGTGAGGAAGAAAAAGCAAAGGGAGTCCACTCCTCCCCCTCCCACCACTGAACAACCGAGGGTGGAAGAAGTGGGGACTTCTGTCGAGGCCTTGGATCCCTCCCTGATCCTGATTGATGGAGCTGAAGCCGATCAGGAGGATCTGAAGGCTCTGATGGAAAAGTTGTTCGCGCATCACACCAAGGTAAGCAAGTTTCTTTCAAGTAGTAACCACAGTTTTGTTATTTGTTATGCTCTGACTCCCGACCATTGTCTTGCAGGGGAACGATCTTCTTTTCCAGGTTTCCGACAAAGTGAAAAACTTGGAGCAGGATCTGAAGAAGTCCACCGAGGAGTGTGATGTGGCGAAGGAGAAACACCAGAAAGTCCGTAACCAACTCCACGCCCAGCGTGATAGCTTCCATATCATGAAGAATGATTATGAAGTTATGCACTCGGAGAAGGTGAAGACTGACCGGGAGCTGTCCGCTCTGAGGAATTAGGTGCACAACGCTGATGCCCGTGCCGAAGAGGCCGCGAAACAAGCTGAAGCTGCTGCGAAGCGGGCCGAGGATGCTGAAGGGAAGATTAAGGAGCTCGAAGCTCTTCTCCAGAGGCAAACGGAGCAACTCAGCCAATCTGACGAAGCGATCCGCCTGCAAACCGACCAGATGCAAAATCTGAAGGACAACGTCCAGATGATCGTTGAAGGTTGGGCCTCGAAGGAAGCAGATTGGCTAAAGGGTCCCGTTGCCCCTGCATCACCTAGTGTTCTGGCGCCCAGTCTTCGGCAAAACGTGATCGAGGATTACAAGACCTCGGATCAATTCCATGAAGACGTCCAGGATGCTGTGGTGAATGAGTTTAATGACGGCTTTGAATATGCCCGAGAACTTGTGCGGGGGAAAGGCCATGATCCTGATGCCCTGGGCCTTATTATTCCTGAGGACTAATTTTTGTTCTTGTAATTTTTCATTATTTCAACAAACTCGTCGTTCTATAATATGAATACTTTGTAATGAAGATTAACTTCTTTAATGAGATGTGTAAATATTTTATCTTATCTTTTCTCTTGAGTAATTCTTATTTATCAATGTACATAGTTGTTCTATACCCCTTCTCCCCGTTAACTTTATTAGGAAATTACTAATAAGGTTAATCGATATATCAAAGTGTATGTAAAACAGTAGACAAAGATAAAACAGAAGGATGCTCATTAATCTCGAAAAGATAATCAATATCGACCAATATTTAGGCCTCGAAAGAAACTAAGTACATAGTATCACTGATAATATCTTCGGAGCCGAGCAGCATGCCATGTGTTCGGGACTTCCTTTCCATCCAGATGTTGCAATTTATAGGTTCCCGATCCCAATATTTCAACGACTTTATACGGTCTTTCCCATGTAGGCATCAGTTTTCCTGTTTCCCTAGGTGTAAACGCCTCTGCCTGCCGAAGAACCAAGTCTCCTACCTTGAATGTTCTTGCCTTGACATTTTTGTTGTAATGCCGAGCCGTTCGTTACTGATAGGTAGCTAATCTGAGAACCACGACGTCACGTTCCTCTTCCAATAGGTCGAGGTTTTCCCGAAGCCCCTCGCTATTGAGAATTTCGTCGAAGTTTTGGACTCGGAAGGAAGGTATCCCAATCTCAACA
This sequence comes from Aralia elata, assembly GCA_034770075.1. NCBI lineage: Eukaryota > Viridiplantae > Streptophyta > Magnoliopsida > Apiales > Araliaceae > Aralia > Aralia elata. The sequence continues at coordinate 1,087,484 of JAVJAP010000013.1, forward strand.
GGTATCAAGGCTTCGGTCCCATAAGAAAGCTTGAAAGGTGTCTCTCCGGTTGTGGTTCGAGGAGTCGTTCGGTAGGCCCATAGGACATGTAGAAGCTCTTCGGGCCAGGCTCCTTTTGCCTCTTCAAGTCTTCGTTTGATACCGTTCAACAAAAGCATGTTTGTCACCTCAACCTGTCCATTTGCTTGAGGATAGGCCACTGAAGTTCGTCGATGTTGAATATTCAGCTCTGTCAAAAAACCTTCGAACTCTTTCCCCACGAACTGAAGACCGTTATCAGAGACTAGGACCTTAGGGATTCCGAACCGATAGACCACCTGCTCTTTAAGGAATTGAAGACATGTTTTCTCAGTGATCTTTGCTAGCGGTTTGGTTTCGACCCATTTGGTGAAGTAATCTATTGCCACAATAACGAATTTTACCTGACCCTTACCCTGAGGGAGCGGTGTTGCCTCTTTTTAAGTCTTAAATAAAAGAGCTCTAACTCACGCAAGTATACGTGGTCAACAAGTAATACAGAGGAAGTAAAGTATCGTCCCACAAAGACAGGATTAAATTAATTCACTATGCATCAGTTCTATCACTATACTTATTTGCCTAAACTATTGTCTTACTTTTGGTGAAAAAATTATTTCTATATTAATTAATAACTAAATATGTAAAGACTAACGAAATATATCAAGTCTGGAATTAATGAGATCCTAACTTCATTTAATAGTTCATCTAATTACCACTATCATGCTAGAAAGTTCATATATCACAGAAAAGTAGCCAAGGACACTAGAATAGACATAACCATTTGTCAATGCATTATGACCTACTTACATAATATCCATACTTTATAGACACCATATAATCAACACTATAACCAAAATCACTATATTTCTATGTTAATTTGCAATTATATTGATTTTAAGCACAAGTCCTTATCTTGACTCTTACGGTGTTCTATCTGATTCACAAAATATTAAGCTATCCAATTAAGCCTCATATTCGCAAGCTATCATGATTACAATCCATATTTATATGTTATTTTTCAATTCCATAAGTACTGAAATCGAATGGTGATCAAGCATTCGTACGTTCAAAACAATCATGATAGAAATTCATTACGATATACAAAACAATCTAACAATCAAGCTTATAATTAAACTACATATTAAAATCCCGTTAGAATCCCATAATGGAGATTAGTTCATGTCTAAACCAAAAGCCATTATGGGATCAAGGTTACTGATGGAAAATAAACAATCAATTGAATAAAGAAGAAGTAGATTGATCAAACCCAATTATGAATAAATTCCAAAGTAAGCTTAAACCCACATCAAAATCCAGTGCTTGAACAAAAGTAATCCCCAGAATATCTCTCCTCCCTCTCTAAAGTAAAGATCGATTAAAAATAATAAGAGTCTCCAAGTTCCTTCTAAGGGTTTCCTTCTCACTATCTGATCAATATTGACTAGAATCCTCTTCCGAATTGGCTTCCTTTTCCTCCTTCAGCTGAACTTTAGCACCCAAAAACGTGAACTAGCGCCTCTGGCGCTAGCCCAAGCGCTGCTGGCGCTATCCCATGCCCACATAATTACAAAAATGCCACCAAGTGTATTTTAAGCTCCAAATTTACCCTTTTGTCCCTCCATCTCCAACCTACAATAAATAAACACCAAAAACAAGTAAAATAATACTAAAAACGCTTAAAGACCACAATAATTAAGCCTAACAATACCTGATTCGTAGGTATTAAACCACTCATCAAATACCCTCAAACTTAACCAATTTCTTGTCCCCAAGCAATGCAATGATACAAATGCAAACAAACTATCATGCCTACGAATCAAACAATCAACCAACACAGTATCCAACATCAGGCCTCAAAGATATCATACATACTTAAGTAGAATCTCTAACCAATGCACAGTTTCTAACTCCAACCAAGTAGTTAAGTTACACCTGTCATCACCCATGTCGTGCGTGTGTGTATATCAATCATTTCAATCAATTACAATTCAAATCCATCACATAATTGACTTCTTAGAAGAAAACTTTCAATTGCAACTCAATTCAACCCGTGAATACAACCAATTCAACTGATTCAAGCGATCCTAAGCATAAGGGTATCACTAAGGTTATTTAACACATTTAGACCCTTTTTAAACCCTTCCCCAGGAATTTAAAATAATTTTTTTTCTTTTTAGTGAGTGCATTTTATGCTCCATCTCACTTTCTTTTGAACGAGTGCGTTTTACGCTCCACCTCGTTGCATGTGTTTATGAGTGAGTGCGTTTTACGCTCCATCTCAACCCACCACATGATCCATTCTTTAATTGGGAAAGGTTCAAAATTTTCAAATTTCTTTTTCTTTCTTTTTTTCACACCCCAAGATTCCCCCAAACTTAGATTCTTGCCTGTTTTTTATTTAATGGACGTTTCACCGATATTATCAAGTTTTAACCCAAACCTTCCACCAGAAGAAAATTATGCAACAATTTGAATTAAATTGATCAAAACAATTGATTATGTGTTTTCCTTGCTAACAAAAGTTTCAAACAAGTTACACTTCACTTCCTAATCAGAGTCATCACTAAGCACTAGTTTTCAATCCTTCTTAAGTTAAAACCATGAAACCTGTCTTATCATTGGCCACATTAGATACTATATCAATTTATGCTTAATTCATGAAACTACATACATAACACAACCTAAAACACAATGCAACTACCATGCATCATGCATAAACACAAGAAAACAAAACAAACTAAATGCATGAAACCGAACAAAAAAAACTACCCCCCAAACTGAACAAGACAATGCCCTCATTGAAAAAGAATAAAACAGTAAGAACAGAGGACTCCCCTGATGAAGAACACTACTCATCATCACTGCCATCAACAGCGTCATCATCATCATCATTCGCATCAGGAGGCGAGTCAGGTGGTGGGTAAATAGATAAAGGAGGAGCTGGTGGAAACTGGAAAGGCCCTGCTGAAGGATTCAACCGCCCAAACATATCCGCCAAGGCTGTGGAACAATTAACATTATAAGCATAAATCTCCGCCTGGCGCTGAGGTAAAAGAAGAAACAAAATGGACTTTGTAGTGCAAAACTTTCAATAAGCCCGACCTAGCGTTTTAGACTTTATTATTTTTTTTCAAAATTCCCTGCCGAGCGCTTCTAGCGCTATAGATTGAGTGGAGTGAGCGCTAATAGCGCTATGGTGCAGTGTGTTATAGCTTGGGGCAGCGCCTTTGGCGCTATGTTGGGCGCTAATAGCGCTATCATGCAGACTGTGTTAGCTTGGGGCAGCGCCTTTGGCGCTTGCTTTGTGCGGTGATGAGCGCTTACAGCGCCAGGTTGTAGTAGCCCGTGGCATGATGTAGCGCTACTGGCGCTTGGCTGGGCAAAGTGTGGGCGCCTCTGGCGCTATGGTACAGTAGCTCATGGCAAGGTGTAGCGCCTCTGGCGCTATGGTTATGCTAGGTTGGGCGCTAATAGCGCTTATAAGCACACTTAGTCAATTTTTGGCCAATTCAAGTTTTCACCTGCACACACATCAACCCAAATCCAAAATTAGTTACAAGAAACCCCTTTTTTTTTTTGAATAAAGTTCAAAGAAAATAAATTATGAAACAAAAGAAGAACAAAAAATTAAAATGTTGGGTTGCCTCCCAGATAGCGCTAAGTTATAGTCAATTAGCTTGACTGTCTTTGAATCTCATGTTGCAGACAAGATTAAGGTGACTTTCTGTCGGTCCACCTCGTCCCCAAAGTAATGCTTCAGCCTCTGTCCATTCACCTTGAACGACTGATCCGGAAATTTGTCGTATACTTCAATTGCGCCATGTGGAAAGACCGTCTTCACTGTGAATGGTCCTGACCACCTTGATTTCAGTTTCCCAGGAAAAAGTTTAAGCCTGGAGTTAAAAAGTAGAACTCTTTGTCCCGGTTCAAATGTTCTTTCAGTGATCTTACGATCATGCCATTTCTTCACCTTCTCCTTATACAGCTTCGAGTTTTTATAAGCCCGTAGTCGAAATTCGTCCAACTCATTGATTTGGAGTAAACGTTTCTCCCCTGCAGCTGTCGAATCAAAGTTCAACTTCCGAATTGCCCAATATGCTTTGTGTTCTAGCTCCATCGGAAGATGACAAGCTTTTCCATATACCAGCTAAAACGGTGACATACCTAACGGAGTTTTGTACGCAGTCCTATATGCCCACACATCGTCATCTAGCTTTAAGGACCAATCCTTCCTCGTCGGATTCACAATTTTTTCGAGGATTCTTTTTACTTATCGATTAGATACTTCCGCTTGGCCGTTTGTCTGGGGGTGATAAGCTGTAGCAATACGATGATTTACCCCATACTTAGCCAGCAATGCTGTGAACTGCCTGTTGCAGAAATGACTACCTTCATCACTGATAATCGCCCTAGGAGTCCCAAATCTAGTGAAAATACTGCGATGCAAAAACTTTAGGACTACATTGGCATCATTTGTCGGGAGTGCTGCCACTTCTACCCATTTAGACACATAGTCATCTGCTAATAAAATGTAGAGATTACCACACGAAGACACAAAAGGCCCCATGAAATCAATCCCCCAAACGTCGAAAACTTCTACTTCAAGGATTGTATTCAAAGGCATTTCATTCCTCTTTGAAATATTACCAACTCGCTGACATCTATCACACCGTTGAACAAAACTGTAAGCGTCTTTAAAGATTGTCGGCCAGTAGAATCCTGCTTGAAGTACTCTAGCCGCTGTTCTCTCTCCTCTATAATGTCCTCCATACACAGAAGAATGACAATCCTGCAAAATCCCTTCGGTCTCACTATATGGGATACACCTTCTTATCATTTGATCCGCACACTGTTTAAACAAATACGGCTCATCCCATATATACCATTTAACATCTTGCAAGAACTTTTTCTTTTGGTGCCCCACCAAGTCAGAAGGTATCATCTTACTCACCAAATAATTTGCGTACTCCGCAAACCATGACACTTCCCCTTGCACCACAAACAACTGCTCATTCGGAAAAGATTCATTAATTTTAACTTTGTCTTCTATCTCCCTTTCCGGCTGCTCTAGTCGAGACAAGTGGTCTGCCACTTGGTTTTTGGTACCCTTCCTATCCTTGATCTCCAAATCAAATTCTTGTAACAGTAATATCCACCTGATCAACCTGGGCTTTGCATCCTTTTTCGCCACTAAGTGTCGAATTGCCGAGTGATCCGTATACACTATTACCTTTGTGCCTATCAGATATGCCCTAAATTTATCAAAGGCGTACACCACTTCCAATAACTCTTTCTCTGTGGTGGTGTAGTTTAACTGTGCATCTGTAAGGGTCTTACTGGCATAGTAGATCACATGAAACATCTTCTCCTTCCTTTGCCCCAAAACAGCCCTTACTGCGTAATCACTGGCATCACACATAAGCTCAAACGGCAACTCCCAATCTGGTGTTGTAATAACTGGTGCTGACGTTAACTTATTCTTTAAATGCTTAAATGCCCTCATGCAAGCCTCATCAAAGTTAAACTGTGCATCCTTCTCCAATAAACTGCACAATGGTTTAGTTATCTTGGAAAAGTCCTTGATGAATCTGCGGTAGAAGCCTGCATGACTAAGAAAACTGCGGACACCTCTTACTGATGTGGGTGGAGGTAAATTCTCAATCGTTTCCAGCTTTGCCCTGTCCACCTCAATGCCTTTCTTCGACACTTTGTGTCCCAGTATGACTCCTTGTACCATAAAATGGCACTTCTCCCAATTCAGTACTAAATTTGTCTCAACACATCTCTTTAAAACCATTACCAAATTTTCAAGACATAGATCGAAAGAATCACCAAATACCGAGAAGTCATCCATAAATACCTCAACATTCTGTTCGACCATGTCTGAAAAAATCGCTGTCATACATCTCTGAAAAGTGGTTGGAGCATTGCACAACCCGAAAGACATTCTTCTAAAGGCAAAAGTGTCGTATGGACATGTAAAAGTAGTCTTTTCCTGGTCTTCTGGAGCTATCGTAATCTGATTGTAGCCTGAATATCCATCCAGAAGGCAATAGTATTCATGACCCGTCAGTCGGTCCAACATCTGATCGATAAACGGAAGTGGAAAATGGTCCTTCCTTGTAGCTTTGTTAAGCTTGCGGTAGTCCATGCAAATTCTCCACCCTGTTACGGTTCTCGTTGGGATTAGCTCGTTATTCTCATTGGTGACAACAGTCATTCCACCCTTCTTTGGTACGCACTGCACAGGGCTCACCCATGCACTGTCCGAGATAGGGTAGATTATTCCCACATCCAGCCATTTCAGTATCTCTTTCTTAACCACTTCTTTCATTATAGGATTGAGCCTTCTTTGTTGTTCCACTGTCGGCTTACTACCATCTTCCAGCAGGATCTTATGCATGCAAAAAGAAGGGCTTATCCCCTTAATATCTGCTATGGTCCATCCAATAGCTGATTTAAACTCTCTAAGCACTCGTAGTAGCTTTTCCTCCTGAGAAGATGTTAGTGCAGAAGAAATAATCACAGGTAGCTTTGAATCTTTATTTAAAAATGCATACCTGAGATGCTTTGGAAGTGGTTTAAGTTCAAGTTCGGGAGGTATCTCAAGAGATGGTTTCAACTTTACCGATGTCTCTCCCGCTTTCGTAAGTGGCTCGATAGGTGTTCTGAATTTTCTGAATTTGGGGGTGGTATCCAAATATTGCACAAGTTCGGCACATTCTTCATCCTCCAAATCTGAATTTTCAGCAATCACTCTCTGCAATGGTTCATAGCCCAACAAACTTTCAACTTCATCATGCACTATTCTATCCACCAAGTCTACTCTGAAGCATTCTTCTTCATCGGTCGGGAGCTTCATTGCTTTGAAAACGTTCAACGTCACCTCCTGATCATGTACCCGCATTGTGAGCTCCCCTTTCTGCACATCTATCAAAGTTCTCCCCGTGGCTAGGAATGGTCTCCCTAGTATGATTGGTATATTTTTGTCTTCCTCATAATCCAGAATGATGAAGTCCGTCGGAAAGATAAATTTGTCCACTTTCACCAGTACGTCCTCCATTATCCCCCGTGGATATGTGATAGATCTATCAGCTAGCTGTAGGGAAATATTCGTTGGCCTTGGTTCCGGCAATCCTAACTGACTGAATACTGATAACGGCATCAGGTTGATACTTGTCCCAAGATCACACAAACATTTATCGAAGCTCATCTTTTCGATCGTGCATGGAATCGTGAAACTGCCCGGATCTTTCAGCTTTGGAGGTAATTTACGTTGAAGCACTGCACTGCATTCTTCTGTCAAGGCCACTGTCTCAAACTCGTCTAACCTTCTCTTCCTTGACAGTATACCCTTCATAAACTTTGCATAACTTGGCATTTGTTCCAATGCCTCCGCGAAAGGTATGTTGATCTGTAGTTTCTTAAAAACCTCCAAAAACTTTCTGAACTGTTTATCTTCCCTCTGCTTGTTCAATCTTTGCGGATATGGAACTTGAGGGTGAACTTGCGGTACTGTATTCACAAGCTTCTTATCTGAACTAGCTTTCTCCTTGTCTACTGACTCGTAGTCATCCTTCTTCTCTTTCTGTTCAGCTTCAATTTCTATCTCAGTTTCTACCCCAGTGTCATCCCCTTGTAAACTCGGTGCTGCTGTGTCTGGTACATTTCCTGAATATTGCTTTCCCGATCTGAGTGTAATGGCCTGACACTGTTCCTTACCTTCTCTCCGTGGATTTGCCTCTGTGTTACTTGGCAATGAACCTTGGGGCCTGCTGTTAAACATAGTCGCCATTTGCCCCATCTGAGCTTCCAGATTTTTAATAGCCACTGCTTGGCTTTTGATCATCACCTCTGTATTTGCCATGTACTTTAACATCATCTCCTCCATTTCTGATTTCTTTTCCTGCGGAGGTGCATATGGAGTAGGATGTTGTTGTTGAGAATATCCCGATGGAAAAGGTGGTCTTGGAGCATATTGTTGCTGCGCTGGCTGAAACTGATTGTTCTACTGAAACTGTTGCTGCTGATTTCCTTGGTTGTTTGACCAACTAAAGTTTGGATGATTGCGGTTGTTGGGGTGGTATATGTTCTGAAACTGACCTTGGTCTTTCTTATAAGTGTTCACATACTGCACCGACTCCAAGTTGATAGCACATTGATCTGTTGAGTGCGACCCCGCGCAAATCTCACATACGAAGGCAACTGACTTGGCTTTGCTTTTCGACAACGAATCTATTTTCTTTACCATAGCCGCCATCTGTGCTGACAACTGGGTAATAGCATCCACTTCCAACAAACCTGCACCTCTGGGCTGTGACGTTCTGGCTGTAGGATTATGGAAATCATTTGCTGCCATAGTCTCAGTAAGGTTATAAGCCTCGTCATAGCTCTTTTCCCCTAAAGCTCCACCCGCAGCTGCATCTACCATCTGCCTAGACTGCCATCCTAATCCATTATAAAAAGTGTTGATCACCATCCAATCTAGCATCCCATGGTGTGGACACTTCCTTAGCATCTCCTTGTACCTATCCCAAGCCTCGTATAAGGACTCACCCTGTTGTTGCTCAAATTGAGAAATTGTTGTCCTTAGTTTTGCAGTTTTAGCCATTGGGAAAAACTTGGCTAGAAATTTTTGTGCTAGGTCCTCCCATGTAGTAATTGATCCTGCAGGCAAAGAATGGAGCCAACTTCTTGCTCTATCCCTTAATGAAAATGGGAATAGCCTTAGTCGGATAGCATCCTCCATCACCCCATTGTACCTAAATGTATCGCATATTTCAATGAAGCTCAAAAGATGCTCATTAGGATCGTCTGTAGCAGCACCCCCAAACTGAACCGAGTTCTGCACCATTTGAATGGTTCCCGATTTAATCTCAAAGGTATTTGCTGTTATTGCTGGTCTGACTATGCTAGACTGTAATCCAGTGATGTTTGGCATGGAATAGTCCCTCAAAGCTTTATGTTCCTCTCTTTGCTCGATTCTCTGTTCCTCCGCCATCTTCGGAATAGTTCTTTCTAACTGTGCTTGTAAATTCCTACGCACTCTTGCTTTCCAACCTCTTCCGTCAATATTATCCTGAGCTGGTGTCAATTCTGAGTTGGATGAACGTGTGTGCATAAAAATTCTACAAGTTCCTGAAACCAAAACAAAAATATAAATAGAAATGAGAAAAGATTAGAGTTGTCTAAATCAAACAATATAGCTTAAAACTGATGATAATAATAAAAATATAACGCCTGTCCCCGGCAACGGCGCCAAAAACTTGTTGCCTCTTTTTAAGTCTTAAATAAAAGAGCTCTAACTCATGCAAGTATACGTGCTCAACAAGTAATACAGAGGAAGTAAAGTATCGTCCCACAGAGACAGGATTAAATTAATTCACTATGTATCAGTTCTATCACTATACTTATTTGCCTAAACTATTGTCTTACTTTTGGTGACAAAATTATTTCTATATTAATTAATAACTAAATATGCAAAGACTAACGAAATATATCAAGTCTGGAATTAATGAGATCCTAACTTCATTTAATAGTTCATCTAATTACCACTATCATGCTAGAAAGTTCATATATCACAGAAAAGTAGCCAAGGACACTAGAATAGACATAACCATTTGTCAATGCATTATGACCTACTTACATAATATCCATACTTGATAGACACTATATAATCACCACTATAACCAAAATCACTATATTTCTATGTGAATTTACAATTATATTGATTTTAAGCACAAGTCCCTATCTTGACTCTTACGGTGAAACAATATATTTCTATCTGATTCACAAAATATTAAGCTATCCAATTAAGCCTCATATTCGCAAGCTATCATGATTACAATCCATATTTATATGTTATTTTTTAATTCCATATAAGTACTGAAAACGAATGGTGATCAAGCATTCATACGTTCAAAACAATCATGATAGAAATTCCTTATGATATGCAAAACAATCTAACAATCAAGCTTATAATTAAACTACATATTAAAATCCGTTAGAATCCCATAATGGAGATTAGTTCATGTCTAAACCAAAAGCCATTATGGGATCAAGGTTACTGATGGAAAATAAACAATCAATTGAATAAAGAAGAAGTAGATTGATCAAACCCAATTATGAATAAATTCCAAAGTAAGCTTAAACCCACATCAAAATCCAGTGCTTGAACAAAAGTAATCCCCAGAATATCTCTCCTCCCTCTCTAAAGTAAAGATCGATTAAAAATAATAAGAGTCTCCAAGTTCCTTCTTAGGGTTTCCTTCTCACTATCTGATCAATATTGACTAGAATCATTTTCCGAATTGGCTTCATTTTCCTCCTTCAGCTGAACTTTAGCACCCAAAAACATGAATTAGCGCCTCTGGCGCTAGCCCAAGCGCTGCTGGCGCTATCCCATGCCCACATAATTACAAAAATGCCACCAAGTGTATTTTAAGCTCTAAATTTACCCTTTTGTCCCTCCATCTCCAACCTACAATAAATAAACACCAAAAACAAGTAAAATAATACTAAAAATGCTTAAAGACCACAATAATTAAGCCTAACAATACCTGATTCATAGGTATAAAACTCACTCATCAAGCGACCCGAGGAGATCTATCCCCCAAACTGCAAAAGGGATGGGAGATAATATAGGTGTAAGCTCCTCGGGGGGCTAGTGTGGCACCGAAGCGAACAGTTGGCATTTATGGCATTTTTTGACGAAGTCTTTGGCGTCCTGAAGAATGGTCGGCCAAAAATATCCTTGTCGCAAAATTTTATGTGCCAATGTCTTCGCTCCCACATGATCTCCGCATATCCCTTCATGGACTTCCCGAAGCGCATAATCAAATTCTCTGGGACCAAGACACCGAAGTAAGGGTGACGAATAGGATTTCCTATATAGTGTATCCTCAATAAGGCAATACTTTGTGGCTTTGAATTTAATCCGCCGAGCCAGTGCTCGGTCATCGGGTAGCTCATCAGTTTTCAAAAACTTGACTATAGGGGTGGTCCAGGAATCCTCGGGTTCAATATCCATTATTGTCTGAACCATTGTGCTCAGTTCCTGGAGAGTTTCAAGGTAGACAGATCCTTCCAGTTCCCCCTGGTCAGTTGTAGCAAGATTCGAGAGAGCATCAGCCATGACGTTGTCCGCTCTGACCACCCCAAAAATTTGATACTTAGGGAAATGTCCAAGGAGCGTCTACACCAGCTGTAGGTATGCCTGAAGATGTGGTTCCTTGGCTTCATACTCCCCCAATACCTGTTTTACCACGAGTTGGGAGTCATTATATATCATCAGGTTTTTCACCTCCAGACTTCGGGCTAACCTTAGACCTACTATAAGTGCTTCATATTCGGCCATGTTGTTGGTAGTTGTGAACCCGAAACGAATAGATTGCTGAACCCTGAATCCTTCGGGAGAAGTAAGAATCACCCCAGCCCCGCTGCGAGATCCGATGCTAGATCCATCCACAAATAATGTCCATGCCGAATCTGTCGTGGGATTAGGTAACACTCGACAACGAAATCAGCCAGGGCATGCGCTTTGATTGTTGTCCGAGGACGAAAATCAATATTAAACTGACTCAGCTCCACGGCCCATGCTGCTTGTCTCCCTGAAGACTCGGGACGGTACAATACTTTCCGAAGGGGTTGGTCTGTAAATACTGTGATGGTTCTCCCCTGAAAGTAGTGCCGAAGTTTTCGACTAGAAATAATCAACGCGTAAGCCAACTTCTCTAAGTTTGGATATCTGGTTTCGGCATCTCGAAGAGCATGGCTTACGTAGTAGACTGGCTTCTGACCTTGTGTATCCTCCATAATCAAAGCTGACCCGACCGCGAACTGTGTTGCGGATAGATATAACTGCAGATCCTCTTCGGGTAGAGCTTTACTGAGGATCGGAGGAGAAGAAATATAATGCTTGATCTGTTCAAAGGCAACCTGGCACTCCTCCGTCCAAACGAACGTCTTTTGTTTATGGGCTCCTTTCAGAGTATTGAAGAATGGAAGACACTTCTCTGCTGATTGGGCCACAAACCTCCGAAGGGCGGTGAGTCTTCCTGTTAACCTTTGAATATCTTTAAAGCTCCTTGGGGATTGCATCTCGAGGATAGCCGATATCTTTTCGGGATTGGCTTTTATCCCTCTTCAGCTAACCATGTACCCCCAAGAACTTGCCTGACCCGAGGCCAAAAGTGCACTTGGCTGGGTTAAGTCTCATGTTATGGATTCTGACATTCCGAAAGCAATCTTCTAAATCTGACAAGTGGTCTTCATCCCCCATGCTTCGGACGATCATATCATCCACATAGACTTCCATATTTCTGTCGATCTGGTCTCTGAACACCTTATTCATCATTCGTTGATAAGTTGCCCCGACGTTAATCAAACCGAACGACATGAATTTGTAAGCGTAGATTGCTCGGTGAGTGATGAAGGATGTCTTTGGGATGTCTGGTTTGTGCAAAAAACCAAAAATAACAGGAATACAAAAAAAGAAAAAAAAAGAAAAAAACAAAAACAAATACAGACCAAAAAAAAAATACAAAAAAAAAAAAAAAAAAACTACAGACAGAATACAGAAAATAAAAAAAAAAAGAAAAAAAACACAACAAAAACCTAAAAACAAAACAAAATAAAGCAAAACCCACCAAGAAACAACCCAAAGAAGAAAGAAACGCAGCAACAATCAAGCCACAAAACCCAAATCGACCGAAGACAACCCAAAACAGAGCAAGCCGAACACTAAAGAAAAAACCCCGAATAAACCAACAAAACTAAGACAAACCACACGAAAACCGAACAAATCAACCAAAAAACCCCAAGAAGACAAAAGAGAAACGAAAACAAAACCACACACACAACCGCAACAACCAACAAAACAACAAACACAAACAAAACCAAAAAAGCACAACCCCAAAACAACAAACCCCACACCCCCCCACCCCACCCCCCAGCCCCCCCCCCGCCAAAACCCGCCACCCAACCCTCCACCACCCACACCCTCCTAACCCCACCCACAACCCAAACCCCCCCAAACCCCCCCCTCCCCCCCCCTCCCTACCCTCCACCCGCCCAAGCCACACACGCGCCAGACACCCACACCTACCACACCTACAAACACCAACCGACACCATCCCACCCAGTCTACAAAAAAACTCCATCCCCCGCGCCCACGACACCCCCACCCTCACCCAACCGCCCCAACCCTGCCACAGGCCCCGCACCACCACAACCCACCATCCTCCCACCCCACCCCCCACCCGCCCCACTGCCCGCTTCCACACATCACCCGATCCCCATCACCACCAGACAAGGGGTGGGGGCCCCCATACCCACACACAACACAAAACCCCACGAAAACCACAACCGCCGAACAAGAAACCACACCACGAGCCAAACCACCCACAACAAATCACCACAACCTAACACAAACCCGACCCCCCCAACACAAACATCACCGAGCCAACCGCCAAACCTGGCCCTCAAACGCGCCTCCCCACACCCACCCCCCACCCCCCCCCACCCCCACCCCCCAGCCCCACGCCCACGCCCCCCACCCAAAGCCCCCGCCCCCCACTATCACACGTACCACCCCGCCCCAACCAACCATCAAAATCACCCCCAAACGCCCACCCCCCGCTACCCCCCCCCAACCCCCCCCACTCAAACCCCCCCGTCCCCCGCACACCCTAGCTCCCCCCCCCGGCCCCCCCCTAATCCCTCCCATACCCCCCAGACCCGTCCTCCCACCCCACCCCCCCCCCCACGCACCCCCCCACCACCACCCCACCCCAACCCCCCCACCACTCTCCCAACCGCCCGGTGGGGGGGGGGGGGCAAACAACCCAAAAAACACAACCCACAACACAACAAAAATTCAGACCAGAAAAAACCCACGAAAACGAACCCAAAAGAAAAAAACACCCCAGACACACCCCCCCTCCCCACCAACCCACAACACCTTAACCTCCCTACCACCCCCGACGACCCCCCCCCCCTCACGTCCACACCAACCACCCACAGCCCTCCCCCAGACCTCACCAACAAAACCCACCACACTCAAGTACCTCACCCGACCCCACACCCACTCAACCCCCTCGCCTGACCCCCTCCCCCCCCCACCCCCGCCACGGACACCCCCACCCCCCAGAACCCACACCAAAACCACCAAAACCCATCCCAACACCCCCACCTACACACCAGAAAAGCGATGGCCCACAACGAACACACCACCCCGCCAGACCACCAACACCAACCGCCCCCACCCCGTAACACCACCCCAACACAACCTCCCCCATCCCCGCACTCACACCCCTCCCAGCACTCCCCCCCCCCCCCCGTCCCACCTCCACCCCAATCCCCCACTCCGCCCCCCCCCCCCACACACCCAAACCCACCCACCCAACAGCCCCACCCCGACCCTACCCCCACCCCATCCACCAACCCTCCGCCCCTCCTCACCCAACCCCCCACAGCGCAACCCCGCCCCCCCTCACCCTTCCCCTGAAGCATACCGAAAACGGCCCAACGCACAACACCACCCAACCAAACCGTCCCCCTCCCCGGCACCCACACCCCCCCAACCACCCACCCCACCCCTCCCCACCCCCCTTCCCCCGCACACCATCAAAGCGACCCGAATCACCCCACTCACACCCCAAACCACCAACACAAGTGGCCCCCCAACCCGCCACACACACAGGCAAAACCCAATAAAACACCCGAACCCCCTACCACCTCGAAAACCCCCCACCCCACCTCCACCAGCCACCAACCAGCACACCACCCCACCTACCCCGGTGCCCAACCCACCCCTCCTCCCCCCCCCTCACACCCCCCACACCCACAACCCGCCCAAAACCACACCCCTCTCACACCTCAACCCTATCCCCCCTTAGCACCCCCCCCCACACACCCCCACAACACACCAACCCCATCCCAACCGCCAAGACACAACCGAAAACAACAAAAACACCACATACAAGAATAAATAAAGCAGACACAAATAATACAGCCCTAACAACCAATAACACAAAAAAACACCCGAAAAAAAACCAACTAAGAAACGGACAAAACACAACAATCAAAACAAAAGAAACAAATCAACCAAAAGCGCACAAAACATAAACCCCACACCACCCCCCACCAAGAACCGCCAAACCAACCCCGCCCACCCCACGCACCCCAAACCCACCGCCGGCGCCCCCCCACCCGGCCCCCCCTCCGTCCACCCCACCGCCCCAACCCCGTCACCCCCCCACCCCCCCCCCCCCCCCCCCCCCGACCTCGCCTCCCCCCGCCCCCACCCCCCCCCACCACCCATCTAAACCCCACAAACCACACAAACACCCCACCCCCCCCCAACCCAACCCACCCCCCCCCCCCCCACCCCAACAACCGATCCCCCCACACCATCAGCCCCCCCTCGCCCGCCACACTCCCCACACCTCCCACCCCGTCCGTCCCGCCACCCTCTCCCCCCCCCCCACACCCCATCAACACCACAACTTCCCCACCCGCCCACAGCCACATAGATACAAAAAGCATACCCTCTCACAAACAACTTGCCCCACCCCCACAACCACACCTGAAATCCCACCCACGACACGCCCTTCCAACCAAACACACCCAAAAACCACACCACACATCAAAAACGACTCCCCCACCCCCCCCACCACGCCCCCCCCCCCTAACCCCGTTAACACCCCACCCCACCCCCACCCCCCCCCCACACGCCCCCTTCCTCAAAAACCCAGCCTCTCCCCCCCCCCACTCACCCCACGTCACCACCCTCCCCCTAACAAACCCATAACAACCACATACAAAACCCCCAACAGCCACCACCCCTTCGCCCGAACACACAACCCACCCCCACCCGTCCCCCCAACACCGCCCACACCATCCCACCTGCACCCCACACCACCCCAAAACAGCCATCCACAGCCGCCAACATCCACACGGCGAACAAAGACTCCAAAGACTCCAAAAAACCCCCGACCCACACCCACCCAAACCACACAAAAACACAACAAAAACCACAACACCCAACCAAAAACGCACACAAACACTCCACCCCGCCCCCCCCCCACCCCTCCCAGCCACAACACCGCCACCTGCAACCCCCCCACCCGCAACAAACCCCACTACCCCCCACCCACAATCCCTAACCACAGCACCACACCAATCGCGCCGCCTCCCCCCCAGCCCCATCATCCTCCAAACCCCACCTCACAAAAGCCACACCCCCCCCACCCCACCCCCGCACCCTCTCATAACCCCCCATCCGCAGCCACCCCCGCCCCCCACCCACCCCCCCCCACCCCCCCTCCCCAATCCCCACCACCCTCCCTCCCCCCACTTCCCCCGCCCCGCGACACAACCCCCACCCACACGCCACAACCAACACCACACCACCCCCCCCCCCCCACCCCCCCCCACACCCCCCCCCCCCCCCCCCCCACCCCACCACCCCCCCCCCCCCCCCCACCCCCACCACCCCCCACCCCCACCCCCCCCCCCACCCCCCCCCCCCCACCCACCCCCTCACCCCCCCCCCCCCCCCCACCACCACACACACCCACACCCCCCCCCACACCCCCACCCCCCCCACCCCCCAACCCCCACCACGCCACCCCCACCCCCCCCCCCCCACCCCCCCCCCCCACCCCCCCCCCCCCCCCACACCCCCCCCCCCCCCCCCCCCCCCCCCCCCCACCCCCCCCCCACCCCCCCCCCCACCCCCACCCCACCCCCCCCCACCCACCCCACCCCCCCCCCCCCCCCCCACCCCCCCCCCCCCCACCCCCCCCACCCACCACCCAACCACCCCCCCCCCCCACCCACCCCCCACCCCCCCCCCCCCCCCCCCCCCCCCCACCCCCCCCCCCCCCACCCCCCCCCCCCCCCCCCCCCCCCCCCCCCCCCCCCCCCCCCCCCCCCCCCCCCCCCCCCCCCCCCCCCCCCCCCCACCCCCACCACCCCCCCCACCCACCCACCCCCACCCCCCCCACCCCCCCCACCCCCCCCCCACCCCACCACCACCTCAACCCCCCCACCCCCCCACCCCACCCCACACCACCCCCCCACCCCCCCGCACCACACCACCCACCCCCCCCTCACCCACAACCCCCACCCACACGCCACAACCAACACCACACCACCCCCAACACCCCCCACCACCCCCCCCACCCCCCCCCCCAACCAAACCCCACCCCCCCACCAAACCCCACCACCACCCCACGAACCACAACACAAACACCCGCCACTCACTCACCACCCCAGCCCCCCAAAACACGCCCCACCCACCACCCACCACCTACCCCCAGACACCCCCCCCCACAACCCCACCCCCACCCATAATCCCCCACCCACCCCTCGCTCCCTCGCCCCCAACCCACCAACAAAGAAACCCACCAACACCGACACCGCAACAACACCCCCTCCCCCCCACCCATCCCCCCCCGCCCCCAAGACCAAAAAGCCCATACCGACACCCCCACACGACCCCAACCCCCACAACCAACCACCCC